>PVLD010000329.1:261805-310038 GCA_004027595.1 Dinomys branickii | reverse complement strand
AGAAAGAAAGAAAGAAAGAAAGAAAGAAAGAAAGAAAGAAAGAAAGAAAGAAAGGAAGGAAGGAAGGAAGGAAGGAAGGAAAGAAGGAAAGAAGGAAAAGAAAAAGAAAGGAAGGAGGGAGAAAGAAAGACAAAAGGCAAGGAAGGAACGAAGGGAGGTCAAAGACATTTGCTTGACCTCACCTCTTGTGGAATGTGAAATTTATCCACCACTCTGAGTTCATAATACATCTGTATCCCACATTTCACCAGCTCCAGTTCCGTGAGGGGCAAATCGCTGAAGTGGAACTTATTAATTTCATATTTGTCTGCATCTGGCAACTCACTTTGCTGTATAAGGAATCGAATCAGTGATTAGGGGCATGAAGCGTTCAGGGCCCCGTACTAGCACCAGTGCTGCCCCCACGCCAGGTCTGCTGGGCGGATCTGAGCAGGGATGGGCACGTGCTTTAAAGAGAGACGCCCACGCACACTCAGGAGCACCCACGCAGCTAGCGCATCAGAGCCGGTGCCGCTCACCAGGATCTCCGCCAGCTCCTCTTCCTCGCATTCCCATGGCTCCTTCCCATACAGCTCTCTGGTTTTCTGTCACGGCAGAAATTGTGAGAAAAAGAAAGAGCTTATCACATTGTACGCCCAAAGTCTGCCTTCAAAGTCCTTAGAATAGAACCACCCACCGAGAGAGGCTGACATTCAACATTCAAGCATTAGCAGATTCAAAGTCATGGGCTTTGGAGGCACGAGACCTGCATCCAAATGCAAGCCCTGCCATTTCCTAGCAGTATCACTGAGGGCCTCTGAACATCAGTTTTCCCATTTGTAAAATGGGACTAATAAAAGTCCTCAGCTAGTGAGTCAAAATTTGATTGTGCAATCATTTTTAAACAAAGTATGAACAGCTAAATTAAATAATGCGTGTGAAGTATTTGGCATATAGTGAGCACTAAAACAATGCTGATTTTTTCACTGTTACTCTTGAGTGGGAGTGAAGAGGCTTTGGCCATGGTCCAGTTCTTCCCCTCATTTCCTGTGTGGCCAAATACCCTCTCTTTCCACACCTATTTTCTAATGGACCAGAGGAGAGAGAACATAGATCCTGTTACTTTGTTTCCGATCTCATGATCCAAAGCAAACTGTTAACTTCCAAATGGTTTGCTATGCCTATGCCTCCCAGGGTCCACAGAGCCACACTTGGCTGAAATTATGGACTGTGTGGAGCAAATTGAGGTAATTCATCTAAACTAGATGTTTTCACCGCTGAATTTTCAATTTACTGGGATGAAATGATCAAATTTATTGTAGTTCCTTCCCAGGGTAGGGATAGCTTTTGAAGCCTGAGATGGTGGCACACACCTGTGATCTCAGCACCCTGGGAGGCTGAGGCAGGAAGATCTCAAGTTCAAGGGCTGGGGATATAGCTTAGGGGCACAAGCACCTGCCTGGCAAGTGCAAGGTCCTGAGTTCGATTCCCAGTACACAAAAAAAAATCAAGTTCAAGCCCAGCCTGGGCAACTGAATGACTTAGCAAGATCTTGCCTTCAAAAATCAAACAATATAACTCAGTGTGAAGGCCCTGAGTTCAATTCCCAGTACTGGAAAAACAGAACGAACGGCCTCTGAGAATACTGGCTTCCGTGGCTCAGCTTGTGAGGCCTACATGCCAGTGCTTGCGATCTCAGCTAGGCATCCTACCCAATGCCATTTAGCTAACTCAGTCAACTTTTAAGATCTTGATATCCTTAAGATTAAGACCCTGAGAATAATGAACACTGATGCTCACATATTTTTCCAAGTATCAAAACCAATCTCCCACCCCAGGAAGGATGTTCCGCTCCAGCATCACTGGGCAGCCTGCCTCCATGGGGATAACTCATGATGACGTCACATGTCCACTCGGAAGAATGGTAGTGACTTTGTTCATTACCATAGTAAAAGCTAACCAAGACCTATTCCCAAGGTAGGAGATTTGGGAACAAGTTCTTTCCCCCTTTGTCCTTCGTCTATATTGAGGACAGAAATCTTTACTCTGTTCAGCTTACTGGGCTAATGCTCATAGGCACCAGACAATATCATAAATATGAATTTGCCTTATAAACTCTGAGGTGACAAAACTATGTTAGGGTCCCCTGCTCCTTCTGAACTATTTCTTTGCTCATCAAACTTTTCTGTGACTTGCTTGGGTCTTCAAAGTGAGTTGAACCCATAAGAGGGAGGCTCTGAGAAACAGACCATGGCCATCAATTTGTTTGATAAAGCTCCTCTCACAGTAAGGGCTACAGTTGGTTGATTCTGTCTCCACTACCAAGTCAGTCCTGGTCCCAGAGAAAAGTGAAGTTTCTACAACCAAGGTGACCCTGGAAGGGATACCTGTCCTGAGTCCAAAACAAGAAGTTGGTATGCACCATGCTCTAGCACTATCTGTCCATCCATCCACCCATCCATCCACCTCTGAAGGTCACTATACCTCTGGTAAAGGATATGACCGAGAAACCCACAGCCAGCTGTGCCCTCCTGGACTTCAGGTCTTGCCTGATCTCCAGGCACTATCTCTGCTAGAGTGGAAACAAGAATG
Source organism: Dinomys branickii (assembly GCA_004027595.1). NCBI lineage: Eukaryota > Metazoa > Chordata > Mammalia > Rodentia > Dinomyidae > Dinomys > Dinomys branickii. The sequence goes on along the minus strand of PVLD010000329.1, from coordinate 307,467 downwards.
CTACGCACCAGGATTTTCTGAATTTCATCATTGTCACACTTCACGTGATATTTCACAATGTCTTGGAAAATATCTTTCCTATTTTCCAGTCTGTTCATGGATTCATAGGTGTCAGGGTTTAAGACAGACCATCCCAGGAACTGAGTCAAAGACTGAAAAGGAAGGAAGAATCAGAAAGAGAACACACAGGTTTGATGCTGACTCCAGGGCAAGGCTCTCTAAGCTATGTGCTGCCCATCACTCAGAGGTGTTTTGAGGACAAGATAAAATAATGTACGAGTGAGTGCTCTCTAAATTAAGAACTAATACACACTGAGTCTTCTTCTTATGCATAAGAACTTTAAATTTTTTTGAGACAGCATCTAGCTATGTACTTCAGGCTGCCCTCAAACTTACAGTGATCCTTCTGCCTCAGCCTCCTGTGCTGGAATGGAAAGTATACACCACCACATCTAGCCAACTTTTAAAACGACATTCTTTGCCTTGAGGGGCAGGGACTATGTAGGAACTCTGTAATTTCTGCTCAGTTTTGCTGTAAATCTAAACCTTCTATTAAAAATGTAGTTCGTTTGTTACATTTCTTAAAGGATTGTGGATTTCTCTGACAACATGTGGCAGTGAGGAAGGAGGGCAAAGAAAATGACTAAGGCTGTGTCAGGATTGCACCAACAAGGTGGTGTCCCTGTCCCTCCATATGGCAGGCAGCTACACACCAGGGTCCCACTGGACAGCTAGGGAAGCTAAACGGGGCAGCAAGTGGACTCTGAATCCTAAGAGCAAGGGGCCTTGCACGCAACAAACCTCCATGAGAGTCTCATCCATTTCATCAAAGGGTTTTCCATCTTTGCGATTGTAAAACGTGGCCACCCCAACAATTTCTTCCTTCTTGTTCACAATGGGCATTGAAAGAACATTTTTAATTATCCACCCAGACTCATCCAGCGGCTCTTTCTATAAGAGAAGCAACAGACTTTAGGTTTCCTCTGGCTCCAGGCTGCACAGATTGCCATGACGTGATTTTTACTCACAGGCTGCAAGGGAGCAAGGAGAGGGAGTCTGTTGCACTTTGCATGGTTTTGGTCATGCCCAAAGACCATGAGCAAACAGCCATCTGTTTGAGTCCCTTAAGCCAGGTAACAATATTGTCTCCATCCCTCAGAGGTCAGGCTAGTGTGTGCCATCCTGGGGCTGTGATGATGAGTATACACACCCAGGGTGGTAGTGGTCAACTTTCACGTATTGGAGATAACCATAGCTGAATTGCTGGCTTCAAAAGGCCGTGCAGATAGTTCTCATAGCTTTGAATTAATTACTTAGAAATATCCTGCACTTTTTACCTTTGACCTGCCTTGGATCACTTTTGGCACGCTATTTATCTCCTTGGCTGATGGCCCTCCAGGCTCTCTAGGGGAGTCCTTTCCTTGTGAGGGGCATGATAAAGAGAAAGTGAAATAGGATACCATTAATGATTTTTAAAGAAGGAAATTATTTGATTCAACTTTCCCATCTATACATAGGAGAGAACTTGTGCCTCAATAAAGGAATGAAACTCTTGGTCAATTATAAGATGTTTGGTGGGTCATTTCCCATCTGTCTGAGTCTCACTTTTATCATAAAATTGACACAACTCTTCCACTGATTTGTCGACATATATAGTGTATGAAAAACTAAGCTACCATCCAGGAAAACCAAGACAAAGAAGGCACAGATTGTGCTTAGAGTGTTTATAATCCATAAAGGTGAACCAACAATTACACTGCAGTTGTCTGAGTTCTCTTTATGGTCCTCTTGGAGCTGGAAGGGAGAAGAAAGTCAAGGAAGGCTTTCAGAAGTAAGTGTCCTTCAGTTCTGAAAAGTCCACGTTCTTAGGGTGGAAAGATGGCAATGATTATAGCACTTTAATTTGCTGTCATAGCACCTGGTGGGGATGTCCAGGAGGAGGAAGCATACTGGACAGCGCAGAGAGCACAGGATGATGACCGTAAGGCCTGTCATCCCCCAAGCTCCCCACCGAGCTGTCAGGGAGCCCTCTCCTTCTGAAGGTCAGAATACAGAGAAAGTGAAATCAGACACCAGTCAAGATTTTTAAGGAAGGAAAATCATTGATCCAACTTATCTTTTTAAAAAATCACTCTGGCTCCTTTGGGGAGGAGGAGTTGGAGGAGAGGATTAGAATCTAAAGATTATATTTGCTTTACTAACACTGTTAAACCACAATCAGATGACTTGGGTAGAGACTGAGTTCTATGCTGGTGATGACCAGGTTAGCAGATCTTGAAGCTTGCCACACCGATGTGATCAAGAATCACAACACAGGCAGTGCCATCTTAATTTTGGGCATTTATCTTTCTAAACCCTTTGATAATGTTCTTTAAGGTAAAAGAAACTTAGCAGTTCACTGGTGTTCCTAATGAGTCATTTTTATTTCCTTAGCTTTTCCAGATTGCTAATGATTTGCTAAACATGAGCATGCTAAACTCAGCACATAATGGTGGGGCACCTAGAGCTAAAAGAGGTAAAAACTCAACTTTTGATCAAAGAAAGCCAATATTTTACTGAGGAAAATTAGTGTAAAACAGAAGGAAGGGTAACAGAAGATGTTTAGGAAGTAGTGAGGAGAACGCTCCAGACCCTGGGTCACCTGTGCTCTTGTCTGTCTCTCTGCAGTCTCCTGCCACTCTCTCCTTTGGTTGCAACACTGGCTGACCTACCCTAGTACCTTCTGATTAGCCATCTCCCCTCCCTTCCACAAGACATAATTTCCTAGGGATATGTTCCTTGGTTCCCCCAAACCAGAGTATCTCCCCCGAAAGATTCCCCTCTCCTCCTCTCCTCTCTCCAGACTGCCACTTTGTGTGTCTCTTCTGAGCCCTGTAGACACAAGACAGTGCTTATCCAGTCTGCTGTGATAGTCAGTGTAGCACTGTACCAAAGCCTGGCCCGGAGAGTGTGCTCTATAAACATTTGTTATAAGAAAAAGAAGAAGAAGAGATAAAATCAAATGAAATACTAAACTATATTCCATGAACATTATCAGAAAAATCACAATGTAACTTGTGGAGTGATAGCATTTGCAGTTGTTAATGAAAGGCAGAGGGATTTGGATGGGAGAGGATGGTTGTGGAGGGAAGAACATAAGCAAAGGTCTTGAGACCAGAAAGCAAAGTGTGTGAGCGTTAAAACTGAAGGGGACCACTGGGACTATAGCTCAGCGGCTCAGTGCCTCCCTGGTGAGCACAAGGTCCTGAGTTTGATTCCCTGTACCAAAAAAACCTGAATGGGACCTTGGAAACTGCCCTGTTAACTCTATCTCACCTCCACTGGCACATGGCTTTTCTCCACTCATGTTTTCACTTTATTCAGACTGCTTCCCAAGAAAGTGAGTGGATTCTAATGTGTTCTAATGCTTTTTCTAAAGTAAACAAAAATCATATAATTTAGAGAACAAATAAAAAATGACTTACCTGAAATGCAAAAAAGTCCTCTGCAGCTGCATTCATGATATTGCAAATCTGAAAGTCATGAAGGGAAACAAGGCAGGTGTGGTTAGATCTGAGAGCGACCCCAGGGAAACAATGAAAACCGTTTTCAGAAACACATGTCCTTGCCCAACCCAGCATACTCTTTTCATCAGCAGACAAACTCCAGGTCATTTGAGGCTGTCAGCTGAGGTTACTGGATAGAGAAGTCATCCTACAAACACTACTTCTGATTCTGTGCTCCACTCTGAGGCACTTCTAAGCCTTGGAAATGTTAAGAGAGCAGGTCGTCACTGTTAACAGCTGCATAGTATCCCATGTTGTTGTTTCTATTTTGTTGAATACTTGTGTTGTATCCAAGGTTTTTGTGCTTGCTTTGTTTTCTTGTTTGCTTGCTTGTTTTGGTGCTGGGATGGAACCCAGGGATGCTAGGCAAGTGCTTTACTACTGAGCTACACCCCTGAATTTTTCTTTCTTTTTTTTTCTTTGAGACAGAGTCTCAATATGCAGTTCAGGATGGCCTTGAGCTCACTTTGTAGCCCGGGCTGGTCTCGAACTTGCAGCAAACCTCCTGCCTCCTCCCGAGTGCTGGGATTACAGGTGTGCCACACCACGCCCAGCCCCCTGAATTATTTTTAAACTGCTACAAATAATTCTACTTTAAACATCTTTGACTCAATTGTGTGTGTGTGTGTGTGTGTAGGAAAGTTTTTTCTTTGGGGTACAAACCCCAAAGTAGAATAAAAAGTGAAAGGTGTTGTAACTCTGGCTCTACATGACCAGATTTTTCTCCTGAAAATTGGACCAGTTTATTCCTCTATGCAAGGGATCAGATGACACTTATCAGATGCCTCCAGAGCCTTGCCAGTGGAGCCAGCATGTACAGCTGTGTGTGTACTGCACACAGGCATCTGTTTGAGAGGGGACTGGGAACTGAGTCCAGCCTCTGCGCTGCTTGCTGAGCCATACCTCTGACCTCACTCCAGTTATCGCTGAGAAGGAGGCCTTCCTTTAATTCTCAAAAAGCCACCACATGGGCTTGCAGCAACCCTAGTTTCCAACACGAGAATGAACTGTCAGGTCTCAGAAGGGGAGCTGCCCCTGCCTTGTCTGGGAATGGCCCACAGATGCCCATCCTTTCAGCCTCTGTGTGGACCAAGTCCAGCAAGTTGTCATCATTCCCTCCTGACTGCTGATCTCCCCGACGGAGTCTCTCAGCCTTGCGCATTCTTGAGTCTCTCCCATCCTTGAAAATGAAATCCCTCCTTCCCCTAACATGGTCACCATAGCAAGCATCCAGGCAGGCAGTCTTCTACATTCTTTTCCTCCTCATCACCTATCTGTTCCTTAATGGACCTCCACTTTGCCACCAAATCCGCTTTCATGGGGCCAACAATGACCTGTTAATTGCCAAACCCCAGGGGTTTTTCATTTCTTATCACACCAGTTCACTGTGCTGCACTTGGTCTCTGTTGAAACTTTCTACTCCCTTGGTTTCCATGACACCGCTGTCTCCGGGGTCTCCACACATCACTGAACTTTTCTGTTTTTCCTTCACACACTCCTGTCTACCTACCTGCTCAGGAAACAGTGACATCTTCCAGTGTTTCATCCTTGGCCTGCTGCAACCTCACATCATTCCTGGGTGACTTCATCAACCCTCATGGTTTCAAGGAATATCAGTCTGGTCCGCATAGCTTCTTAATCTCATCTCTAGCCCTCCTCCTTCCCCATGGCGTCAGAATTGCTTCTTCATCTACCTGCTGCATATTTGCTCCTGAAAAATGTCTCTATCTCACCTTATCTGAGATTGCCCTCATGTTCTTACATCAAAAACCAAGGGCAGTGTGATCCAGCCAGTTTAAAAGCTTGAAATTAACTTTTGACTCTTCTACCTGCCCCATCTACTTATTTTTAGAATTAATTTTATTGCCCCTGTCTAGTTATGATCAATCACAAAGTCCTGCCAGCTTTACCCTCTCATTAGGTTTGACTCTTTATTGTTTTTTCCATCTTGTCTCTGTTGGAGTTGTATTAAAGAGTACTTTTACTTAATGCTTTGTCATGAGCCCTTGGTGGCTGTTGGCAGTAATGACAGTGTTCTTTACTGCACCTGCCTTTGTTGAGCTTTCCATCATTTCCTGTTCAACTACACACTGGTCACTCTGCCTCTGGTATTAGTTTTTCAAGTCTATTTTCCATGGAGCTGCCAGCAGTATCCTCTAAAATGAAAACTGACTATGCCAACCTTCTGCTTAAAAGTTCATCATCTAGGATGGGAGATAAAGTTCAGGGGCACAAGCGCCTGCCTGGCAAGTGCAAGGTCCTGAGCTTGATTTCCAGTACAAAAAAAAAATGTTCATCATCTTTAAAGTCCCACCACCTTGCCATGGCATCTAAAGCCTATTGTGATCTGACCCCCTCCTCCCTCACAAGTCATTTCTTTTGTTATCTTTCTGTCTCTAGCCTAACACTTCAACAAAACTAAACTACACAGAGTGTGCTGTTCAAAATCTTCATCCATATCATTTGCCTATTGTTGTAGTCTGGATGTGGAATTCCCCAAAGGCCTGTATTTTGAAAGAGGTGGTCCCCAGTTTGACATTACAGGAAGGTGGTAAAATCTTTAGGAAGTGAGGCCTAGAGGGAAGTCTCCTGGTTGCTGAAGATGTGATCTTGAAGGGGACACTGGAGTGCACCCCTTCTTTTCTTTTCTCCTTTTCACTTCTTAGCCATCATTGAGATGAGCAGCTTTGTCTTACCATGTACTCCCACTGTGATATGCTGACTTGCCACAGGCCCCAAAGCAATGAGACTGATTACCATGGACTGAAACCTCCACAACTGTGAGCCAAAACATCTCTTTCTTGTTATATGCTGATTACCTCAGGTATTTGTTGCAGTAATGGGAGGATGACTAACACTCACGTTGCTTCTGCTACTAAGGAATGAGTATATGTATATATAAAATTATTACTATTATTATTATGAGCTTCAGAACAAAAACTACCTGATTGATCTACCTTTGTATCCCCAGAGCCTATCACAGTGCCTGACACACAGAAAATGCTCAATAAATAAACACCTTGTTACATGGACAGCATTGTGTAGTGTGTGCCTGGAAAGGAACACAGGAGTATCAGGCCAAAATATGGGGGTGATGTACAGCCAGTAGATAGGGCCCTCCTATCAGGCACAGCGAACACTGTCTTTCCATCCTTGGCTCTGAGTGGGTAGTGCATAGTGGGAAGTAAAGTGCTGGAGCTCTCTCTGTGGTATGGCTGGAAATGCAGCAGGAGCGGGAGGTTGAGGATGGAATTACATCTGGTATGAGAGGTGGGGACTTAGTCTCTGGGGAACTGGTAAACTAGCCAGTCACTGTCCCTGACACACACGAGTATCTTTAGTTGTCAGTGAGACTGTGCACCTCTCAATCTAAGGATTAATTCTCTGTATTTTATATGTGTCCAAATGTCAATTCTCTGTTCATTTCTTTGGATCAATGGTCAATTGAAAAACAAGAGAAATAGTCTTTAGAGATCCGCTCTTTCACTCATTGTTTTCTACCCTCTTGATCTGAAATCCTCACTATTTTACCTGATTCAAACTTTCCCTCTGCCAAGTTGTGTTACTTACCAGGCCATTTTGGGCAACGTACGTAGGGAGACCGCTTACTAAAGCCCAGTGGTCAGGAGGTGGATTCCTGTAAAGGCCAAAAGTAAGTGGTGACTTTCAGAGCAGGAACTGTTAGACTAAAAATTTGAATGTGGGTCTTTGCCCCTTCCCTGCTTTCTGCTGGCCCCAGAACCGGCTTACGTTCACTGGACCTGACAACCCCAAATGCTGGCCAGCCACCTGAATGGTCATCTCGAGATGAAGGAAGGAGTGACGGACATAACAGCGTACTGATTGTCCACCCAGTTCTTTGATAAGAAAAAAAAAGTATACATTTCATGGCTTGCTAGCTGCTGAGCAAAATTCGGTATCAACACTTCCCTCAAAGTCAGTACCTTTAGATCATAAAGCGTGGAAAAACTCATCTGTTGTGAGCTCCTACATGTCTAAGCTCTAAATTATGTTTTAATGTTTATTTTTAGAGATAATATTACAATTTTTGGTATTATAGTCATGTGCTGTATAATGATCTTTTGGTCAACAGCAGACCACACATGTGATGATGGCCCATTAGATTATATCACCTAGTGATGTCATCACCTTTCTTAGTTTGTGGAAGTACACTTTGTGGTGTTTGTAAGAGACAAGAGCATTTCTTGGTGTGTGTCCCTGTCCTTAAATGACATATGGTTTTACTACGTTTTGCTTATTTATTGAGAGGAAAAAAGATACACTGAAAATGTTTTAGAAACTTCATCAGTCATTAGAAATGAACGCCTCCGAAACCACATGCATGTTAGGAAGAGCACTGTCAGCACCTTGGAAGCCCCTGACCTGGTCCTCCCAATCACAACCTTCTCCCTGACCCCCAAAGTAACTATTATTCTACCACGATAATTACATTCTTGTTTATCTGTAGAGTTTTACCGCCCAAGTATGTTTTTCTGTACCCTCTAATTTGATTTTGCTTGTTTTTCAGCTTCATTTGAATAGAATCAGAGAATGTATATTGTTTTGTCTGGTTTACTTTTCATGTCACTGCAATTCATTCATTTTGTTGATATATAGTTTGCCCCCATTACAGTAATACAATTTATCCATTCAATGTTGACAGACATCTCCCCCATCACTCTCCAACTCATTAATTTGGGGCTAAGATAATGGTCCTGCTGTGAACACTTTCATACTTACGTGCTCTCAATTCTGTATAGTATATCCTAGGAGTAGAAATAATAAATCATAAGATATGCATATATTAAACTTTACCAGATAAGGTCAAATGGCTCTCTAAAGTGATTATATCAATTTGCACCCGCATTATTGGTGTGTGAGAGTTTCCTTTGCTCCATATCTGTCAGCCCTTCTGGTGGAGTCTAATGGTACCTGACTGTGATTTTCTTTTGCATTTTTCTACAAATTTAAAGAAATAGAGTACTTTCTAGAAATGTATTTGTCATTTGGGTTGCTTTTTCATGAACTTCTTATTTATGTCTTTTACTTGTTTATAACATTTATTGATTGTTACAGCTCTTTATAGATTATTGGTTTGAGTCTTTTGTCAATTCCCTGAGTTGTGAATATCTTAACTTAATTTTTACACTTTATAGTAAGAAGTCTCCCAGATGCCCCTTGGAATTCCTACTTCCTTGTATGCATGCCTTTGTATATAGTCTCTTCCCAAAATGAATTAAAGCTGGTCAATGTGACCAATAGAAAATGGGGGAGGTGAATGTTATTTTTGAGAATATATCATGAAATTCTTTGCAGCCATCACCTCTTGCTCTGCAGAGGTCAGTTGCCATGCCCTTGCATAACTCACATAGCTCTTTGCAGAGGCCCACATGAAGAACTGAGGTCTCTTGCCTTTTTCTGTGCTGGGAACCAAGCCCAGGGCCTTGTGCACGCTGAGCATGTGCTCTGACATACCTACATCAGTCCTTATTATCTTTATAAAGCCTATATCACTGCAGTTATGCACCTCCATTTTGTTCCTAAGTATCTGATTTTCTCTTTATTTTGCTTGCTCAGTCTTATCAGAGATTTATTGATCTTATTGGTCTATTCAAAGAAACAACTTTTGGCATGTGTTTATCATTTATTGGTTTTGATTTCATTAACTTAGAAGCTTGTCTTTCTAAGTTTCCCTTCTAGGCTTTCTTTGGGTTTATTTTTTCTTGTTTGTTCTGATGTTTTGAGGTTATATGGTAGATTCTGTCTGTCCCTCCAGCTCCACCCTCCACCCCAGTCTTCCCAGAAGGCCAGCTACCTAGACTATCAATAGGGTCTCTAGCCTTCTGGTTTCTGGTTGAATCTGACCATTGGGGGAGGTAACCCAAGACTCTGAGAGGCAGGAGATAGAACAGTGAAGTAAGGTTATTTATCTTCTGCCTCCTCCCCACTCGCCTCCTCCCCTTCCTTGTAAGGTTACTTTGGCTATAGTCCTTTTCTGAACGTCATCGCTTCTCTTGAGGTGGTCTGTCCTGCAGCACTTTTCTTCCAGGTTCTGGAGCCAGAAGTAGCAACAGCTTTACCATTACCCACACACCAACTTATGGTTCCATTCTTCACCCGCATCTTTGTGATTCGCCCCTTTGTTATTAAACCCTCCTTGAATTACCATAATTTGAATGTGCCTCCTGTTTTCTGTCAGAATCTTGTCTAACACAGATGGGCACCTAGCTCATTACTTTCCCAGCCTTCATCCTTTCTTGTAATAAATGTGTTTAAGGCAATAACTCTCACTTTAAGTGCCATTTCACCATATCATGTAGGGTTTTAAATATTTTTTCATTTTAAAAATATTTTTTAAAAAAATATTTTTATATTTTTGTAGTATTTTTTCAGCTCAGAATATTTTCTAATTTCTGGGTTTTTAAAATCCATTAGTTATTTGGAAGTGTATTTTTCCCCCAGAAAAATATTTCCTAGTTTCCAAGTATGAGAATTTTCTGATTAGTTTTTTGTAATTGTCTTACATATTTTTATTATGAGCAAAAATGTTCTATGTATGAATTCAGTCTTTTGAAGTTTGTTAAGGTTGTTTGATGGCCTACCATATGTCCAGTTATTGGAAAGTTTGCACGTGTGCTTGAAAAGACTCAGCATTCCCTGCTTTGGGGGATGATGAAAAATTACACTTTTTAGTTTGTTTTTCTTTTTTGTTATTTAGTGCGCAAGGGGTAATTTCTTTTTTTCCCAATATTAACGGTATGTTCTATTTACTGTTTTTAAATGAACAAAACAATTAAAGTGAGGAGAAACCCTTGTACCATCATCTCTGATCCTATTCCACCAAACCAGAGAACCAGCTTCACAAATTAAATGCTTATTATGTGTGCACATGTTTTTCAAATTTTACAACATATGTATGTATCTATTAAAATTACATAATCTTGGTTTACAGGTTTATAAATTTTATATAAAGTGATATTTTTCTTTATATAGCTTTTTACAATTTCTTTTGCCCAGCATTTTGAAGTTAATCTGTGACTTTAACTGCTTTTATAGTATTTATTGTATGGCTTTTTTTAGTTTTTCTGTTTCCCTGTTGATGGGCATTGAGATATTTCCCTGTTTTTATTGTGACAAGCACTGCTGCAATGGATATCCACACACACATATTTCTGTGTGTGAGATGTGTCAGCTTCTCTAGCGTGGGTGCCTAGAAGTGGACTTGCTATTTAGAAGGAATGTGCTTTTTCTACTTTATGAGATGTTCCCAGTGAGCAGTTTTCTGTAAATACTTATTAGGTTGTGTTTTCAAATTGTGTTGTTGACATATTCTACACTGTGTTTTATTCTTCTCATTCTATCAATTAGTGGACATGGATTTGTCTATAGAGTATCTGCTTACATTTTGATTAGGTTTTTTCCTTATGTTTTAAAGTATGTGCAAATTTAGAATCATAATATCCTATAATATCAAGGCAGATTGACCTCTTTATCATTAAGAAGTGGCTATCTTTAGCTCTACTAAGCTTCTTTCTTGTAACACTTATTTTGTCTGGTATTAATGTAGTTACAGCAGATGTAGCTCAGTGGTAGAGGATAAGCTTAGCATGTATGAAGCTCTGGGTCTAATACCCATCACCAAAACCAAAAAAGCGTAATACAACTACACCCATTTTCTTTTAATTGTCATTCAAATAGTACATCTTCTCTGTATTCTCATCTTTCAGATAAGTTTTTTTTTTTTTTTGCGGTACTGGGAATCAAACTCAGGACCCTGCACTTGCTAGGCAAGCGCTTATTCCACTGAGCTATATCCCCAGCCCTTTCAGATAAGTTTAAATTTCCTATATACAAGATATATGATTTTTCATCATACCTAGGAAGTAATCACTTTTTAATGAACCATTTCATATAACTGACAAAGATAAAATAATGTCAATTAATATGTAATGCAATGCTTTTTTTTTTCCATTTTTTGAGACAGGGCCTCTCTATGTAGTTTAGACTGGCCTTAAGCACACTATATATGTAGCCCAGGTTGGCCTCAAACTTGCAGCAATCCTCCTGCCTCAGTCTTCTGAGAGCTGGGATTACAGGTGTGCTCCACTGCACCCAGAATGCAATGCTTTTTATCACTTGCAATGTTTTTTTCTTTTTGAGACAGGGTTGGCTATGAGGCTGGCCTTAAACTCACTTGGTAGCCCAGGCTGGCCTTAAACTCACCACAATCTTCCTGCCTTGGCCTTCTGAATGCTAAGATTACATGTGTGCCACCATGCCTTGCTATCACTTGTAATTTTTACTTTATTCATATGAACAGTGTCCTTCAGCATTTCAATCTAGATTTTGATTATATATCAAACTTTTTCCTGTCTCTGTGCCATTTAAGACAGATTTTTATTTCAATGCCATGCCATAGCATAATCTCTTTACATTACTGTATATGGCAATTAAATTCAAAATGGACAGCAGCTAGAAATGGTTGCTCAACACTAACTCAGGTGAAATTACAATATACATGGCTAGGACCAAATTCACACTCAAGCAGTCAGTGACAATTACATCGTGACTGCCATGTGGTGGATAGCAATTGTATATATTTATTCCGCTTCATTTATTCTACTTCTGTCAAAAAGTAGAAAACTGTGTGTCTTAGAATCAATGACATGTGGTAGGTTTCTTTCTTATCCAACCTGTCAATCTTTTTTATCTAACTGGAACATCTAGTTGACTGATATTTAAGTTAACTTTATATTTACCGATATATTTGGATTTAAATATTATCTTAGCATGCACTTTCTGTTTTTCCTACCTGCTCTATCTTCTTTCTAAATTTTTATTTGCACTTCCTTCAGTGATTGATAATTTATTTACTAGCCAGGCATGATGGTGCATACCAGTAATTCCGTTACTCGGAAGGGTGAGGCAGGAGGATTGCCATGAGTTGAAGGTCAACCTGAATTGCATAGTGAGACCCTGTCTCAAAAAAATAAGTAAAATAAAAATAATTTATTTACTCTTGCATTTTTCTTTTCTGTTAAGTTTGAGTGGCATGTACTGTGGTAGCCATCAGGGATATATACAAACAGGATGACTGTCCTTCCTCCTGGGTACACAGTTGGGTTGCGTACCTTGTACACTCAGAGTAAAGTATATGTTCATGTGACTCGCTCTGGCTATTGAAACGTCAGTGAAAGTGATGTGTGTCAGCTCCACACGGGCATCTTATGAGCTGCCCTGTTTTTCCATGTCCCGTCTTCCTTCTGGTCATGTTAGTCAAAACTCTCCAATGTTCAAAATGGTGGCTGCTTTATCAGCCTCGGTTCTGGCCTCACCACGATCCACGCACAGTAGCCTCAACCACACCCAGCAACTGGAAAGGCCACACAATGGGATGGTACAATAAAACTTTGCTGTGTTACAATAAAACTTATGCAACTGTGGTCTCAAGTTCTTGTTATACAACATCGCCTAGCCCAGTGATGGTGAACCTGTTCGAGCTTCCAGTGATAACGAACAGCCCGCTGCGGCACACCATAGTTTCACCACCATCCACCTATCTTGCCTGATTCAAAAATCTGTATTAGAAATGGAGTACTGCCATTTAAAAAATCTTAAAACAGGTGTAGGATATGGGCTGGATGAAGGGCAGCAAGATGGGTGTGAATCAAAGCTAACAGGATGTAATGCTCGACAGGCAGTGAAAAAATCATTGGGGAAAACTGACCTATGATCATTGAAAGACATAGTGAGCTTAATAACCTCGCAGCTCTGGAACAGGGGTTGGAAAACAATGGTTGAAGAGTATACATTTTACAAGGTAAAAGAGAAAAGAGATGAGCTTGGAAAAGCATCAATCTTATGCAAGTGAGAATGGAACAGAATAGAGAAATCCGGTAACAGAAGAGCTTGATGCAATATCTCATTCTGAACCAGCAAAAGATAAACCCGAGAACTTGTTTATGTGAGTGGCAGAGGAGTGAGTATTAGAATCTAGTGCAGTGATTAGAGTTGAGTCAGCGTCTTTCACTACACCCACTGTTTGAGGATTAGGGCACCGTATTTACTTACAGTAAATACATGCAGGTGCATGAGAGAGTTCTGGGGAAAGAGACTAAAGGTGTGACTTCCCACAGAGCCTGATTGCAGCCTCAAGGAGTCTGCAATTAAACCGAGAAAGAGAGCCATGTCTCAAGGCCTGCATGTGGGTGCGGCTCTCGGTACAAGCAGAGAATTCAAATAAACACAAAAGGCAACATGGCTTTTTGTAAATGCTCTGCCTTACAAGAGTTCCTTACAAGGGTTCAAACCTATACTAAAAAGGTTTGTAACTGTTCAACTCTTGAAAGGGTCTTTGAGTACCAGCTACCTGTAGACGGGTTCAACAACATCCTTTCCCCTTTCATCATCCTTCTTGGTCGCATTTGAAGAGCACATTAGAAAATAAGCTTTCCATGGAGGCTGAGTCCCTTCCTTTGCCAATTTTTTGCTTTTACTTTGCTGCTTTCTAGGATCCCAGAAGTAGCACCTTAAGATCCCAGGCTTGATCACACTATCTCAATCTATAAATACAAAACTGAGGCCCAGACAGACTGCCTGAGGTCTGGTACTCGGGATCTGATTCCTAATCCAGCATGCCATGGCTTCGGTCAAGTCTCCTCCCTTACTGGGACTTCGTGTCCCACCCGGAGGAGTCTCTCATTCCACACTGCCTCCTACTGCTCTCTGTCTCAACTGGGGCCTGGCCAGGATGGCTCGGTTATCATTCATCTTGGAACAATGTCAGTACTGTGCCTGTAATTTTGCATGTTTTGTGATGAAACTTACGGGATTACTTTGATGTCTTCTTTACCGTGCAGGATGTAGTCAATGACTTTGTAAAAGTTAATTTCCTGGCAAGAGATATAGAAAAATTATATAAGGCAAGAGACTTCAGTGTGGCCATAAAACAGATCTTTAAAAGAAAAAAGGAAAAAGGAAAAGAGCACATGAAATGCATCACATGCTGGTGGCATGGGAGTGTTAGATTTCCAGATCTTCTCTTTACTGTCATCTGCCCCATTTTCAGGAAGCACCAAGATTGCCCATAACTCTCTCCCTAGGGCATGTGCTGCTGCCTCTTGGTCCTCACTGTCTTCAGCTGACCCTCATGGTTCAGTATTCTCCTCTGTGGGACCAACAGTGGCCAGGCTGGGATGTGGGGTCAAGGAAAGAGTTGGAAAATTTTCCGAGGGGATCCGAAATTACAGTGCAAGGAGAAAGAGATAAAGACATCTACTAGAAGCTGGATATAGTGGAATATATCTGTAATCCCAGAACTCTGGGAGACTGAGGCACGAAGATCACAAGTTCAAGTCCACTCTAGGCAACTTAGTGGTTTAATGAGACCCTGTCTTGAAATGAAAAAAAAAGAAGAAGAAGAAGAGGGAGGAGGAGGAGGAGGAGCTGGGGAAGTAGCTGAGTGTGAAGGCTCTAGGTTCAATCCCTAGTGCTGGGGACCGGAAAGAGAATGGGGGCAGGAAAGTGACAGGTAGAGGGAGAGAGAGAGGGAGAGGGACAGAACTGTTGTTAACAGTTCACAAAGGAGGCATTTAGAACCATAGCCCAGCCAGCTGCCATAGCACTTTCTCTTCCCTTCATGCCTATACCAGCCAGTGTCTCTCTATATGGTGTCACTGCTTCTAGATGGTCCCAGTTGTGCTTCACGCCTCCAAGCTAACTTCTCATCTCCTCCTGTCTCCTAGCAGTATTCAACTCCCATTCTCCTAAAGTAAGTCTATTCAGTTACAGTACTCTCCGGCACGTGCTTGGATATTGGGGGGGTGGCTCTGTTCCCCTGGTTCTCTAGGGAAAACTCCATTACTTTATGAAGCCCTCCACATGCCAAGGTGTAATGGGCAGATTAGCAACTATTTTGTAAATGAGAAAACTGAGATGCAGAGAGAGGAAATGAGTCACTAGGAGTGAGACAGTGAGATAGTAAGCCAGGACCAGAACCCAGGCCCTTGCCTCCTGCCTCAGGGCTCTTTCTGCCACATCCCTTAATAAGGTGATGAGTTGAAAATAGCATAATACTATCTATAGCACTATCACCTGGCACAGGGTGACTCTCTCTAAGTGAAGTTCTGACTGGTGCCAGCTACAAACTAATTGTTATCCTTCCATATTGGGTCAAAAACATAAACTGAGGGTCACCGCTTAGAAACTTTTGTAACAATTTGAGTTATATTAATTCTGTTGAATCTAATTGAGAGAAAGGGAACTTACATTTTGTTTGTGTTTATAAAGTTTTATTTTCCCAATTATATGTTTTTATCTCTTTCAAAAAGTATCAGTCCAAAATGGATTGGAAATTTAAACAAACCAACTATTCTTTTACTGAGGTACTGTGAGAAATACTGCCCTACATAAATGCAAATGTCTGAGCCTACCCCAGACACCCTGACTCCGTCTCCACAGAGAGGAATTCCTGATCAAGTCAAGGGCGTCTGAATGCCCGTTTTCTTGAAAGATAGGTGACTGTGACATTTGTCAGCCTCCCAAGGGAGAGACCTTGCTCCTCAAAGCTCAGCCACTGGTGAGAGTGCAAGACTGAACACTGCCAGGAGGAAAACTCCAGCCAAATAAAAACAAAAGCTAGGAACCGCGCCAAAGGCGTGGGCTGCCCCAGGGTAGCCAGCTCCCTAGAATAGGAAGCATCCAGTCTTAGCTTCACTACTGCAGTACAGTGGTGCTAAGCCTCAACCCAGAATGGAGTGACTCATGCTCTAGTCTTGGTTTTACAAGATGTGCTCTCTGGGCCACGGCTTCCCAGCTGCAAAATCAGATCAGTAGCATGTGTTTATTTGCCTACTGCTGCTGCTGCTAAGCAGTAGGACCTCCTTCTGCTTCCTCAGACAAGGCATTCAACACAGTCCTACAAAGCTGCTCTGACAAAAGCCAAGTGAGATACACGGGGACTGTGCAGCTCACTTTGTTTTCTCTCCTTCTCTTAACTTTCTCTTTCCTCACTAACCCCCAGGGAAGGCAGCCACTGCCATCTCTAGGGCTCTAGGGACATTTGGGAGAGAATGAAAAGTGGGCTAGACAATTTCTAAAGTCCCTCCCAGCTATGACTCTAAGACTGTAACTGGATGGCTGCTAATATCTCTCAAAGATTAAAATACACATATTCTTTAATCCAGTAATTCCATGGGTGGTAATGGGCCCTGTAGACATACTCCCAAATATGAATACAAGGACTGTCTGCTCCATCCAAGATCTCAGCCGTATCGCTTCAAAAAGCCGGGAGATGGCTCCATATCTACAATTAGGAAAGTGGTTAAACAAATTGCGCACAGATGCTCCACCATTTGTAATAGTATGACCTCCCCCAAACCCATGATAAGTTGAAAATATTGTAAGTCAAAAATACATTTCATACACTCAACCTTCTGAGCATCCTTGCTTAGCAACATGGGGCAGCAGGGCGCCGGGTGTTTACACTTGTGATCACCAGGCTGATTGAGAACTTGGGTTTGCTCTTGTTGCCCAGCACCGTAAGAGAGAATATAGTAGTACGTAGTGCTAGTCTGGGAAAGGATCCAAACTCAAAGTACTGTTTCTACTGAACGCATATTGCTTTCCACTATCATAAAGTCAAAATATTGTGAGTCAAAGTGTCTTAAGTCAGCGATGGCCTATGTCTTTATATAGGGAGGCTTTGTATTTTTCTACTCTGTGGTAACAGTGGAAGATGCCAAGACATACAGTTAAGTGGGAAAAGCAAGGCACAAAATAGATTCACAACATTTGATGAGGGGAGAGACGGTGGAACATACGACTATTTCTGAATATCTGGATACCCATTGACGCCAATTCCTGGAAAATGCACTGAAAACAATAGCTACCTTGGGAGGATGACCAGGAAAAAAAGGGACTTTGTATGACATCAACTTGTCATTGTGCTCATGTATTTTTCAATAAATAAGAAACTTTTTCTCAAAGGCTTTTTGTGTGTGCAGTGCTGGAAATCAGAGCCAGGGCCTCACACTTGCTAAGTGAGTGCTCCAACACTGAGCTACACCCTCAGCCCCAAACATTTTAAAATAGTGAAGCTGTGTCTGGTACACGGCTCGAGAAAGCAAAGGCGGTATTATTACCTGCTGGGACTTGAGTGGAGCTGTTTTCACCTGAGAGGGGAGGACACAGGGTTCTAGGACCTTCTTAACCACCTCGTCTGCCTTCGGGCCATTTGTGATTGGCCTGGCTGCTCTCTGTGTTCCCCGGCTGAGGCTTTGGTGCCTGGCAGGCTGCCTGAGCCAGGAATTGCTGTGAGACTCTTATGAAAAGTTAGAAAAGGGCATTTTTTAAAAAATCCCACAGGAAAATCAATTTGTTTTCAGAAAAGGCAACAAAAAAATCAGTGTGATTTAGGTAAACAGAGCTTTTTCTACACACTGTAGCTTAGTCAAATTGCCTTGAAGGCCATATTCATGTACAAGTTGACCAGATTCTGGAAAATCAGAACTGAGCCATCAAGAGCACCTTTGTTACCTTCCGTTAAGCAGCCAAAACTATAACACACGTGTCTTTGAAAAAGCCACAAAACAGCTGTAGCCAAATCATGGTGCATGGAAATACAGTACTATTAAACATGTGCTATTTTTGTGTTTTTCCATGTAGCCTAACAAGCCTGTACAACTTTTTAATAATTAACACACACAAATGTCATTTAAAATTTTTTTGTTGTTGTTTTAGATCATCTGAGGTGGGGTTTTGCTGTATTGCCTAGGCTGATCTTGAATTTCTGGGCTCAAGTGATCCTCTCACCTCTGCCTCCTGAGGAGCTGGAGCTACAGGCATGCGCAGTTGCGCCCCACACCATTTTATTTTTCAAAGGAGATGAAGTGAGATGTAGATACTCTCAGGAAACTTTAAACTTTAGATCTAAGATTTGGGGAAGTTAGTTGGTCAGAAGCAAACACAAGCTACCTGTCTAATGAGAGTGTGGCAGGTAAAATGTGTCATGTTAGGAGGCAAGAGGCAACATGAAAAGCTGTGAGAGTTAGCAGAAAGAGGAATCCTGGGTTGAATTTATCCAAATGATTTGACTTCTCCCAATCTCAATTTCCTTAATGGATTAATGGGGAAAGCAAGGGCACCTCCTTCAAAACTTGTTGAGAAGAATAAAGGATGTGTGGAACCTAGGCAAAGCACCCACCAAACAGTGAGGACAAGCCAGCAGCTATGAATACATAATGGAGCACCTACTGTTTCCGGTATGGGACCGGCCTTAGTTACCAGAGCCCTACTAGGTGAGCCTGAGAACCCTGCTTAATGGAGGAGGAAGGCAAGGCTTGTAGAGATGTACCAGGGCTACACTGCTAGCTGGCAGAACAGGGATCAGGCTTGTTCCCACTATGCCCATACTCTTTCCAGAAGATCCACTTCTGACCAATTGTATTTTTATTTTTGTTTAGTTTCTTTTTAAATTAGTATATGTTCATAATGCATAATAACTATTCATCTTGGTGACCCATCCTGTTAGTCTGCATCGGGATCCCAGTTTCGGCCTATAAGTGCTTTCCTTGTGGCTGTGTCTTAGACCCAGGAGTGACCTTGGAGATGAGTTTCTGAAAAAAACCTATTGGGTAGGAAAATAAAGGGTCCAAGAAGTTATTCGGCCAAGCTCAGCTTATGGATGAGCAACCAACTAACACCAAAATTCTTTGTCTTTACGACCATCTCCTTTTCCATTACAACTTTATACCTGATACTCTTGCAGAGACTAAGGGCTTGCTACCTGAGCTATAGAAGAAGGATTGAGTGGGAAACAAAGGTATTTTTTTAATGCTCTCACTTCTGCTCACTTTTGAAGACACTTGTAGTTCAAGTATTTTTGTTTCTATGTATGAAAATTTAAAAATGCCTTTTTCATAAAAAAAAACCACAAAGCAAACAATTTTTATCACTGGGTAAAAGTTAAAACTGAGATTCTTTTTAAGATTAGTCCTAAGTGGCATTTAGGGATTTCATTGTAGGCTGCTATACTGACACTATTACAAACCAGTGTAGGATTGTGTTTGGTTTTGGTTTGGTTTGGTTTTCTGTAATCAGTGCCCATCAATTAACACTGTGGAAATGTTCCAATGGTAAGGGAGGGATCTGTTTAGGAATCATCACAGGTATGTTTCTTGGGTTGGAAGGTAGGGTGAAGCATGTTTTGCTGTATTTACACAGACTTCTTAGTACTCATCAAAGTAAAACAAGTTTTTTCATCGTCTCTTCTCTGGAAATCTATTTGGTACCACAAAATTCCGCCAAATCTTCTACAAACTGGGATCCTTCTTTTGCCTTATCTGTGACAATTTTCCATATAGCTCCAAAGTTTTTAGAGTTGTCAGCAAGTCATTCCAGTAGGGGTATGTTTTCAATCAGTTCATGTTCTTGTCCTGTGTCTTTGCAGAATGAGATTTATTCTTCTCTTGTTCTGGAGTTAGGTAGAAAATCTTGTCCTTGTCTCTGACTTGGCAATGAAGAGCATACCTCAAAAAAATCACATTTTTTTTTTTTTTGAAACAGGGTCTTGTTACACAGTTCAGGCTGGCCTTGAGCTTTCTTTGTAGCCTAGGCTGCCCATGAACTCGCAACAATCTTCCTGCCTCAGCTTCCTGAGTGCTGGGATTACAGGTGTGTGCCACCATGCCCAGCTAATCAGATTTTCATGGACTGTTTGAAATCTCTTTATCTCCCATTTCCAAACCCTTTATTGTATCTTCAACTCTAAAATCAAGTTATATCATGTACAGGTACAAATTCCCTATGATGAATATGATCATTGTGTATATGTAAAATGTATTAATAAACTTAATTAATAATCTTAAAAATACTCGCTGATTTCATCATAGTGTCACCTATTAATTTTTTCTTCAAGGTGAATTTTAAACTGGAGAGGATTTCAGTAGCTAACTTAGTAGCTTGGTCAAATCCATTTTCACCACCACTGTATATATCAATTAATTTTAAAACTTTGTAACCTCTGACCAAACATAACAGAATGATTTGTTTCAGTTTTAAAGTCCACTGATGCAGGCAAATTAGGACCAGTAACATTCACTTTGTCCCCAGAAATAAATACCTGCACAGCAATCTCTGCTCTTTTCTGGACATAGTTATGTCTCTTCCATTCCATTCTAAGTGGGCAAAATTCTGCCATGTTTCTCTGGGAGCTCCAGAGAGGATTCCTCCCTCCATGTGACACAATCCACTCAACTGGGGTCTCAACATGGAAGCCATAGGATGGGTCTGCCAGTCACCTCAATAATACCAGAACCTCTTGAATTGGTCAGATATCGAACAGCTCTGGGCCTGGTGCTCAGTGAAAAAATGTAATGGTCTGTTCACTCTTAAAGATTGGAGCACTGGAGAGTTACAAGCCAGAGGGATTAGAGCCTGTCATTTCTCTGGCTACCCTAGAGCCCGAGACAAGCTCAGAACTCTGACTTAATTTAGGTGCTCAGCTCAAAACTCCAGATTGTATATGCTCCACTATGTCTGGCTCAGTTCCACTACTTCTAACTTTCCAGAAAAGAGGTTCGGTTTATACATGAACTGGAGAAAAATCCCAGTGGGGATGTGTAAACTACCCTCCCATACTAACACAAGAAAGCTGGGCCTTGAAAAGCTGAAAAAGCGTCAGGCTGGGAATGCAGCTCTGTGCTAGAGCATGTACTTATCGGTGCACAAGACCTTGGGTTTCATTCCAGCACCAAAAAAAAAAAAAAAAAAAAAAAGGAGCATCTCCTCAAATAATGTTCTTGACAGCAGCATGTGGTAGAATGGAAACTTGGTCTTTGAAATGAAATCATACAGGCAAATCATGCGGTTCAGACTGGCCTTGAGCTCACTTTGTAGCCCAGGCTGGTCTTAAATTCCCAATGATCCTCCCGCCTCAGCCTCCCTAGTGCTGGGATTACAGGCGTGTGCCACCATGCCTGGCTTTTGGACAAGCAATTTAATGGGCTCAGAAGCCAAAAATTCAAATGCCAGGGTGTGGGGAGGGGGTTGACAGAAACACAAAGGAGAGCGTGGGATCAAATGTACAATGTCACTGTGCTCTGACAGGTGGGGACTGCCGCAGGCTGGGAACTCAGGCTATGCTCCCAGGACACAGTAGTTACTCAGCTCTCATCAAATTTACCCTGTGGGATTGTGGGCCCGGTTCTGACTAACTTGCACCTTTGCAAACTGATAGCCCCAATATTTATGGTAAAGTATCTTGTTTATTGTGTTAGCCACCAATTCAATTTTTTAAAAAATATAAACAAAAAAACCCTTTAAATTTAGGCAGTCAAAGAACATTTCTATCAGTTATAACCAGCCTTTCTGAGTATCAATCTGAATAGCCTAGATTAGATATGAAGGATCTTTCTAATTGTCTGATTCTAACTTCCTGCTGAGTGAATTCTGGAACAGGTTGCTTGACTTCTCTCAGGCTCTTTCCTCATCTATGAGACGAAGGTATTGATTCCTTGGTCTACCTCGCCAGATTACTATGAAAATCCATCAGGATATTAAAACCTTTTTATAAATGACAGGGGTTGGCACCTGTGAAATGTTGGGGACCACCAATTATAAATTGAGTCTAGTGCCTGAAAGCCTTACTGGTTCTGTGATGCTGTGATGGTCGAGGGCAAGACTACATCAGCACAATATCACTGCAGCCTTCTGCATCATGCAAACTGATTCTCAATGTGAGATCCTCATCATAAGATCATCATGGCCCTCAGCCATCTGATACTTCCTCTGATTACTGCGTGCACCCAGTTAATAGTGGCCAGCTCGGGTATCACTGTCTGCCCATCCAGAGGCATTGACCTCCCAGCTCCCTTTTTATGAATTACTAAATTTGTTTCTTTTTTGTTTCATCCTTGACTGTTTCCCCCACACAAGTAGTTGGGGATCGTGGCCAGATCCCCGATAGAGGACAATTACTATAACTCAAGGGTGACAACCTAACCCTGAGCAGTTAAAACCTTAGGTCATAAAGAAGTGGCCTTCAGTGGCATCTACTGTCCCTTGCATTTGAATGTCATTAAACATTTATCTATACTGAAAAGGCCAGAGAGAGACTTACCCTTCCATCTGGAGTTCTGGGACCAGAGTAGGGTGGAGCCTCACCCATGAGAACTGGCCACACATCAAAAAATTCCTAGGAGTAAAAAGAAAAATAGTAATTACATGTTTTGAAAATAAACCAAGAAAAAGAGAATAAGATGTTGAACCTACATGAAAGCTGGAGGGTGAGAAAAGCTCACTGAAATCTAAGCTGGAGGGCAGCAAGACTCACCAGCATCACAGGATAATCCCATCTGCCCTGTAAAATAATGATGAACTGGGCCTGTCTATTCAGTAGCCACAAACATGAGAGTTGAACTGCGCACCCTTAGTACCGTGGGACAAGGCAGGGCAAGTGGGGTCTCTGTGACTAAGAAATTTACCTTAAGGATACACTAAGCATGTGATTGAAGGATTAGCTAAAAATGATCTCCCTCTGCAATATCATTTATAGTAGTGAAAAATTGGAAACAATGTAAATGTCCAAGCAGAAAGAACTTATTAAGTCAATTAAGGTACATCTATTAACAACGATGTTGGGTGTATTTGTCTTGATTACAAAGGTGCCCATGATATGCTGATGAGGGGAAAATCTGAGGGACCAAAACCAAAATATTATGTGACTCTGCTCTTTAATTATATATGTGATTTTTCACATATAGGTTTTAACAAATTATTTCTTCTGGGTAATTAGAATGTGTTATGGTTTGTGTCCGCATGTTGCCCCAAATTCTCATGCAGTTATTTGGTGGCTTTTAGACTTTATGACTGATCCATGATCAAGTGCTGGGATTATGGGTATGAGAGCTACACCCTAGGGTGGATGAAGGTGGTGGTGGTGGTAGTGATGGTGATTTTAAGGTACTGATGATTAAGCTAAGGACCTTCCCACGAAGCCTCATCCATATTTATTTTTTATTGAGACAGCCTCTCATTAAGTTGCTAAGTTGCCCAGGCTGAGCTCAGATCTTTCTGTCTCAAATTCCTGGAGTTCTGGGGTTATAGGCCTGTGCTACCACACCCACCTGTGGATTATTAGCTAAGTGGAAAAATACATAGAAAAAAGTACCTTACCTCATACCATACACATACTCAAATCCAAAAGAAAAACAAAAGATTAAACTATATTAATCAAAACTATAAGTATACTAAAAGATAACACATGAGATTATTTCAAATTATGCTATTGACAGTAAGGAAATCTTTATTAAATAATACCCAGAACTCAGAAGCCATAAAATTTAAATCTTCTACTTGAAGATGTCAAACAAAGTATAATCAGATAAACAAAGTATAATCTCTAGACAGGAAAAAATTTCATAGCATATGTTACAGATATATAACCTCTATCATATATAAAGCACTCCTACAAATCAATAAATAGGTAATACAATCTTAAAAACCAAGAAGTGATATGTCTGGGCAATATGTAGAAGAAAAATCAAAACACAAACATACAAAATTTATTTACTTTTACTAATAAGCAGTGAAGAACAAATGAAAGAGAAGATACCATCTTTTCCTCATTCAGATAGGGAAAAATATGGTGTAAAGATCATAAGAGTTTTGGGAAATAAAACTCTCATGCAGTATGAATGGTAGTGTAATACTGTAAAGCCTTTAGTTTAAAGGGAAAACTTAGGAGAAATAAATAGAAAAATTTCAGGAAAAGTAAAATAAGAATTAGTAAATATCCTTCTACAACTCTAGTCCATAGGTATTTTCACTTAAGTATATAAGTACTCAACACCAAGGCTGTTAATGCAACATTACCTTTACTTGCAGGAGTATTTATAAACACTTTTAATGCCAGCAATAGGAGAAAGGCTAAATTAATTATGACATATTTATTCTACTCAAAAATCAGATAATAGGACCACAAAACAGAGAAAGTAAATGATGACTTTTACCACAGACTGAATATGTGTGTGTATACACATTTATTTGAAGGAATCATAAGAAAAACTCATAGGTGAGAGCATGACCTCAGATTCAGCTTTTCCTTTTAACAAACATGCTGATGCCAAAGATAGTAGCAAAGAAGCCAAGTAAAGCCTACCATGACTCACTGGGCAGGGGCAAATTTGGAACTCAGGCCCTGCCAAGGAAGAGGCATCTTGAAAATACCTTAGGTTGGCCAAGGTGTGGGTTACACCTATATTCCCAGCACTCAGGAAGCTGAGGCAGGAGCATCATCATGAGTTTCAGTCCAGCCTGGGCTACATAGTGAGCTCAAGGCCAGCCTGAACAGTGTAGTGAGACCTCATCGCAAACAAACAAACAAATCCTAGGTTGGGATCTGCATCTCCTTGCAAGTTTATATCCTTGAAGTAGATGTGAACCAGAAGTACACCAGCCCTGTTAAAGACTGAAGACCAGCTTCATAATCATCTCAGTCCCCCAGTGAATTAATGTGCACTGTCTTAACCCCAACTATTTGCCAGAGAGAAGTAAAATAATCCACTTTGGTGGAAAATATTATTGCACACAATTTCAAATTATCTCTGTAACTACTCACATATCTCTAATATCAAACAAAAATAACCAGATATGTGAAAGATAAGAATTAACTAAAAAATCAGGAGGGGAAATGGAACACAGAAACAAATACATAGATGATATTTACTGATATTATTGTTCTCAGGCCCAGAATAAATTAACTGTGATTATGTCCAAGAGATTAAATACAAAATAGAGGGCTGGGAATACAGCTTAGTGGTACAGTACTTGATTAGCATGTATGAGGCCCTGGGTTTGATCCTTAGACCACAAATGAGGAAAGAGAGGGAGAAGGAAGGGAAGAGGGACAGGAAAGGAAAAGAAAAAGAAAACGAAGAGGCAGAAGCAGGTGGCAGAGGAAAGAATTTTAACTAAGAACTGGAAATTGTAAAAAAAGAATAAAATGTAAATTCTAAAATTGAAAGATAACTGAGAGCTGAGAGGTATAACTCAATAACAGAGTATTTGCTTGCCATGTTCAGGGCTCTGGGTTTCCAGCACCACAAAAAATGAAATAAAAAGTAAAATAAAATTTAAAAAATAAAATACATGAAATTTGGTTATTAAGCTGTAAATACTTAAATTAATTATGGAAGATAGATCAGAAATATTCAATCTGAAGAAAGAACTTGAAAAGATGGAAAATACAGAGAGTATAAGAGTCATAAAACATGGTGGAAAACTCTTAACATGAGACAACAAACTTAGCGATGCCTTTATACCTGGGTATCCACACTTATAAATGCACTGAAGCTAAGATCGTGTGATACTGCACAAGGCCTGTTAAATGTACCAGTGGGACAAAGCAGAGAACCCAGAAACAGACCCGTCTGCACCTGACTGTTGGTAAAGGCACAAAAGGAAAGGTGATCTTTTCAGCGAAAAATGCTAGGTCAACTGGATATCCACAGAGAAAAATTAATGTTTACCTTGCCTCACATTATGCATAAAAACCAGATAGTTTATAGAGAGCTATGTGAACAAATTAAAACAATAAAACCTTTACAAGTTGACATAGCTAAACTTAGAGCCAGGAAAGATTTCTAAGTAGGGAACAAAAGCCAACAACCATGAAGGTTGACAAATGGGACAACATCATTATGTAGAATATATAGTCACAAAAACACACTACAGCATTAAAAGGATGAAAGCACAGAATGAGGAAAGATTCTGACAATGTATGTATCAATAGAAGATGTGTCTAGAATTTGTAGAGGACTCCTACAAATCAATAGGATAAAAAGACAATATAATAAAAAATGAGGAAAAGATTTCCAAGGGGCCAACAGACATCTGAAAACACGTTCAACTTCATCAGTCATTAGGGGAATGGATGCTAATGCCAAAAGAGATAGCAGCACCTAACCATCAGAACGGGTGAGAATACAAGAACAAGGCCCTGTCTATTGCTGGTAAGAGAACAAATGGCACAATTGTTCTGAAAATCAGGTGAATGACAGCTACTCAAGCTATTCCCCCCAAATTCTAATTTTAAGTAAATAGCTAACAGTAATGGATACCACTCTTCACCAAACATATGTACTAGTATGTTCCTAAGAGCAATATTCATCATAATCCAAATCTGAAAATGCAGATGTTCATCAACCATAGAAATAATAAATGTGCTGAGGATTGTTCATATAATGGAACATTCCACAAGAATGAAAATGAACAAACTAATGCTACCTAGAGCACAAATCTTTTTTTTTTTTTTTTTTTTTTTTTTTGGTCTTCTTGAGACAAGGTCTTGCTGTGTAGTTCAGATTGGCCTTGAGCTCACTTTGTAGCCCAGGCTGATCTAAAATTCACAATGATTCTCCTGCCTCAGCCTCCCGAGTCCTGGGATTACAGGCGTGCACCACCACACCCAGTGTAAGCATAAATCTTAGAAGGATTAATCCTTCAAGCAAAATATTGCGTAAAAGAAGCCAGATACAAGACCAGATGCTAGTATGATTCCATTTATGTGTATCTCGAAATAGCCAAAATACAGTGTTAAAGCTCTGACAGTGGTACCTTCAGAGAAAAGCCTGTGCCAGGTACTGGAAAGGTTATGAAAGGGGCTGCTGAGGGGCTGGGATGTTCCAATTTCTTAATTTTGGTGGTGATGATGTGGGAAGTTCACTCCACGGTAATTTGCTGAATGATACTATTTCTACAATTAGTGTTCCTTTCTGTGTCTGCTATGCTTCAATATAAAGGCTTGTTAGGAAGAACGTGTGTATGGACATGGAAAGATGTTTATAAAACATTAAGTAAGAAAAGCAGAATATAAAAAAATATGACCCAGCAATTTTTAATCAGCTCTTCAGAAGATCTTCATGAAATGCCAATCTGGGGGGCTGTGGACAATGAGAGTCTTTTTCAGCCCCAGACTCTGCAATGCATTTGGCTCAGCACTGGAGAGCCTGCATTGGGCTGTGTACCACACTCAGCACAACAAGACACTTGAATAAAGATAAACTTCGTGTACCTTGGGTCTTTGGGTAAGAAATGATAATTCTAGATACTCAAAGTCTCTCCTCCAAGGTAGAAAGTGACCAGCCCCACATGGAAAAGATGAAAAAAGAAAGATGAATAGGAAAATTTATTTGGGAAAACAGCTGAAACACTTTCCCAAGCTACTCTGAACTCTGCCTCCTTAGCTGCCACACCTGCTATAAATCTGGCCCCGGGTCATTCTGAAGGACCTGATGAAGAACCTGTCTCCAGTTCAGTTGAGCCCCGAGCAAGACAAAGCTTAGGAAAGTCTTATCCCCAACTTTTACTAGATTTTCTGTGCATTCCTGAAGTTGGCAACTCTCTTCTGGACTTTCAACCTATAAGGAAACTTCATCACTTACCTTTGCTACTTCCCAGCCTTCTTTCACTTCTCTCTTTCACAAAAGACCAAGGAACTTGCAGATTGTTTATCCTTACCTCTGCCCCAGATTGACTGTCCCCTGTAAAAACTGGTGTACTTCTCTTCAATAAACACCTGTGTCAAACTTTTCACAATCATCTGCATTTTCCCAGCCTCCCCGCCATGTCTCTGCACATGAGATGGACCCTGCATTCTATGCAGTAGGTCTGTTTACCCTTGGGTTATATGTCCTTCTGAGTTTCTCACCTTCTTCTTGGTCATATCTAGAAGACCCACAGAGTATCTGTCACAGTTGAGAAAGGCACGGACGGTGTACAGGGCTTTGTGAAACTGCCTCTCGATATCTGTAAGCTCTTCAAAGACTTTGCTGCCAGACCACAGCAGTATCTGAAAAAATACAGAAACAGGTTCAGTATTCTTGAGACACAAAGCAGCAGCACACTCAGCTAGAGAATAACAGAGTTGCTAGAGTGTATCACACTTAACTCTCACATGACGCAGAGGAAGAAATGGTATCATTATCCCAGTTTTACAGATGGAGAAAGAGGCTTAGGTGAAATAACTGACCAGGCTACATGGGGTCTATGTCTTAACACTTTTTTTATCTCATAGGCTGATGATAATAATATTAATACTAATAATAATAGGGCTAAGGTTGTAGCCCAGTGACAGAGTGCTTGCCGAGCTTTCACAAGGCTCTGGGTTCAATGCTCAGTATTACAGAAATAAGTAAGTAACATGACTATAAGTGCCCTACATAGATTATCTCAATTATGACTGATAGTAATACTTTGAGAGTGATACCACAACTATCTTCATTTTTCAAATGGAGAGACTAAAGCTTAGAGAGAGTAAGTGACCTGCTCAGGATCTAAGAGCTACTTAACGAGCAGATACTCAAATTCAACCCGTCTGACTTAAAAACTCTGCATATAATGCCTGGAGACAGAGAACATCCACTACCTCATAACATAAGTCTTATGTTATGAAACTATATAATGCACCCCAGGCCTCTGCATTACCATCTGCTCTGCCAGCCCCAAGCCCACCAATGCTTTAGTAAAAGAACGTGTCCAGTCCGTACCTTGAGCAAAGCTCCTTACCTGGCCACGGCGAGTCTCACAGTTGTGCAGGTAACTCAGGTGGAACACCTTCATGATTAGATTTGCAAAATTGAGGTACTTGAGAAGAACCTAAAAATGAAACAGGATGGATCAAGCAGTTGAGATGGAGGAAAAGTCCTCCCCGTGACTTCCACCATCAACAAAAGTCTGAAAGTTTAAAAAGCTTCATCAGAGGCAATTTGAATACATGGATTATATAATATAAACTCATAACATTTTGCACTGAGTATAAAACTCATAGAATGTAGAATATTAATGTATTAATGGGCTGCATTAATTTTTAAGAAGTTACTATTTATAGGTATTCCTCCTTTAACAAGCTACCTGATTAATGACTATTGGACTTACAACCATAACAAGCATTAAATGAAGGATGTCTATATTGAACTTGCTGTGCCTGTGGCAAGTCACTTACATATACTACTTAGTAATCACAAGTATACTGTGAGGAGGACACTGTAAAATCATCCCCATTTAACAAACAAGAAAACAGTTTTGAGAAGTTCAGTGACTTGCCCAAGTCAAAGAGCTAGAGATTAGAAGAGACAGAACAGTTAACCCTCCATTCCTGACTCAAAAACCCACTATTTGAAACATTATTGGCTCACCTTCCTCAAAGAGAATCAGACTAACCTCCATTCTACAGATGGGGAAATTGAGGACAAGCCAAACAGTGAGGTTCAGGGAACTTTATGAGCTAAGACAATGTGCTAGCATGGTGCCCCAGCATTTCCTATGGGAGGCTTACCTCTTCATCTTTCTTGGTGAAGTGTGATCCTTCCACTTTATTCACAGCCATGATTACAGCCACTACATCTTTACCATTCATTATGGGGGTAGCCAAGATGTTTTTGGTCTGGTATTCTGTGAGGCTGTCCACAAAGTCAGAAAAGTGCTCATCCTGAAGGAAGGCAGAGACAAGCATGGGTAGGCAGATAAAAAGGGATAGTAGAACAACCCAGAGCACCTTTTTTGTTGACAAGGGAATGAAGACATTTCCAACTACACCCCTTCAGCAAGGGCTGGGCAAGCAGAGAAAATTTGTGCCATGGATGTCTCCAAAGTCCAGTAGAAAAAGGTCTGAGATGCAACCCACTATGGACCATGGAAAGGTGTGTAAAGCATTTGGCCCAGGGAGGGAGACAATGACTGAAGAGAGGGTTAAAGAAGGCTTTCTTGAGGTGATGACATTACACCCAACTCAGAAACACAAGTGAGAACTATGAGGGAGTTGGGGAAACACCTTGGTGAGTACAGTGACAACAGCTGGCAGATGCTGTGCATGGCATTTCATCTGTATCACTCCATCTTAATCCTCTCAAGAACTTTAAGCCAGGGATATAGCTCAGCGGCATAAGTACATGCCTGGCAAGTGCAAGGTCCTGAGTTCAATTCTCAGAACACACACACACACACACACACACACACACACACACAAATAACCTTTGAGATGCACCATTAGTCCTCTTTACAGGAGGGTGACCTGTAACTCAAAGTTAATATTAGTCGTGAGTGTGCATGACTCCATTACTTCAGCTGTAAGACTTCTCAGAGAAGCCTGGATAAGGTTAGAGTGGGTTCAAGTCATGAAAAAGAGATTTATTATTTTCAGCTTTTCTAACAATTCATTTCTAGCACTACACAGCCAGTTCAATAGATGTCCCAGAAGTGTCAGTGGAAGCACCCCATATGTAAGACCTACACCAAACATTGAGGCTTTGGATAAATAAGATTCAAGCCCCCTATACTAATACAGTAAGAAGGGCTTGGCCCAGAGCTGTGGGAATCCAGAGCAGCACACTCCCCTCAGACTTCATCTTGAAGGCAGTATTGGTTGAGAGTCAGCAAGGTGAGGCCAGGATTGGCACAGTGCAGTCTGTGTGGTCAGAATGAGTGAGATGTTGGATTGTTATCTTAGATTTGAAAAAAATCCACTTTTATGTTTCCTCCGTGCCATGGTGTGTTTCCTCCTTACCTGCATTGCTTGAGACCTGAGCTAGCCCAAACATGTGCAGTGCATGCTGTTCTGAGAATGGAAATATATTTCATAGAATCAACTCACAGAACTTTTCTAAAACTAAGTCTGCAGAATCTTTCCCATGATTCAGAAATTCTGAGTGTTACTGCTCCGTGTTTTGGGATTTCTTATAGTTCCAGTGGAATTAAACAAGTAGGCAAAGCATTGTTGTCAGCGAGGTTGCTCCAAACCAGGTGAAGGGTAAAAGAATTAAGAGAAGCCCCTATTTGCATTAGCGCTTGAGGATTACGCAAATCTCTAGGAGGCATTAGGAAAGGTT
Source organism: Dinomys branickii (assembly GCA_004027595.1). Taxonomy (NCBI): domain Eukaryota; kingdom Metazoa; phylum Chordata; class Mammalia; order Rodentia; family Dinomyidae; genus Dinomys; species Dinomys branickii. The sequence continues at coordinate 276,041 of PVLD010000329.1, read as the reverse complement.
CTGTGTCATTCTCTAAGGACACTCTGATGAATTCTTGAGCACAGATGGGGTAGGGCGTGCTCACATCCATTTCATGCTGTCAGTTCAGTTTCTATGAAGGAATGCAAATACAGCTGAGGCAGATGTTTCGAAATCTACCAGCACCCTCTCTCCTTCCCTCTGAGTTCTCAGCTCCGGACCTCTCTTACAGCACTCCCTCTATCAGTTAACTGGTATCTGTATAACCAATGTCATACCTATGTTTTCAGCTTGTGGAATGCTCTAAGCAACCATGTTACAGAATGTCAGATAATAGAGGCCGAAGAGTTAGAAGCTGGTTAACCCTAATAATTTATTTTAAAGGGCAGGAATCGGAGGCCCGGTCAGGGAAAGCTCCAAGTCATTCATTCAGCTAGCACTAACCGAGTGGCCTCTGTGTGTGAGGCCCTGGACCCTGAGCAGTGAACAAGCGGGGACTTCTTGCCCCAGTAAAACTTACTTTTCAGTGGAGGAGACAGAGAAAAGCAAGTCACAGCTAAGCTTTCCCTTTCCAGCTTGTGATAACTGCCTTGAAGGAGACAAGCTGGGTGAGGAAAGTGATGGAAGGGATGGTGGCTGAAGCCACATTAGTTAGTTATGGCAGTCGGGAAAGCTTCTCTGAGGACAAAATACTGTGCTGAGAACAGAAGGATCACAGGAGTGAGGCATAGGAAGAGCAGTTCAAGCAGCGAACGCAAAGCCCAGGAGGAGGGAGTGAGTTTGAGAAGTTTGAGGAACAGAAAGATCAGTGTGTCTACAGCACAGAGACTGGGAGGGAGACCAGAGGACAGGGAAGTTAGAACAGGGGCCAGATCCAGTAGGGCTTTGGGCCAGAGTAAAGAGTTTAGATTTTAGAGTGCAGTGCAATACTGCTTCTCATACCTGATCTTCCAATGCCTTTTCCAGACATTCACAGGGCCAAGCTCTACTGTCCCTCATAATGATGTAGGGTCAGGGGTCTGTCGCCAGGAAAAAAATAAAACAGGGGCCTCCTTAGGTTTTCCAGCTGATCCTGACTAGGGTCAAAAACAAACTTTACTAGAGAGATTTCCCCTAGATCAGGGATCGGGGTAGAGATAGAAAACCAAACAATAGACATCTAAGCTAACCATGAATAAAACCCCTCCTTGCCAGCTAGCTACCTGCCCCAAAGGTAAGGTCCTCAAAAGTAGTTCAAGGATAAGTAAACAGACAGAAAAAAGCTTCACATAGATCACCAAAAAATGATGTTAGGCAAAGGTCCCCCAAAGCCAGTCCAGTTATGGCAAGTTCCAAGTTGCAGGGAAAGGTCTCTGACTCCCCCTATAAAAACCATCCAGGAGCGAAAGGCCCAAGGCTCCTCCATCTTCGCAGCGCCCCTACCCTGATTCTTTCTTATCAGGGTAACTAACTATCTTCTCTTTCCCTTCCTTTTCCTCCTTACAAGTAAAATGGCTTCTTGTCATTAAAGTTTGTCCTTTTGATTGGGGCTGAGTTCCTGATCCCAGCGGGCAGCTGGTACAGAACAGCGGTCCTCATCCCCTGGATGCAACAGTAAGATATATTTACCAAATAATAATTAAATACCAGGCCCAGAGCCAGGCAACTTACATGTATTTCTCTTTATCTCATACGAGCCCCGTCTCTCAAAACAATCGTCTTTCTTATTCATGATCATCGAGCTCTGGCGGTGTCAGACCAATGCCAAGACCAATAAAATGAGGTTGCTCTTACTCAGTCCTCATCGTACAGCAGGGTTTCATGTAAAACATGAACGCACAGTTCAAACCATAATGTAAAACAGGTCCCACAGAATGAGCGATGTAACCTGGGGCCCCAGGGATAGAGGCCTAGGATTGGTTTTAAGAGCTACTCAGTACATTGCTAGAAACTCAACCCTCTCTGAGCCTCAGTGTCCCCTTTGGTAAAATCAAGAGTGATGGATCAAGTCCTCATTGAGGCTTCTCTCTTCTCTAGGGTCCTGAGTCCCAGTTCTCCAGGAAGGGGAGGAGAGCCGAGGCAGGCCAGATGGGACAGTCTCTAAGATGACAATCTTCTCAGGGTCAGATTTCTGAAAAGGGAGTGGTTGGGCAAAGGAGGTGCTGGAGAAGAGCTGTCATTTATTCCTTCACTCATTCAGCCAGATGCAGTGAATACCCACGCTGTTCCGGCTTCCGGAGTAGGTGCCAGGAGCCAGTGGTGAGTAAGACAGGACAGAGCTCATGGCTTTCCTGCTAGGAGAACGGGTTAAGATGAATGCAAATAAATCCTGAATGGCAGTGAGGCTTTCTAGATTTAATAAGTACAAATATAAGATTCCCTGTTAAATTAGAATTTCAAGTAAATACTAAATAACTTGAGCTGTATGTCAGACATTGCATAAGACATATTTAGCTAAACTAGTATTCTTTGTTTATTTAAAATTCAAACGTAACTGGACATCTTACATTTTATCTGGCAGTTCTAATTACAACTCTTCCCGGTGTGATTCCAAGGGTAAAGGGAATCTGCCAGGGATAGGAAATACATTAGAGCCCTGGAAAACTCTTATTTATGGCTTCACATTTCAGAAATGTAGGGATTGTAACATTTCTCAAGTGTTTGTGGAACATTTTTCACTTGTTAGTAGACCGGGACAACTGAGACTCTAATCCACACCATCTCCCTCCTCCTTTCACCTTCTACCTTTTGGCAGTTAAGGCTGTGTCCTGCCCTTAGCCAAAAACTGAGTAAGATTTTCCAAGGAGGACAGAAGCAAATACTGAGTACACAAGACTCCATTGGACTGGACTTACTTCAACCCCAGGCCTGAGTCACAGCCAGGGAGACTGCCGCAGACCAATAGCTTCCAGGAAAAGACAGGTGGGGCTTCCAGAGCAAACTTTGGAGGTTAGGCAGAAAGCAACAGTCCATCATTCGTGCAGAAATACAGCAAACTGCTGACCCTGAACCTTTTAGAATCAGAGAACCTTCCTAAATCCTCAATCCCATAATGCCAGGGTCCACAGAACCTTTGTTCTGCTTTCCTACAGGCAGAATCTAGACCACAAACCTGGTACAGCATCCATCACTTAGAACAGACCCCTAACAGCAACAACAAAATAATGATAATAAAAACAAAGAACTGCCAAAGTGAGCCATTACCATGAACCAAGAATACTGCTGAATGAGAAAGACTCCCCTTGGTTAATTCTTACAAGGCTGTGAGGTAGCTGTGAACACTGTTTTATATACTAAAAAATGAACTCAAACAGGATATATGATTTGCAAAGTCTGCATTCTTAGAAAGTGTCAGAATTCACACCTAGATCTGACCTCAAAGTATAAGATCTTAGCTCTCTGGTACATGATTAAAAAGACCTTTCTTACATGACACTCAGTCCGTTGCTCTCACTTTATAGATAAGGAAGAAGCATAGCAGAACAAAAGGCTAACTAAGCTGAGGTCCGGAGGGGCTGGCTTGAAATTTCCTGCCTGCTACTTTCTAGTTGGGCAGCCCTGAGCAAGTGACTCAGCATTTCTAGCTTTCAATTTCATCACTGGCAAGACAGAGACAATAAAAGTTTTTTCATCAGATTTTTATGAAGGTGAAACAGAGGGAGACAATACAAGTGATTACGACTGAAGTCTAGGGTCTACTGAAGGCAGAACGAACTCCAGCATAACTGGAGTCCCCTGAGAGCCTCCAGAGTGGAGAGCATTGCCAGGGGGAACCCAGGGAGGATGAAAGCAGAGATTAACCTCACGGGGGGGGGGGGAGGCCTCCCATTGTGTTTCCCACAGAGGACCAGGTCTGGGTTTCACCACTCATTTGAATTCACGCAGTCCTAAATTCTTGCAGTAGAAGTCCTGTCTTGGCCCTAACTCTTTGGTGACCTTGGGCAGATCCCTTCTCAAGGTCCCCCAGGTTCAGTTTCCTTAACAATTTAATAAGACGGTTGGATAATGTGATCTCAGAAGCCCCTCTGTCCCCTCCTATAAACTTCAGACACTTAACATGAAATTAGGTTGGGGTAAGGTAAGGACAAACTCAAAGTGTCTGGGGGCTAGATCTTGTAAATGGCTGAACAGAGGCTCTTGTTCGGCTGGCAGCAGTAAATATGACTCAGGTGACCTTGCTATTATGGGGCCAATATTTTTTTAGGTGAGGCAGGAGTTAAATTATTGCATAATTATGTGATATAAGGTGAGTCTCTCATACTTTATTTACTGACACTTGCTTTGTGCCAGACATTGTGCAGGATCCTGGATAACTAGTAAGGCAGACATGGCCCTTGACTCCAGGGCTTATTCTGATAAATGATTTTAGGAAGGAGACTCTAAAAATGGGAAGATCCAAGACTTCCCTGAGGAAATGACTTCTAAACTGAGATCTGAAGGATAAGTAGGAGTTGACTCAGGCAGAGGACTACATGGGCAATTGCACTGCAGCTTTTAAAAGTTCATATCTGAGCCATGCATGGTGGCGCATGTCTGTAATCCCAGCACTTGGGAGGCTGAGGCAGGAGAATAGTTGCAAGTTCGAGACCAGCCTGGGCTACAAGTGAGTTCAAGGCTAACCCGAACTGCATAGCAAGACCTTGTCTCAAAAAGACAAAAAAAAAGTTAATGTCTGAAGTCAGATGTGGCACACTGCTATAATTCTAGCACTTGGCAGGCTGAGGCAAGAGGATTTCCCAGAGTTCAAGGCCAGCCTGAACTATACAGGGAGACCCTGTCTTTAAAAAATCAAGCCAAAACAAATAAAAGCTAATGTCCAAAGGGGAAAATTATTTGCCCATAGTGTTCAAAGAGGTCTTTGTCAGAACTGAGGATGGAAACCCATGGGCCAGTAAACTCTCAGAAGAGCCAAGTGCTTAACCCAGTGATCAGTGTTAACATTTATAGTGTTGGGACAGTTAACCATCAGATCTCCTCATTTAAGTATGAAGAAAACGAGTATCACTTTAGTAATATTTTTGACAGGAATACACAGCTTGAATCTAACATCAAACAAGCCCAAATGGAAGTATATTTCTGCAAAATACTTGATCTGTACCCCTCAAACATATCAAATTCATGGAAAACACAGACAGACTGAGCAACTGTTTCAGATTCAAAGACATAAACAGAAAGGACTACGTAGGTGTAGGTAAGACACTGGCAAAAATTTAAGATGAGCTGCTTGTTAGATACCAGTATATATCAACATTACATTTTCTGAATTCAATCATTATACTGTGGATATGGAAGAAATGTCCTTGTTCTAAAGCTGTAGTCTCAGCACTCGGGAGGCTGAGACAAGAAGCGTCAAGGCCAGCCTCAGTCACACAGTGTAAAGCCAGCCTGAAGGACATATACAGCAAGATCCTATCTCAAAAAACAAAACAAAACAAATTAAAACACAGAATGAAATATTTAGGGCCAAAGGTCCAGCTATCTGTAATTTCCTCCCAAATAAGTCTGAAAAATGGAGGGAGAAAACAAACGTGGGAAGATGTTAATGATTGGTGAATATTTGGGTGAAATACAGTCCTTTGTATTACTTTAAAATTCCCCTGCTCAGTCTGAATTTTTTTCCAAAACAAAAAATTTTAAGTGTGGGGCATGGTAGTGCATGCCTATAATACCAGCACTTGGGAGGCAGAGGCAGGCAGATTGCCCAGAGTTTGAGGCTAGCCTGGGCTATATAGTGAGTTCAAGGCCAGCCTGAACTACAAAGCGAGACCCTGTCTCAAAAAAAAATGTTATAAGTAAATGAACAAAGGTGGCTTGTCATCATTAGCCTAGTCTTGGAGGCCAGCAGCTCCCCAGCCCACTTGCACCCCAGCACTCCAGGGAATAAGGCCTCACTGCCTTCTGTTTAAGGAAGAGAGTACCTCTTCTGTGTTGGGGACGTTGACAAGCTTTTTAGAGTGTGCAACGTGTCCCACGACACCCATGTCCAGAGGAAAGACGATCTCTGAGTCAGGCATCACCAGGCAGTCTTCAAGGACAGCATCCTTGTGTACATTGAAGAGCCGTGTAGCCAGCTCTGCGACACCGTTGCGGGTCCTGTACATGAACAGGCTCATTCGGTCTGCCTGCAGGAGGAAGCACAGCTTCTTCATGACGTTGAAGGTGCACTTCTCAGCCTGTAAGTTTTCCTGGAAGTCCCGTAGGAGATCAAAGATGATTTCACTCTCTTCCACACTGCTCAGCGAGTGGTAGTTGCTGAAGTCCACGGCTGCCTCCTTGGCTCCAAGAAGCTCTGAGACAACCTTAGCCCGGTAGCGGAGGTTGTAGTATTCTTTGGCAAAGCCAATATTTGAGTCCAGAAACTTTTCCACCTCCTCTGCTGTCACCTCACCCATGGCTGGGAGTCCCTCTGGCTACTTCCCTGGAGAAGGTGAGATTGAGGCCTTCTGAAGCAGTCTATGGCAAGGATCAGGATGCACTGCTACAATCCAGACCTCTCTGGGTCCTGTCTGTCAGGCTGACTGACAAGGCCGCATAGGAGCTGCGACAAGCTTGGGAGATTAAAGCATGAATATTTCCTGAGAATGAGGATTACTAGGATCAGTGTGTTCCAGATGCTGCTGGGTTCACGGCAGGAGAATGAGAGTTCCCCTTCACCTTGGTCTTCTAAGAGCTGAGAGAAGATTTCTGCACAGAGCAGGCAGTGGACTTAAGATGCCACTCAAGTGGAGTCTGTAACAGGCAGCACAGTGTACTGCTACCTGTAGATGTGCTGTTTCTGTCCTTTATGGGGGTTACTACTTAGCAGATTATTTGGGGTCTCTTGGAGATTCAGATCTGACTACTCTGTCCACATTTCTCCGGAGCAGAAATGGCTGGAATCAAGAGGCAATGGCCTGATTGCCTTCCAATCCTTCCCTTTGACCCCACAATTCCAGTTCCCCTTCCCCAAAGCCTTCCATGTATGGCATTCCAGTCTGCAGGGCCACAGCTCACAGCCCTGCTTCCCTCCTCTTATGGGTGTGGAACCTATGGGCTTGGATTATTTCACAATCTCTGCACAAAAGTCACTGTAGGCTTTAGATTTCAGTTGACTTTCCAATTTAAGGATTTTAAGAGAATCTTAACACACTTCCTGGCCGTGGTGGCGCATGCCTATAATCCCAGCACTCTGGAAGCTGAGGCAGGAGGATCATTGTGAGTTCAAGACCAGCCTGGGCTACAGAGGGAGCTCATGGCCAACCTGAACTGCATAGTGAGACTTTGTCTCAAAAAGACAAAAACAAAAACACTCACCTTTCCTATTTCTTTTATTATAAAAATAATACATATTGGCTGCAGAAAACAACATAAAGAAGATAATTAAAATCACCCACAATCCTGCTGCTCAGAGGTAACCTCTAGTTAACATTTCAGTTTCAATCCTTTCCATAGAGGCTTACCATTAAGAAAAATCTGTGTCCCTTCCACTGTTTGCTCTTTCTTTTGGTGCTTTAATGTGACTTTTCTGGCTTTAGCCTCTCCCTTCGTGGGTTGTCTGTCAGAAATGCACACTGTGTTCCACAGGCTATTAAGGCCAGTGAATGTCCGTGTTCACTGACATGCCCCTCCCACTCTCTGGCCAGGTAGAAAAGAGCACTTTTCTAACTTTAGCTTCTGGGACATCTCTACATTGTAAATACAGTCCCTGGAACTTTGAACTTTGTAAGTGAACTTTATTGGAAAGCAGATTACTTCCTTTGTTGTAGCATATAATAAATTCTTGGGGCACTGCATCCATCCCTCAGCAGTGGGTACAAAGGTGCCCCTTGCCCAAAGGTAAACATTGTGACCTCTAACCCTGAAGATCACTTTTACTAATTTTAAATTTGTTAGGTTTGTGATATTAATGTATTGTTATGTCTAGCAGTTCATTCCTTTTTGTTGCTCTGTAGTACTTCATTGAACAAATAAACCATGATTTATGTATTATTTATATACTACCCCCACGGCTGACAGCCCACAGCATCCTGAATTTCTCCAAACTCCCACCCTGGCTGATCTGCACATCCCATCCAAAGGCTTTCTCCAACTCTCTCCATGTTGTTGTCTTCTCCACTGCAAGGTTTCTGGTTGTGCTGGTCATCTTTGGTTGTCTTAACCCAACCAGCCCCTAGTACCCTGACCCTAGTTCTTGCCTATCATACCATTCTGTTTACTTTGTTACATTTACTTACTATATTTATTATCAGAAAGTATCTTAGCGAGACATGATGTCACCAGACATGGTGGCACATGCTTGTAATCTCAGCACTCTGGAAGGCTGAGGCAGGAGGATCACTGTGAGTTTGAGGCCAGTCTGAGCTACAAAGTGAGTTCAAGGCCAGCCTGAACTGCATAGGGAGATCTTGTCCCTATGAAGGAAGGAAGGAAGGAAGGAAGGAAAGAAAGAAACAAACAAACAAAGAAAATAAGTAAGTTATGGTTTGTGTCTGCATGTCCCCCCTGCAGTGATGGGCCGGGATTCTAGATTTTTGGTTGATCCATAGTCCAATGCTGGGATTATGGGTGTGAGTGCTACACTCACCCTGGGGCCGATAGTTTGCATACGTAAGGAAGGAAAGAGGCTGCCTACTGCTGCTCCTCCCTTTTGCTCTTGCTGCTTTTGCTGTTTTCCACCACTATGAACCATTGCCCTCTGCCAAGTGCCACTCTGCCTTGCAGCCAGCCAAGAATGGCCTGAAACCTCCACAAACAGTGAGCTAAGTAAACCTTTCCTTCCTCAGTTGTGGGTATTTTGTCTCAGCCAAAAAGTAACCAAGAGAGAAAAGTAACCAAGACAGAAAGAAGGAAATTATCTTACTGATTCTGTTGCTACATGGTATTGTCTGTCTTCTCTACCATCCTGGGACGTTCAGGAGGATAAAGACCTGCCAGGATTGGTTCCCTAGGCTTACAGTGCTGCCTGGCACATTCTTGGGGTCCACTATTTTATTTTTATAAGCCTTACATGTTCTTGATAAAAATTTAAAGATACAGAAAAGCACAAAGGAAGAAATAAAAATATAATTCCAGGTATTACCATAGCTGGTATTTTGGTACATTTAAAATTTTTTGAGAAAAAAACCTATAAATAAAAGACTGTAACACGCTTTTTTCCACTTTTCAAAATAATGAGAGTATCTTTTCTGGAGATGGATAGCTTCTGTGAGGATAGGTTGTTTAAGGAAGGCTGGAACTTCCCTGAGTCCTCCTCCCGCGTGGCCTGCAGCACTTTCCACACTTGCATGTTTTCATCACGAAACCCTGTGGACGGAGGAGATCCTCAGCAGGGCCGTGCGAATGCTGCCACCACGCTCTTAAACCTCCAGGACTGTGAGCTAAAATAAACCTTTTACTTGCTTGTTACCCAGTGCCCGCTCTTTTGTTATGGCAACATAAACAGACTACCACTGGTGGGTACAAATACGCTAGTGTTTTGAAGTGAGTTACCTTCCTCTGTAACAAGCTGTGGGGTGGAGACTGGTACTCTGAAGCTTCTTTCACTGAGAAGAGGGGCTACTGGTAACATTAGGAGAGATATTTTGTGTAACCCAGGTTAGAAAGCACCATGTACTGCTAGGGAGAAGAGTGCAGGGTTATCGACCCCAAAGTGCCACTGACTGATTTTGTGACTTTGAGAAAAATCCCAGCTCCTCTCAAGGCTTCTGTTTCCCCACCAACAAAATAAGATGTTGAACAGCTGCCTCTCCATCCTGACCAACACACACTGCTGAAGGAGCCTCCTGGGATAATAGGATTATGTGATATATCTTTCGTTTAGCAATATATAAGTATCTTTCTGTGCCACTAAATCTTTTTTTTACCTGTTTTTAACAACCTCATAGACTTTTATGGTGCTTATGCCATAATTTAACATACTTCCCGCTGTTATTCAGGCTGCTTCTAATTTTTATTTGATTATTTTCTGCTCTTTTTTGTTTTTCTTCTCTGCTCTTCCTAATCAAAAACTTGACTGGAAAGATGCAATAAGGTCATCACTAATCCTTCAGGATACTGTCCTTGCTTATCCAGAAACCTGAGTTGAAATAAAGAAATAATGAGAAAGTCAATATTTTAATGCACAGGTCATATTTTATTTTAAGTCACCATCTCCCACAGCTCTTAGCCCACATTTCTGAAAAACCAGATCAGGAATAATGGGGCTTGTGATCACTATGAAAGGTCAAATAACAGCTTATTTTCTGTACCTGAATATTTGTAAGAAGAGTAATGTGCCCTAATTCACCCTAGAATAAGAGTCACATTTCTCCCTTTTCTCCAAATCAAATTTTATGTGATCCAAGCCTGCACCTTGGCAGTATATTCAGTCCCAATTATCATTATAACCAATGCCCCACCCCACAGTCCTATGAAGATTGTTGATCTAACTTAGTCCAGCCCCATAAAAGCCCTCTGGCCTTTAGTCTGCCCTGCTATTACAAACTAGCTCCTATCCAAGCTGGTGTGGCTGCTGATCAGCCAGCAGTTCTGCCCGTAGTTGGGGCTCAGACATTCTTGCTGTGTAGGTTTCCCTGAGAGGGCACCAATAACCACCCTCCCACCACACCAGGGAAGGCAGAGGCCTGGATCTTTTCACTCAAGGATCCTGCAGAGCCTAATTCATTTTCCTGTCTTAAGAATGGCTCTTAAAAATTTCACTACTTAGCCCTTCCTTCTCCCCAACTCTGGGGCAGTTCAGCCTGATTCCCTTCTAAGGTCAAGATCTGAAATGGTTGTTTTCCTTAGTCTAAGAATTGTTGCTTTCTGCCCTCCCACAGTAGCCCCGTGAGACAAGTGATCATGAAGGGATACCCTCGTATACCCACTAGGGAACTGGAGGACAGGAAACAAGGGAAAATACATATAATCATACAAAGCACTATTTGAAATACTCAAAGGATAGGACTGGGGGTGTACCTCCGTGGTAGAGATGTATGGGGCTGGGTTCGACCCTCAGCACCTCAAAAAAAAAAAAAAAAAAGAATAGAAATAACATAAATGCCTGCCAATGATTAAATAAATATCCCCATCAATGAACAAAAACACAATTTAGTTTAAGAGTTTTTATTGGCTTTATTTTCAGGTCTAGAATTCACAAGACTTCATTCCATAAAATGGAATAAATGTTGTGATGGGGTAGTAGCAAAGTTTATTACAATAGAGAAATTCTGAAAAAATGAAAAACAGGACAAAAAGAGAACTGGCTATTTCAGTTACTTTCCTTTAAAGATTGGGACAGGGAGAAAGAAGAATAGGACAGTAACTGGCTAATATCAGGTTATATCAAGTTAATTTTTGTAAAGTTTACAAAATTAAAGGACATAAGGATTAAAGCAGAGGGCACTTCATTGCCATGACAGTGAACTTGCTTGTGAAATACAGGTGTGTCTCATTCTCCTGATTTTTCAAAAGGTCAGACAACAAGTCAGTGTCAGTTTCATGATATGGAACTTTAGTGTAATGCCGTTTTGCTTTTTAGTTTGAGGTGCTGGGGTCCAGTGCAGGATGATCTTAGTTTAAAACAATAGCCTACTCTAATTTTATTTACACATCCAGACAGTGGAGTACTGTGGAACTGCTGTGGCCAAAGAAGGCCACAACAATATTTCCATTGTATGAAATGCCCTTCGTACAATGTGACATTTCTTCCATTGTAACTTCAAGTCTATTTTCTTCACCTTGAAAGTGAACAGGCTTTTATGACTCTCAGTCAAGAGACTGCAATAGAAAAGAGGTTGTATGACTTTTGAAGCTACATCATAAAAGCTGACACAGCACCCCTTTACTGGCTGGGTCACTGGCCTTCAGCTGCCATTTCAGCACAGACTACCCTGAGGCTGGGTGTGCCGGGACCCAGGAGATGGCCCTTAATGATGACAAAGGAAAGAGCTGTCCAGAGAGCTAGAAGCCGCCTCAGTCTCTATTTCTGTCCCAACTTGAGTTACTCTCTAGAGTCACCTTGCAGCTCTAAGAGAGATTTAAAGCTCAAAGCTCTTAGAAAGGCTCTTACCAAATCCCTGAGCAACAGGAACTTAAGAAAAAAAATTTTAGGCCACCAAGTGGTGATTTACTTTGCAAAAAAAAAAGCCAAAATGAAGCTTTCTATTCTCTGATATGAAAATCTTAGGGTGTGACATTTTTTAAAGTATGGATTAGTAAACACCACATGTCCCCTTTCTAACAGTAATTATCTGCTGCTTTTGTTTAAAGATACATACATAGTTTTGTATATGCATAAAGGAGAGGTTTGCCAACCCCAGGTATAGTTAACAGTCCTTGAGGGAGCTTCAAAAAATATTAGTGCCTGAACCTGCTCTACGTGGGGTAAGTAGATAACTATTTTTCAAAAGGAAAAAGAATCTAGGATGGGAGAAAGGGGCAAGGATGGAAGAGAACAGGGAAAGAAATGCAAGTCGTACTATTAGTGTCTCTCAGCTCACTGAGAAGGAAGGTTTGCGCTCATATCGATGAGAGAAATTTATAAATATCAAACCCTAAGATTTTCATACCAGGGAATAGAAAGCTTCATCTTGGCTTTTTTTTTTTTTTTTTTTCAAAGTAAATCACCACTTGGTGGTCTCAAACTTTTTTTCTTAAGTTTCTGTTGGTCAGGGATTTGGTAAGAGCTGCATATTGTTATAATTAACTCATAATATCTGGGGGTGAGAAAGCAAACACTGGTATCTTCTAATTTTCCCCCAAAACAGTCTAACGTGCAGCTGCAATGAGACTGATTGTACAGAATCAACATGGAAGGGAAAACAGGAAACAGGTGTGGTGCTGCCTCTAGAAAGGTGTCCTTGGAGCGAAGGAAAATGGTTACCTTTCACTGTAAACTTTTTAATATTTTTATTATTATGTGGTTCTGCAGCTCAAACACTAGGGCCACCGCTGAGCCACATTCCCAGCCCCTCTCTGACCCTTTGAACGTACTTACTTGATTTTGTGTTATCTATTTCCAGTGAAAATTAATTTTAAATTATTTTTTTATTTTTTAAATTTTATGGAAAAAAGGTAAACCAAAATTTCATAACAAAATAGTAGAATAATAATAATACACTCCACATTGTTATCTTTAAAGTAGTCATTCAGAGTACAAGATATGGGCATAAAAATTTCTCTAATCGATTTCAACGCAAACCTTCCTTTTCAATAAGCTGAGAGACACTAATAGTACAACTGACTTGCATCACTTTCCCTTTTCTCTTCCATCCTTTCCCCTTTTCCCTTTTACTTATGAGTACAGGCTCAGGTTGCATCCATTCACCTACAAAAATTTCAAGTTTATCCTTCTTTATGGCTGAGTAGTAGTCCATTGTATAAAAATACCACCTCATTTTCCTTAGTTGACAGGCAGTTGGGCTGTTTCCAAGATTTAGCTATTACAAATTGCTATAAACATAGGTGCACATATCTTGCTGTGGTATGATATTTTTAATTCTTCTGGGGAGACATCCAGAAGGGGAGTACCTGGGTTGAATGGGACCTCGAGTCCTAGCATTCTGAGGAATCTTCACACTGATTTCCATATGGTTGCACCAGTCTGCACTCCCACCAACAGTGGAGAAGAGTTCCTTTTTCCCCACAGCTCCTCCAGCATCTGTTATGGGTTGATTTCTTGATAACAGCCATTCTTTCTTGGGTGAGATGGAATCTCAGTGTTGTTTTAATTTTCATTTCTAAATTGATCAATGATGTTGAACATTTTCCCATATATTTGTATGTCATTTGTATTTCTTCATCTGAGAAGCGTATATTCATCTCAGACGCCCATTTTTGGATTGGGTCTTTGAATTGGGGTGTCTGATTTTTGAAAATGAATTTTAAAAGAAGAATAAAACATCTGTAGCAGATGTTTATCAGTAGCATATGTTTATCTGTAGTAGATGTTATCAGAATAGCCCATTACACAGTGGAAGTCAATCCAAAGTCCAGTGAGGTCTTACAGGAAGTGGCCTGTCTCATCTGGGCAGAATAAATGGGTGGTGAGAAGTGCTGAGGAGATCCACCCTGATGTGGCTCCTAACCTGAAATTACTTTTCTGCTGGCCTACAATGCCCCAGGTTAATACATCATTAGTTACTCTTTGGTAAAGCTGTTTGGGACAGAGTAATGACTATAATATGTGGCCCTCAAGTTGCTGGTCACACCTATGGACTGAGAACAACAGGAGGGAAAATGCTCAGGCTTACAGGAGGGGCAAAGAGCCTGGCTGGCAGGCTGGTGATCTGCTATTATCAGGAGTTGAGTTGTTTTTTTTTTTTTTTTTTTTTTTTTTTTT
>PVLD010000329.1:231033-261705 GCA_004027595.1 Dinomys branickii | reverse complement strand
GAGAGACACTACAACATCGTGAAGGTAAGATAGGAATGACAGACCAAAATCTAGCTGCATGGGGTCCCTGCCGATGTTGTGGAGGCACAACATGAACAGCTGGGATGATGCACGGGAAGGAGGGGCCCCAATGGCTGGCCCAAAGCTCCATCTCTGGCACCTTCCTCTGGCCCTAGGGCATGTCCGAGTGTTCTTAGCTTTAGACATTTGACAGTTCCCAGTTAGAAATCCATCTCCTTCTCAACTCAACATCCACTCCTTGGTGAGTAATAATACCCTGAACTTCAATTTCTGTATCTACAATGCAAGGTAATATATATGGAATAAAATGTTTAACAGTCTTTATTGGCATCTATAATATGCAGGGATGTGGACAGATTCTTACATTTGATTAGTACAGTGAAAGTAGGCTTTGCAGTTGCATGTGACTGGGCTAAAAATCATGCTGTGATTTATTAACTGTAGGACCTTAGTCACCTAACATCTCTGCATCTCATTTTCTCACCTATGAAAGGAGAATCATAGCACCTCCTCTAAAGCTGCCGTGAGGGTTAAATAAATGTCAAGCTCTCTGTGCAGGTAAATGATAAATACCCAGAAATTGGCAACTATTGGTATTCTGTTTGTCATGCAGTCTATAGGATGCTACAAAGTACTTCGCACCCATTATCTTTCTTGACCCTCTCCTGGACTCTGGGTACCAGACCATTAACCACCTTTTCAAGTGAACTGTCACCAACCATAAGGGGCAGCATCAGAAGCAGAACCCAGATGCTCCTAAAACCAAGCATTAGGGATATTTTTTGTGCATTGTTGGAATTCGGTACATAGCTAACTTCAGAAGGATATTTTATGCTCATTGCCTGGAGTTTGTAATAACTCACAGAGGAAAGATGTTCTCCTTCTTTACCAGGAGTTTGACACTCACCGGAAGCTCAGCAAGCAGGCTCTGAGCAGCTACCCTCTCCACCCTACTTGCCCACCATATGAGATGCAGCCAACTGTGGCAGGACTGGCCTATAGAAATGACAAATCTTTGTAAGAGACCTGCAAAAATTGAAAAATACATACAGCATGACTGAGTAACCACCTCCAGCACTCCTGGTACAGGAAGGTGCACACCAGTACCGAACACCCATGACCACCTACAGAAGCCACCTTCAATCAGCTCCTGGACGAGAAGCACTTTGTGATAGGGGCCCCCTTTCATGTCGTTGAGTCAGCTTTCTGAATAAAGTTGCCTTCCCTGCACCAATACCTTGACTTATCGGCACCTGAATTCTTGTACCATTCTGATTTCTGACGTGGTATGTGACTGGAAACCCTGAATCGAGGATTACAGAAACCTGAGCTCAGTCATCTCTAGATAAGAAAGGGAGTTCCTTAATTAAATGACTGTTCATAAAGCGGTTCACTGGGAAGGGAAGAAAAGGAAGTTAATCACGTTTCCTTCCTTTTGTCCCATCTACTGGGTCCACCCAAGCTGCAAACAAGGGTAAGGAACGCACTCCATCAAAATGGCCAGTTCAGGGCAGATAATTTAACCAGGACGGCATGATTGGCTGGGACTGGCTGGTTATTTTTACATGGGAATTCAGGGTTGAGCGGTGAGGAATGAGAAGCAACCAGTGCTCAGCCTGGCAGGCAGGTTACTAGGAGGGGTGGACAGTGAGGACTGGAAAGGGGGTGTAGGGTGGGTTTTGTGAAAATGAGCTCTACCAGGGCAAGAGCTCTAACATAAGGGGATTCGAGTACTTCTCTCTCTGCTTTTCTCTTTCCCGCGCTCCCTCCCCCCGAGACACGGTCTCGCTTTGTAGTTAAGATTGACCTTCAGTTTACTATGAAGGCCAGGTTGGCCTCGAACTCATGGCCATCCCCTTCCCTCCGCCTCTTCCTCGATGCTACAACTGCCCGACCCTCCCCTTCATTCGCAGTAATAACTTACTAGGCAATTGCCGCGGGCCAAGAGGCACCACCCTAAGCGGCCGCGTGGCTTCTTGGCCCGGATAGCCAATCGTGACGAAGGGAGAGAGTAAGGGGCGGTACCCTCGCCGGTCTGGGCTGAATCATTGGCTGGCGGCCGCGTCGCTCGCCTCTGGGCCACGTGACTGCCACGGTCGCGGGCTTTCTCACCGGCTTGTTTTCCGCACCTTTCAGCCTGTGCGCCTACGCCGCTGTTGGTGCAGTTCGGCCTGGCCCCGCCTGGTCCGAGGGTGAGGGCGGGCAATGGGCGGGGAAGGATGCAGGTTGTTTAAAGAGAGGCCAGTGCGGGGCCGTCCTCTTTTGCTGGCGCCTCGGTGTTCCTTCGTCCGGTCTTTCGCGGAGGACTCGCTGCGGCCCTAGTCGTGGGCGGGTGGACCCAAGAGGTGAGAAAGGGGAGAGGATGGCCAGATGCCCTTTGGGTCATCCTGGTCCTATCCTCAGGCGCTTTGGGAGGAAGCCGCTACCAATCGTCTCCGCGGCCGTCGTGGCCGGGCGTTGGAGGTGGGCGTGCGTCTGGGCTGTCCCAGCGCGCAAAATGGGGAGCGAGTACCAAGAGTCACCCCCAGCCCGCGATCGGGCCGCCCCTGGGTCTGAGGACTGCTCTTCCTCTACCCCCAAACACTCGCACGTCGCGGCTACCGAGCTGCTGTTGCGGCCCAGTCTTTCCTGAGCTGTCTTGAGCCCATGTATCTGCGAGCCGGCCCCCGGAGATTGGAGTCACCACACTCTTGGACAGATGGAGACGCTGACCTGAAGAGGACAGAGCACTTGCTTAACTTGACTATTAAAAGCAGACACCTTCACTCAGAACAAACTCGAGATCTGTATACTTCCTTCAGACAATTAATTAATGCTAGGTGGGGACACAGGATAATCACAAAGGGCTAGCTCCTTGCATGAAATTACAGAGCAAGTCTTTTGCAGGACTTGCACCTAGCGCTCCTAAACTCAGAGTATCAAGTTGGGCCCTTTCCTAGTGCAGATTGGGAATCACCAGTGAGTTAGAAGCATTCAGAACTTGAACTTCTTTCTGGCATCCATTCTAGTACCATGTTTTTCCTTCTTTGTCCGCGTGCTCTTGTGTGGGGGGTGGGGGTGGGAGGGGATTCTGGGGATGGAACCCAACCAAGGCCTTTGCAGGTGCCCTACAATGGAGCTACCCCAATCCCTGCCCTGTTGGTCTTTATGTGAAATCTTAAGAATAATACGATACACAATATTGAGTTAAACAGAAAGTTATGCTTTTGAAAATTGGATCCATAAGAAGTGGAGAGTCACAGATTTGAGGAAAGAATTGAGTTCATCTTCCTGATCCCAACCCAATCAAGAACTTCGAGGATTTCAAGAAACAGACAAATAGCTGTCATCTTTTGAGTAAATGTTATGTGCTAGATACTTTACTTGTGTTAGCCTTACAACAGTCCTGCAAATTACTTGGTAATGTTCTTTCCATTTTACAGGCCGGAGATTGATGTGGAAAAGTTCTCACTTGGTTCCATGTAGCTGCTGAGCAGTGTCTCTGGATCTGAATAGAGATCAGATGTGTCTGACTTCTGGAACACACCTACAGATTCTCCAAGTATGACCCTCACTAAGCTCGCTAGCTCAGCACCACCTAGGACGCAGGGACTGGGCTCTCATCTTTGGATTTGCAGGGGAAGGTCTAAGAATGTGATTTTTTTTGTATTGGGAATTAAAACTGTGGCCTTCATGTCTACAAGCCCTTTATTTTTTTATTTTGAGAAAGAGTCTCACTAAGTTACCCAGGCTGGGTTTGAACTTGTCTATCCTCTGCCTCAGCCCGCCCAGAGTGCTAGGATTAGAGGCATGGACCTCTGTGCCCACCTGAATCTGTGTATTCTATATTTGGAAATCATTGTATAGTGTGGCCAAGTCAGCGTGCTGCCTCCTAGGGGAAGATCTAGGGGTGAATATATTCAGGGTTTATGATCCTCAAATTCTGTTTACTAGGGATAATTATTGAGACTAGTCATCACAATCTAGAGAGATGCTTGCCAAATTATAATTTCTTTGCATAAGCTTGTTTATTTTCCTCTCAAATATCTTATTATTTTCCCTTGGACTGGGCTTAATGTTAGAAATAATATGTGATAATACACAACTGATATAAGACTTGTGGTGATTCCTATGTGTTACAGATATAAGTGAATGTTAATTACTTGTTTGTTTTTCTTTTTTTGGCGGTACTGGGGATCGAACTCAGGACCCTGCACTTGCTAGGCAAGCGCTTATTCCACTGAGCTATATCCCCAGCCCCTAATGTTAATTACTTGTGATAACTGAAAAATAAGGATGTTTTCTTGTCTTTGTTATATTTACTTGAAACTGTGTTGTTTCCAGGATAAACATAAAGGTACCCTTACATACCAAGTATGAGGCACTGAGTTAGGTGGTAGGTTATATAGCAACAAGGATGACTTGGTACCTGCCTATAAATGTGCTGTAGTTTGAAAGACTTGTTAATGTACATGCCAAATTTTTATATGTAATGTGTTGGTGAAGCAAAGCCAAGAAATTTCAGTCTCCTTTATCCTATGGCATTTAAGACAGGCCATGTAGAATTAGGAAAGGGCCCAAGACAAGTGGAGGGGCTGAGGGTGTAGCTCAGTGGTAGAATGCATGCCTAGCATATTGAAGGCTCAAGATCCAACTCTCCATCCCCACCGCATATGTGCACAGATGGAGGGAGAGAGCAGGAAAAGGCATCCCCAGCTGAAGGCACAACAGGAGCGAAGGTGCAGGGGAACAGTCTGCTTAACATTTTCATAGACTGGTGATTGGAACATTAGCACAAGGAAGCAAGCAAAAGAGAGGCAGTAATGGGCTTATTCTTAGAAGACCACAGGGAAATGTTTAGACCAATGTTTCCTACACACTTACGCCACAGCAGGCTGTTGAATCATTGAAAGCTGGTTTGGACTGTTTAGTAGGAGGTAGAGAGCCGTTGAGGTTTGTTATTGTTACTTGCTGCTTTGTTTTGGTAGTGCTGGGGATTGAACTCATTGCCTTTACACTGAGCTCCTCGACCTTTTTATTTTTCAGTTTTGAGACATACTCTCGTTTAGATTGCCAAAGGTGGACTCAAACTTGGAACCCTTATGCCTCAGCCTCCCAGAGTGCTGAGATTACAATCAGGTCACTACTACGACTGTCAGGTGCCATTAAAGGCTTTTGAGACACATATCCAAATAGTTGATCTGGTATTATTAATGATTGCTTCTTTTGAAGAAAACAAATTTCTGTGTAAGCTCAATGTAGGTTTTAGGCTGAAGTGTTACCACATGATGAATTTAGCAGATAAATTCCAGGCTCTTTTGTCCAATGGACAGAGAATTGCAAATACACACCCATCAGTATGTGAAAAGTGCTACATTTATTAAAAATCACGGAAAGCTGTGCTCAGGGCAAGTCTTTGCTGACAAAAATATGGCATGGTGCTAGAATGACTGGAAAGCAAAAGCTACTATATATAAAACACAGTACCCAGCAGCCCACAGATAAATCTGGCTTTTAGAATTTAAGGGATATGGACTTTAGCCCAGGTGCCACACCCTGCATCTTTAGATATAGTTGACAGAAATGATTGGCTGGGTGCTGTGTCATCTTAGTGGCTCTCAACACCCATCCTGTTCCAGAGTCCACTCTACTCTTAATTGCATCCTTAGCTATAGTGCGTATTCATGAACCCTTAGTAAGGTTTGAATAGGATAAAGACGACTGAAAGTCAGTATGGGAGAGCCCAGAGCCTGTGCTGTGCTCTTGCCTAGAGTGTCAGAGACCTGGGTTTTTATTGTTATTTTTTTACCTCTGTTAGGACAGTAGAAGGAAGAATGGCCCTAGGTCGCTGTTTAAAGTTAAAGGAGTGATAGCCTGGTGGCCCACGGCTGTGATCCCAGCACTCAGGAGGAAGGAGGATCCTGCAAGTTCAAGGCCAGCTTGAGCTACGCAGGGAATTCAAGGCCAGCCTGAACTGTATAGTGAGCCCTGTCACAAAAAGACAAAAAAATAAATAAATAAATAAAAGTGAAAGGGAGTGACTTCCTGAGCTCCGTTTTTCTAACTGTACCAGAAGTACTCTGTGTCTTGAGCTTTCCTGTAGTTTATTTATTTATTTATTTTATTATTTTTTTTGCGGTACCGGGGATCGAACTCAGGACCTTGCACTTGCCAGGCAAGCGCTTATTCAATTGAGCTATATCCCCAGCCCTCCTGTAGTTTAATAGTTCAGAAAAACTGTATGTATGGAGAGAATATGCAAAAGAGCAAATGCAGTAAAATATGAACAGTTGTCAAATTGTTAGGTTGTTAAATAGGTGAATTGTGAGTGTACAGGTGTTCCATGTATTTGTTGCACTTCCTGAAGAGTTTTAAGAAGCTTCAGAACAAGCAGCCGGGAGACAGTGTAGGATTGAATCAGAGGGTTGTGGTGAACCCTCATTTCTGCTCATAAGTACGTGAGTACTGGAAATTGTTTTCAGACTACAACAGTTCATTCCTATTATACCTATTTTTCTAAATCTAAAGTAGAGTTTTGGTTGGTGACTTGTTCACTAATGTGAGGATTTTAAGTTTTCTATACATTTTTGATGTCTGGGTTATTTTGTGGTTGACTCCAGTCTTCCTGTAATAGCTGATGATATATACACACAAACAGTTTGGCATAAAAGTCCTCATATACGAAAATGGTTAAGGGTCAGCATACTTAGGTTGTAGCTCCATCTCTGCCTTAAATGATCTCAGTATTATAAACCTTTATTCCTGCTCTCCAGAATCTGAGGATTGTGTTTCATGATTTCTGTTAGGAAAAAGGAAAAGAGGAAACAGGTGCGAGCTCAACAGAGCAGGTTTATTTCAGAACAAACCTGAGAAGGACCTCTCTGGCACCGGGGACCAGACCTGCTACTTTTGTAAAGGGTATGGGATCTTTTGTAGGGTCATAGGGAGGGAGAGTTCAGGGAAAGGGGTGTAGTTACCTGCCAAGAACAAGGCTTGAGAGAGCACAAGTAGTAATGGTTGGCCACGTATGAGAGGTATAGGGAACAGTGGCTACTCTCAGTAGGGGGCTGATAGTGGTGTGAGTCCCCAGGCGCAGCTGTGCTGGGAGGGGTGGTTTAGAGGGGTTGCTGATCAGGATGGTGCTGGGTGGATTCCTTCAATCTCTAGCACTAAATTCGTATAATTCAGAGGTAGGTTGATTTTTTTCTCCTAATTCTCATTGTATATAGTTTTGACTGTGTCATATGTTAAAGACAGTTATTTACACATACAGACACATGCACACTACATAATAGCCACAGCAGGATATCAAGCTTAAATTTTTTAAAATTTGTTTTCTGAAGAGGTTTTTTTTGTTGTTTTTCTGAAATAAGGCCTTACTACGTACTCCAGGCCAGCTTTGGACCATTACGTAGCCTAGGCTGGCCATGAACTCTCTGTCCTGCTTTAGCCTCCCAAATGCCCCAAGTCACCATGACTTGCTCAGACTTAGTTTTTAAATGGCATAACTTTCTCAGGAAAATGCCAGTATAGTATCTGATTAGTATTGTCATCAAATGTATCCACTAAAACTAACATATTTGGAGACCAAAATGTATCATAGTTTAGATATTACAAAAAGAAGCTAAACTGTCTCAAAAACTCTCTCCCAAAGTTATATTTATTTGGGAGTTTATGAAATACATTTCCCATGGCTGCCTAGCTATTGAAAAAAACCAATTATGTAACATAATAAATTCTAACTAGACCTTTTCCCTTCAGATAAAAATCAGTGTTATTTATAACTTTATTGTGGGATAATGAGCATGCAATAAGTTAATACATATTGAAAGATATTCCTGGAACTCAGCACTCTAGGAGGCTCAATAAGAGGAAATTTCAAGCCCATCCAGGGGAACTTACCAATTTAGTGAAACCTTTTCTCAAATTTTTGCAAAAGGAAGGAGATGCAGTGAAGGCCTTGGGTTCAGTCATCCAGTACCACAAGGGGGGAGTGGGAAGGAGTTTTTCTCTTTTTCTCACTTACTCTTTTCACACACACACACACACACATATATATATATATATATATATATATATATATATTGCTATAATCAAGATGATAAATGTACCCATCACTTTCAAAGTTTTCTCATGTTTCTCTGAAGTCTCTTCCATCCTTCCTACTTGGTATACTGGAACAATCACTGATCCGCTTTCTGTCACTGTAGGTTAGTTTGCATTTTCTGTATATAGAATCATATCATGTGTACTCATTTTTTGTCTGGCTTTCACTCAGCAAAGTTATTTTGAATTGATTAATGTCATATCAATAGTTGATTCCTTTCTATTTCTAAGTAATATTCCATGTAAGAATATAGCACAATTTGTTGAACATTTGGGTTGGAGCTATTACAGATAAAACTCGTTTGTCTTTTTTATGCCTTTGATGCCTGTGTTACTTAGAAATGTGTTATTTATTTTTCAATTACAGTATTTGGGGATTTTCCAATATTTTTGTTTTCTAATTTAATTCTGTGGAAGTCCGAGAATATATTATGTATGAATTGGATTCTTTTAAGTTTATAGAGAATTATGTTTTCCCTTTGTAAATATTTCATACTCACTTAAAGAAAATGTATAATTTTCTATTATTGGGTATAATGTTTTAGCTTTAATATATGCAGTCCAAGTGAATCTACAGTGTTCAAATCTTGTAAATCCTACTGATTTTCTTTCTTATTCAATAAATACTAAGAGAAAGCCATTGAGTTCTCTGGTGATAATCATGGATATTTCTCCTTGTAATTCTTGCTTGTTTTGGTTCATTTATTTTGGAACTGTGGTATTAGGTGCACAGTTAGGATTGTTATTGTTAAGTCTTCTTGAAGAATTGGCCCCATTATCATTTATAAAATTGCCTCTTTTCCCTGAAATCTTCTTTATCTGATGTTAATATACCTATTCCAGCTTTCTTTTCGTACATGTTAGCAAAGTATATCTTTTCTCACCTTTTTACTTTTGTACTATTGTGTCTTTATACTTAAGTTTATGTTTTTTTGTAGGCTGCATGTAATTGGGTCTTGCTTTTTAATCTATTATGACAGTCTGTGTGGGGATATTCAGACCATCATATTTAAGGTAATTGTTGATGTGGCTCTTATTGATATGGTTGCAGTTTTTTTTCCTTTTGCATCTTTTGGATTATTTAGTATTTGCTGTGATTCCATTTTACCTCCTTTATTAACCACAATTCTTTGTTATTAGTGGGATTATTGTAGAGCTTGTAGTATGTCTCTTTAACTTTCCACTGAGTAAAGTAATATTGTACCCTTTAATATACAGAGTCTTAAAATAGCATTCCTTCTCTTTTGGCTACATAAGTGTATGTGTATGTTAAAATAGTATGACATAAAATTGACCATTTTAACCATTTTTAAGTGTATAATCCAATGGATTAAGTACATTCTCAATATTATTTAACTGTTGCTATTATCTATTTTTCAAACTTGAAATAGAAATTCTGTAACCGGTAACAGCTCCCTCCCCTAGTATCTGCTTACTTGCAGTCTGATGGTCTTTTAATTGTCATGTTCAAACCATTCATTTAATGTGATTATTTATGTTGGATTAAACTGTATGATCTTGCTGTTTTCTACTTTTTTTTCTTGTACTGTTTCTTGGGTTGAGAATTTTTATGATTTTTTATCTCCACTGTTTTTAAATTTTTGCAGTGGTAGAGTTCAAACCCATGGCCTTATAGTGCCAGGCAATCACTCTTCCCCTATGCTGTATGTTCAGCCCTAACTCTATTCTTGATTTAATGTTTATCATACCTTTTTAAAAAATTAGTAGTTAGCCTTGGGTTTGTAATATACATCTTTAACTAATCAGACTCTACCTTCAAATATTTTTATACTTCTTTACATTTCATGTAAAACCTCAGAGTTCACAGTCCATTCTTGATAATGTTGTCACATTAATGCATTCCTATTTTTGGTAGAGACAATATCTTTCAGAGCAATAACAGATTTTTTATTGGAAAATTGAACTTTATTTTATTATCATTTGTTCCATTTCTAACAAATTGTGTCTGAGTTTCTGACTGGTGTATTCTTTTTTTTTTTTTTTTTTTGGCGGTACTGGGGATCGAACTCAGGACCCTGCGCTTGCTAGGCAGGCGCTTATTCCACTGAGCCCTGGTGTATTCTTTTTGACTCAAGAATCTTCATGGGGGGTGGAGCGGATAGAGGTGATCACTGATCTGTTGGTAATACATTCTTTCAGCGTTTATCTAAGAAAGTTTATTCATCTGATAAAAGATTGTTTTCTAGGTATAGATTTATGGGTTGAAAGTGGTATCTTTGTTTTTTTACTCCATCATCTTCCGACCTCCATGGTTTCTAAGACATCTGCTGTAATTTTTATCTTTGTTGCTGTGTAAGTGCTGTGTCTTTGTCTTTAGATGTACAAGGCTCTTAGATATACTGTTACATTGTTGATACTGGGTTTTTGCTTTTGTCTTTCTTTGTCTTTAGGATTTTCATCTCTTGTTTTTAGCAGCTTGGATGTGATGTATGTAAGTGCAGGATTTTTTTTTTCCTTTCTTTTTTGGTATTCTCAGATATATCTGTAGTTCAATGTCTGAATAATTTTGGAAAATTCTAGGCCATTTCTTCTGCCCATTTTCTCTTTTCCTCTTAGGAATAAAAAAGCTTTATGTCTCATAGCTTTATGTCTCTTAAATTTACTGTTACATTGTTGGTATTGGGTTTTTGGTTTTTGGTTTTGTTACTTAAATTCTGTTTTGCTTTAGTTCAGGTAATTTCTATTGACCTATCTTTGAATTCATTCCTCTATTCAGTCTGTATTTAAGAATGTACACTCAGAACCATCAATGGTCTCTGTATAAACATGAGACCTCTGTACGGGGCAGATGGCTATGCTAGAACCCAGTGAGACAGACTTAAACCTTCTGCAGCATATACTAGTCACTTGCCTTGCCAACCCACCCCATGCTCTTCACTTTATTTTGCAATGTAGCTGAGAAGTGAAAAACCTAGGAGGAAAACCATTTTAATATGGGAAAGAGGAGACAGCTTACCCTGATACCTTTTCTGGAGGAAAAAAACTGCAGGGTGAGCCAAACGGGTATGGAGAAAAATCCTTAGTAGTTTTATCCTTGGGAAGTCCCGCACCTATGTAGTACTTACTTTGACTTAGCTGTTTTGGTCCCAACTTTGGGTCTTTTTTTTTTTCCCCTGACCAGGACAAATAGGCTCAATTAAAGAAGGTAGGTAGATATAAGTTACCTCTGCCAAAACCTCTTAACTACCATGTGTAAAAAGTAGGACTGTTAGTATATGGGGGACTGGGAATTATTTTATTAGTTAACACTGGTATTTTCTCTGGGGTAGGAAGCTGAACCATCTGTCTCCAGAAATGTCTTCGGAAAGTAAAGAGGAACATGATGTTTCACCAAGGGACTCAGCTAAAGGAAATGACAGTCTTCCACCTGGGGTCTCTCTGGAGCCACAAAAGGAATCAAGTACTGCCTTCAAGCAAGTTGAAACCAATGAGCAATGCAGACCTTATCCTAGGATATATTTGGAGCCTCAAGAGGAATCAAATACTAACATTAAGCACTTTATGATAAAAAAGCTCCAGAAGAGTTGCCAGTGTAGCTCGACCAAAGCCAAAAATACAATTTTTGATTTCTTTCCTGTTTGGCAGTGGCTCCCAAAATATGATCTAAAGAAAAATATTTTAGGAGATATGATGTCTGGTTTGATTGTGGGTATCTTATTGGTTCCCCAGTCCATAGCTTACTCCCTCTTGGCTGGCCAAGATCCTATCTATGGTCTGTACACGTCTTTTTTTGCCAGCATCATTTATTTTATATTTGGTACTTCTCGTCACATCTCTGTGGGCATTTTTGGAATACTGTGCCTTATGATTGGTGAGGTAGTTGACCGAGAGCTACACAAAGCTGGCTGTGACACTGCCGGTGTTGCTCCGTTAGGGATGGTTTCATTAGCAAACCACACATCAGAGAGGCTGTGTGACAAAAGTTCCTACGCAATCAAAGTTGGAAGCACTGTAACCTTTATGGCTGGAGTTTATCAGGTAAGAAATGGTGGGATAGTTGGTCATTTCTAACAGAAGTAATCACTATACATGAAATCTTAGCTCTGTAGGAGATCCTAGAGATCATAACAATTAAAGGTATCACTTATGGAGTACTCAGGGTATGAGCGGTAGAACGAGAATTCAAACTTTAACCAAGGAATGTCAGACAGCCAAATTTTTATTATTTCATTAAAATTTAGATCAGAAAAGGTCCTGAGATCATCTAGTACAACTCCTTAATTTTATATGTTAAATTCCTTAAGTTTTAGGGAATACGGCTTGAAATTATGTGTGGTTAGTTACTGGCAGTCAGCGTGAGTAGTCAGGCAGGAGGGTAACACAGTGGGGAGTGCCAGAAAGTAAGGAGAGGAACAGTATAGAAATACTTCAAGTTACAGATGCCCACACCTCCTTTAAAATCACCGCTCCTTCCAAAAGATAGGAGTTCTCTTAGATTGTTGGAAAGAAACGGAAAAGGTTAAGGGCCACTATTGCATAGTATCAGACAGGAGAAAGTATTGGAAATGAAATTCTCCTTAGGTCTACTGTAGGATCCACTCATGTGCTATTATCATCATGCCCCTGCCTTTTAACATCGAGCACCAACATTAAACCTCCTGTTTACTGCAGTCATTTGGATCCGACAAAGGACGGAAGCCAAGCATCGTGGCATATGCCTGTATCCCAGTACTCCAGGAGGCTGAGGCAGGAGAACCACAAGTTCAAGCCCAGCCTGGGCAACTTAGCAAATCCTGTCCAAATAAATAGATAAAAGGGGCTGGAGATACAGCTCAGTGAAAATGTGTTAGGTTCAGTCTCCAGTTGTAAAAAAATGGTGGTGTGAATCTTTTTCTTATCAGTTACAACGATGACTTCTGCTTTCTAGGAAAAAAACATGTTTTTTTAATTAGAATTCCTACAGTTTAAGTTTTTGTTTTTATATGGGTCCTTGAGAATTTTCCTTTTGAAAAGAAAGTGTAAGAAACATTGTTTGAGAAGGTAGAAATCCTTAGTTCTAGTTTTAGCTGGGTTAGTGATAAACAGTGTGACCTTGGGCAAGTTTTCTCTCTTCACAATGAAAAGATTGATTTTTTTTTACTGCATTTATTTCTTATTTGATGTTTATATTTAATACTTGTATACCCTCCCTTCCAGGTAGTGATGGGCTTCTTTCAAGTGGGCTTTGTTTCTGTCTACCTCTCGGATGCCTTGCTGAGTGGATTTGTCACTGGCGCGTCCTTCACTATTCTCACATCTCAGGCCAAGTATCTTCTTGGGCTCAGCCTTCCACGGACTCATGGCGCGGGCTCACTCATCACTACCTGGATACACATCTTCCGAAACATCCATAAGACCAATCTCTGTGACCTCATCACCAGCCTTTTGTGCTTTTTGGTACTTTTGCCAACCAAAGAACTCAATGAGCACTTCAAATCCCAGCTCAAGGCACCAATTCCTATTGAACTTGTTGTTGTTGTGGCAGCCACAATGGCCTCTCATTTTGGAAAACTACAGCAGACGTACAATTCCAGTGTTGCTGGACATATTCCCACTGAGTTTTTGCCACCCAAAGCACCAGATTGGAGCCTAGTGCCTAGTGTGGCTGTGGATGCAATAGCTATTTCTATCATTGGCTTTGCTACCACTGTATCACTTTCTGAGATGTTTGCCAAGAAACACGGGTACACAGTCAGAGCAAACCAGGAGATGTATGCCATTGGCTTTTGCAATATCATCCCTTCCTTCTTCCACTGCATTACTACTAGCGCAGCTCTTGCAAAGACACTGGTTAAAGAATCAACAGGCTGTCAAACTCAGGTTTCTGCTGTGGTGACAGCCCTGGTTCTTTTGTTGGTTCTCCTAGTAATAGCTCCTTTATTCTACTCCTTACAGAAATGTGTCCTTGGTGTGATCACTATTGTAAATCTCCGGGGAGCCCTTCGTAAATTCAGAGATCTGCCTAACATGTGGAGGGTTAGCAGGATGGATACACTTATTTGGTTTGTTACCATGCTGTCCTCTGCTCTGATAAGCACCGAAATAGGCCTGCTTATTGGGGTTTGCTTTTCTATGTTTTGTGTTATCCTCCGCACTCAGAAGCCAAAGGTTTCGTTGCTTGGCTTGGTGGAGGAATCTGAACTCTTTGAATCCCTGTCTGCTTACAAGAACCTTCAGACCAAGCCAGGCATCAAGATTGTGCGCTTCTTAGCCCCTCTCTACTACATAAACAAAGAATGCTTTAAATCTGCTTTATATAAAAATACTCTAAACCCAGTTTTGGTAAAGGCAGCTCAGGAGAAGGTAGCCAAGAGAAAGCTCAAAGAGCAAAGAATCGCTCTTGGAATCCAGGATGACATTTCAGTGCAACTTTCCCATGATCCTTTGGAACTACATACTGTAGTGATTGACTGCAGTGCAATACACTTTTTAGATACAGCAGGAATTCATACACTGAAAGAAGTTCGCAGAGATTATGAAGCCATTGGCATTCAGCTTCTGCTGGCTCAATGCAATCCTTCTATGAGGGATTCCCTGACTAGGGGACAATACTGCAGAGAAGAAGAACAAAACCTTCTCTTTTATAGCGTGTATGAAGCAGTGGCTTTTGCAGTAGAATCTCAGAACCAGAAAGGAACACGTGTTCTCAATGGTCTGCATCGTTCCAGTGATTGAGAAAGCAGGTGAAAAGAAGAATGCCTTATCAATAGGTTAAAATTTCAGATGTACAGTGTTTTTCTTCCTTGGAAGTTTACGGCCATTTCATATTCTCAGACGCAGCAAAGCTTATGTAATAAGGAAGAAAATGTGGTTTCAAGCTTTCATGCATATCTGAAGTGTTCTTAGGGTACAATAACTAGTAAAGTAGCTCCCAAATTTCATTACCACCTTGTTTTAGGGTGTACATTTGGACTTTTCCTCCTCTGGAATCATTGGAGCCTTCGCCTGACTGGAGGGAAAGTAGGCAAGGAGTATGTTGCATGTGCTTCTCTTGTATCAGCAGGTTAAGAGGCTTTTGGAGCATGTAGTCCTAACTATACAAGTTTGTTGTGTGCTTCTCTAGCCCCAGTTTTTCCTCCCGAGACAGTAGGACTCTGCCTTTTAAGTAGGGAATCATTCCTACTGATGGAATTCTTCAAAATCAGAAAATACAATGGCAGGCCTCTCTGTCTTTTCTGTGATAGTTATTTGTGCTTGTTTCTGAGACAAGCACCATCACTATTAGCTGTCTGTTGTAGCTGTCAGTATCCTACTGTGTTTTCCCATGGACTCTGTTCTAAACTAGCATTTCTGCTATCAATGACAGTTATCAAAACTAGGGTGCTGACTCAGCAATTTCAAGCAGCCTTTTACATAGGCTTGAGGTGAACTATCAAGGACACTGCAAAGAAGGAATGATTTACATTGTAAGAATGAGTTTACTAGGCATTAAATTGTATACACCCCAACCTCTGCTACTTCCATTGGCATTTTAACAAGGGTCTTTGAAGACTGGCAGACTTTCTCAAATAGAAGCTGCTCTTCATGGGAAAAAAATGCACAGAAGTGATAGAGTACTTCCAAAAGGACATCAATAATGTTTAGATGTTTTACGGAAAACAATGCTGATGCATACTGCCACGCACCCTGCTGATGTACAGTAAAGGTTGATGGTAACGAGAGCTTTTAACTTTTAACTCTTCGTGTTGCTTAAAGCTGTTACTAAGATTTAGAAGCATCACATTCTTAAAGCCAAGTTCTGTGGGTGTATTTATGATTGTTGGCCATAGGTTGTGTATTGAAGGTTGTTTCTTTGGAAAAACAAGAATATCTGACATTGAAAGCTTACAGTTCTGTATTTGGACCTTGGCAGGCAAAAAAAAAAAAAAAATGTTCTCCAAAGAATAATGGACTAATTTATATGAGATTAAAACATCTAGCCAAGTCTTTTAAGACAGACAAAATAATGATTGCTAAATTACAAACTCGTTTTCTAAGCCTGCTCTTAATATTCTAAGCAATTTAAAATATAGTAACCCCTATATGTAGGGTATACTACATGTGTACAAATCTAATATATATGTATATATACTTTCCATTAACCCTGTTAACTGCCAGTGTTGCTTTTCTATTCATAAATCTTGGGCCAGGGATATAACTCAGTGGCATAAATGCTTGCCTGGCAAGCCTGAGGTCATGAGTTCGATTCTCGGTACTGAAAAAAAAAATTGCTTCTCAGCCTTTGGGTTGGGGACATAGCTCAGTGGTGCAGCGCCTGCCTGGCAAGTGGAAGGTCGTGAGTTTGATTCCTGGTACAAAAAAAAAAAAAGAAAAAGAAAAATATTATTCGTAAATCTCTCCCATTTGCTTATATGGAAAATACCTATCTATCATTCTAACAAAACAGTTTTTGTGTTTCTATCTTCTAGACAATTGATGTTATTATATGAAATATAGTCCTGAATTCTGACATCCTTTTATTACTCAGGTCTAGAATTTTAGAATTTCAGAAATGTCAATGATGCTTATATCTGTGCTTTTTAGTTTGTTTCTAATTTTTGCCATTTCCGTTGAATCTTAGGAATATTAGTTTCTAGAAACCACAGTATCTTGGTTTTCATTCCTTTCCTTTTCCCCAAGTAAGGTTTGAGTTGAGACTATTAGAGACACCTAATAACTGACAGAGTAGTAAGTTCGTGTTTAAGACAGCTCTATAGTTGATTCAGCATCACCCTAACAACAGAATTTCAGGCCAGTCAGTATTTGGAAAATCTCTTAGAAGGATGGAAAACAAGATTTGCCCTTTACCTGACAATTCCATCCACATGTGGATATAGACAGTTCTGGAGCTTTATTTGTGCAGTAAGCAAATTCTTGAATTATGTTCTGGTTTTGTTTTTTTTGTTTGTTTGTTTGTTTTTGTTTTTTTCCGGTACCAGGGATCGAATATGTTCTGGCTTGTACCTGTCCCACTCAAATGATATTCTGCTTTTAGTAGCCATTTGTAAAAACCTTTTTTGTATTTTGAGACTGGGTTGCTATGTAGTTCAGGCTGGCCTTGAACTTGAAGCAATCCTCCTACCTTAGCCTCCCAAGTGCTGGGATTATAGGCATGTGCCACCACAACCAGCTTATAATAACATTTTAAAGTTTCATTACAATTTATATTGTTATCTTCTCTACTTGAATTGCATTCTGCCTATATTTGTACTTTTTAAATTTTGGGGTTATGGGGAGTGTGTGTGTCTGTGTGGCTCTGAGCTAATTTCCGCCCCCCCCTTTTGTATAATTTTTGAGCTAATCCTGAATCAACTTTAGGTGTCAATTATAACAATGAAAATTATAATGGAACAGCACAAACCGGCTGCTTTGTTATTATAGCCTATGTATTAAAGTGTAGTACTATTGTAATACCATACATTAATTTTTTAAGGTTTAAAAAATTAGTAACTTAGGAATAGAGCTTAAATATAGAAACAAGGACGATTTATTTTTATAAGGTGATTTTTATCCTGATAAGGACTCTTTTTAAAAAAAATTTACTTAACAGCTGAAATTTTAAGCATGTTAAATACATTAGAGAAAAAGCGTACTGAATTAGTAGATTCTTTGGTATGTGTTTTATTTTTTAACTTAGTAATATAAAATAGGAAGAATACTGAATTCTGAATGTGATAATAAAGGTCATCAAGTGCCTTTACTGAAGATGCTATTTATGTTAAGTCCGCAGATAGGCCACCAAGTTTTTATCTGAAGCTTTAATAAACTTATTTGGGGGAAGTTCTCTTTCCTACTCTACACTGTATCCCTAAAATAAGATACCTGGAGTCAAGTAGCTCTTGCCTTAACTTAAGTGCCTGGACATTAATCATAAAACATTGCTTGACTACTTTACAGGACAAGGAAGAGTTGCTAAAGCCTTATGGTCTATTGAGGGGAAGTTGTTGAACAATAGCTCTTTTTCTCCCTTGAAGGGTATGTTTGCTTTTCCAGTTATATAAGAGCCTGTAGGTGTGTTGGAATCTCACTATCTGCTAATAAATTGTTACTCTAATAAAGTACCAGTGTGTCTAAATTTATCTTAGTGGAAGGGAGATTCTAAGAAACACATGTTTAAAACCATGAGTTTTAAAATACCATCTCCTTAAATTTGGAGAATGATTCATGCACTTTTCTCAACCATAATAAAGGTACTTGTCCCCATAGAAAGATATAAAGAAACCCAGTTCTTTTCCTTTGGGGACTCAGTTTTTCTGTCAATGAAGACGGGAGGAGATGATTGCTCGAGAACGCTTGCGGTTATTACATTGCATGATTCCTATTTTATAACAGGTGAGAATCGCAAAACCTAAATCTGGTTCCTGTTTTACATGACCTTTGCGCCTTTTTCCTCACAGTGGACTATGGCTGACACCTTACGATGACTAAGTAGGAGGATTGGGAGCCACATTTCCAGCTGAAGCACCCTTCATGAAGGATAATCTGTCCTATGCCTTCTCCCCTGGGAGGCACGCTCCTTTATGCCACTCAGCTTGGAAAAAGAACCTGGGCAGGGAGCTCAGGACAGGATTTAGTCCCCTTGCAGTAACTTGGGCATTCTGCCCTCATCCTACTCTCCTATCCAACAATAAAGGAGTTAGACTGAATAGTCTTAACACTACCCTCCCTGGCTGCACGAGTACCTGATCTGTAGGTATTTAGGTACTCTGTGGACTGAATGCAGTCATTGGACTGAGTTATATCCCAGCTTTTTTTTTTTTATTTTTAAATTTTGAGACAAGGTCTCACCGAATAGCCCAGGTTGGGTTTGAACGTCCAATTCTGCCTCTGCAGAGACCAAATACGTACTGCCATACCTGGTGGCACCTGGATTTTGAGCCCTGGGAACTGCAATCGGTCATTCTCTAGTGTATCCTTCAGCCACATGGGAGGGCTTTGCTTCCTCATCTACATGATGAAAATGTGGCTCTTGGAGAAATACACACGCATGTATGCACACAACTATAATTAAATGGTTAGTTCATAAACCCCCACCCCATATCTTGAACACACCTTGAATTGGAAACTATGTCCTTACCTATCAGGCTGATCTTGAACTTGCTACATAGCCTAGGTTGGCCTTGAACTCATTATCCTGCCTCAGCCTCCCAAGTGCTAGGATTACAGGCATGCACCACTATGCACTGCTTTATATATGTGATAATTACCCTACTCTCTCTATTAACAGCAGCTAAAAAAAGGCTTCTAGCCTGATCTTTTCTAATATACCTGCCAGCACATGCTACACATAAATCTCCAGAGCCGTTTTTGAACAGCTTGACTTGTATGCCTTGACATATAAAACATATTTTGCATACTTTGTCTTCGTTCTTTTGTTTTTTGGCGCTCGAATTGAACCCAGGACCTCATGTATGCTAGACAAGTGCTTTATCACTGTTTTGGTCATAGCATGATCCAGCCACTTAAGCTAAATCCCTAGGAACTTAGACTGGGAACTCTAAATCCCTGGGAACTCTTCAACTCCCGTGCCCAATCTGTCTCCTTTGTAAGTGTGGATCAGATCCAATTTTCAATTTTCATTATTTCTCTTCAGATCTGTGCCACATTCTAGCTACTTTGTCTGCTTCTCAACAAACCCTCTATGCTAGTTATCCATTACTGCACCAAGAAACTTGAGTCCTGCCACTTGTCAGTAGTTCTTTAGTGTTTTCAGGATAAATTCAAAATTACTCATCTAGATTATTCATCTAGCCAACCAGACCTTAAAAACTGTGCCCTTCTTTACATCTCTAGCGTAATGACCTGCTATGTGAGTTAATGTGTGTGTGTGTGTGTGTGTGTGTGTGTGTGTGTGTATGTTTGAGTGTATATTTGAGAGAGTGTCTCACTATGCAGGTCAGGCTGGCCTTGAGCTCACTGTGTAGGCCAGGCTGGCCTCGAACTCACAATGATACTCCTGCCTCAGCCTCAGCCTCCTGAATGCTGGGATTACAAGTGTGCCAGGCCATGACTGACCTTTGCTTGATATTCCAAGCACTGACAAGGTATTCCCAAATGGGCCATTATTAAAACCCCAGGCCTTTATGCCATTCTTCTGCCAGGAGCTCCCTCCTAGCCTCACCTGCCTCTCTAGTCTTTCCAAATATTTATCAAATGTCCTTTGCTCCTGGTGTAACATTTCCTACAGAATTCTTCATTCAGGGGACCTTTTGGCTCCAACGCTGTAATCCTATATAGTCCACCCAGATTCACCAACATGAAATTCTCTCATCTTTCCTCATCTGCTCTACTAACTGAATTTTCTGTGGGCCGGGCCATGTACATCATCCTCAGGGCTCCCATGCCCAGCAATAGCTACAGTATGAGATCTAATAAATTATTATTGCAAACGTGGATATGTTTGGTGGATCATTATTTCTCTAGCACTATCCCATTTCCAGAGCATGTCTATCTGTCCAGACTAGATCACATGGTGTGTGATATAGTAGGTTAGAAAGTCTCTAGTGAAGTGATATGTAATGAGGTAGATTAAATGGCCTGAGGCTCAGTTCTAGGTAGTTGTTTGAATAAGTCTCATATCCTGTATCTCTTCCCGTTGTCCTTGTCTTCCTTCTCAATCTCTACTACAAATTACAAGGCACTTGCTCCTGAGGGTTCTTCAGCTGGCTAAGCTTGCCTCCTTTAGGCAGCCCACCTTTGCCCTCTGGTGGCCAGATTGTGCTACCACATTCCACTTGAAAGATGGCGTTAGGTAACGCAGTTAACAGGTCTATAATCTTGGAATTAAATTATTTAAGCCTAGTTATGATTTTTTGTATTATAATTTGCTAGAAATATTAAATGAAACTGTTTGACACATAATAAGAAATCAATAAATACGAGTTTTCTTCCTGTTGAATAAAAGGACCCTCCCTAGTTAACAAAACACTTGCAGTTATCATGTGGAACACTGAAATCTCAAGATCTGTTAAGGGAAGAAAGGGTTGGTAAGACAGGTTCTTGACTGTAAATGGTACTAAGTTCCAAAAAGGGATAGACAGTACTGACAAGAGCAGTTAAAGAGCACTTAGTCCATGCTAAGCCCATCTTTTAATCCTCCTGAGAACACAATTGAGGTTCCTAGTTGTATATTAACCTATGGAGAGTATTAGTCAACTGGGGCAAAAATATTGCTGATGTGGCACAATTCACAAAGTATGAACCAGCCTAGGTGCCTATCAACAGATGAATGGATAAAGAAAATGTGTGTATGTATATATATATATATATATATACACACACACACACACACACACACACACATATACACATATATATGTATACACACACACACACACATATATATATATATACACACATATATACACACCATGGATAGCACTCGGGAGGCTGAGACAGGAGGATCACTGAGTTTGAGGACAGCCTAGGCTACAAAGTGAGTTCAAGACCAGCCTGAAGAATGACATAGTGAGACCCTGTCTCAAAACAAACAAACAAAAGGCATAAAAGTAGAACAGGAACTATTTTATAAGCGGAATAAAGGTAGGGAAGAAGAGGTTTAAAAAAAGGTAATATAGGAAAGGATTCTGTCAAAATGTGCTATGTGCAGGCTAAACATGGTAGTACATGCCTATAAACCTAGGACTTGGGGCTGAAGCAGGAGAATCACCTCGAGCTCAAGGCCACCTTGGGGTATGTAAGAGTTCAAGCCTAAAATACATAGTAAGACCCTGTCTAAAAATATATATGCATGTAGGAAAATACTACATTGAAATCCAGTATTTTGTAAACTTAATAGGCACTAATAAAATATTCTTTAAAAAGAAAGCACTCAGCTGGAAGACCAGATATATGGGGAGAAGCCACTGAAGGCTGTGTATGGAGTGTAGGCCCCAAAGGGGTAAGTAATATCAGCCTCTTTCATTTAAAAATCAAAGTTCGGAACTGAAACCCTAATGTCCAAAAGGGCCAAAGGGTTACTCAGGGTAAACTAAATTGCAAACGCTTTCTGTTTGGGGCATGGTTTTCATGCCCGGGTCTAAATCGTGTTGAGTCAAGAACGTTAAGGTTCCCTTTTTCTTTAGAAAAAGAGCAAGTTTAAGAACATATTTACTAAACAACTACTATATACATGGTGCCTAGATAAAGCCTTTCTTTTTACTAATGTTGTGTGTGTAATATTGGAGGCAAAAAAGATCTACAATTTTTTTTTGGTGGAAGGACAGAGATTTAACTCCATATAATATATTCTTCATTACCAAAGAAGACAGTATAACCTAAATTGGAATTATGTTCAAAGTGGTGATATGCGTGGAAAATTTTTGCAAATCATTTTAAATCAAGTAAAACCTTACTCTATTCACAAGCCATTTTCTAGTAGAATCAATGTTGCTTGAAGAATAAGGTGGCATAGTTTATAATAGCTTAATCTTGGAAACAGCCCAAATGCCCACCAACCAAAGAATGAATAAAGAAGATGTTATTGTTTTTATACAGTGGAGTACTACTCAGCCATAAAAAGGATAAATGAGATATTTCTAGGTAAATCGATGTACCTTGAGACTATACTCAAGTGAGATAAATCAGACATGTACATATAAATATGGCCTTGTTTTTCTGGTGTGAAAAACCAAAAGTATAAATAAGAGCCTTTATTCTCTTCAAAATAAAAAAAATAAAATGTTCAAATGGGAAGGGGAACTAGGAAGGAGGGTAGTGAAAGGAAAGAAGGGAAAAGGTAAAATGAGAAAAGAAGGAAAAAACTGGAAACAAAGCATTTGTAAATAAGGGAAAGAGGAGTTAAAGAGAGGGTAGGGGAATGGGAAAAAATGTTGTGTCATGTACAGATACAGATTCCCTATGATGAGTGTGAACATTATGTACACCTAAAACCTACCAATAAACTTAATTTAAAAAGAATAAGGTGGCTTTGACACCTTACGTATCATGTGTGTATATCAGTTCGCACACAAACGTTTATTAAAGTGTCTAAGCTATGCCCAGGACAGCAGTAGGCACCATCAAGTTTATAAAGGCTGACCGGACCCTGCTCTTACGAGTTTATAATCTAATTAAGGAGACACAGAACGCTGAGAAAACATTTAGGTGCTTAGCTGATCGTGAAGAGACAATAAATCTCTAACACTGAGAGATGAGAGAAATGAGAGTAGGTGAAGGAGTCTTCAAGAAAGTCTGGAGTTCTTTTTTTTTTTTTTTTTTCTGTCTTTTTGAGACAAAGTCTATGCAGTTCAGACTGGGCTTGAGCTCACTTTGTAGCCCAGGCTGGCCTCAAACTCTCCATGATCCTGCTGCCTCAGCCTCTTAAGTGCTGGGATTACAGGTGTGCGCCACCACACCTAGCTTTGTCCAGTTAGTTCTTGAAGAATACATAGGGCCTAGCTGGGTAAAGAGCAAGGAAGGCTCGGCATTCAGGCAAAAGCATGTCACAGAGTGAAAGAAGATAGTGGCCTATTCAGGGAACATCATCTACAATGAATTGTAGTGAGCTACCACATCAGAAATACAGCTGGTAGTCAACTATCGAGGGTACTACAACTCGGCTGAATAATCCAGTCTTTTATCTTTGTGGGTATTTTAAGAGCCACTATAGACACTTGAGTGGGTTAAATGACATGATGACAAAAGAACTAACAGTATGTGCAGAATGGATTGCAGGAGAAAAGTGAGGGAAGGAATTAGAAATTGTATTAGTAATCGTGACACAAGAAGCGGGTGATGAGAGCAGTTAAGGAGCTAACAATGAGACAGGACTTAGCGGGAAGATATTATTTTCTTTTCCTAAGAATTTAAAATACATATAGTACCTTTAATTCAAATTGGTATGCTAGTTTGTTAAATGGAAGAATATCCAAAATAAGCTGTTCTTTTGTGATTGCTGTTTTGTTCAATGTGGAAACTACTTTCTATGATGAATCCGATATATGTATGTTTACACACACACACACACACACACACACACACACACACACACATATAAACTGCAGAAATAAAGATAAATGAATTGCTATGGGCTTCTGAAATATAAAATCTATCTGTCGGGGGAGGGACTGAAAAAACTACATCACATTAACAGGTACTTTGTGTACCATCTAAATGTGAAACTGATATTTGAATTATTAGAAATGGAAACTAAAGTTTAAAAGACATTAAGAAAGCCTCTAGGGGAAATCTTTTAATATGAATCTGATTATAAATTTAAATAAATAACTTAAAATCATGTAGGGCATGGTGGCACATACTTGTAATCCTCTCTACTCCAGAGGCTAAGGCAGAAGATATTCCAGTTTGGATCAGCCGGGCAACATAGTAAGACCCTGCCTTGAAATTTAAAAATAAAAGGGCTGGGCTTATAGCTTAGAGGCAAAGAGCTTCCCTAGTATGTTCAAGGCCTTAGGTTCAATCCCAACCATCACAAAAAAAAAAAAAAAAAAATTAATTAACTCTAGCCAATGTCTCTGAAGAACAAACACAAAGGGAAAAAGGTGAATTATAAGGCCATTTTAGACTTCTGGGAAGATGGCAGAGTGGTAAGCAGCAATAAATCAACATCTGCAAGATTTGGAATCCAGACACTGGAAAATAAAATAACAATTTGGGAAAGAAAAGGAGGGAGATGGATCACCATGACCCAGGAAGGATCTGAAGGGAAAAATGGAAACCCATAAAGAAATTGAAGAGACAGACCTCAATGTACTTTCTCCCCACACAATGAAAGTAGATGGTCCCAGTGGAATGCATCAATGAATGTTGGTTGCTACAACAGCTGGTGAGTGATTCCAATCCCAGTAACTGCCATGTTCCCCCCAGACGGTACTTGGATAGATGCCAGTTTAGTGAAGGGCCACCTGAACCTGAGACTTGGAGCAGCCATGGGTTGGCTTCGTCTCAGGGTTCCAAGTGTTGAAATCCCACAATGACAGGATGAAGGACAACCACAGGAGATGTCCAAGTTCAAGGGGCCATGGTCAGGCTGGAGTAGACACCCACAGTGTTGTAGGCTGAAAAGCTCAGGCCCCAAACCCACAAGCAGAGGACAGAATTGGCCTGTACTTTTATGGAGTTGAAAGCACCAGAACTGGCATATTGCAGGCTTCCTGGGATCATCTAGCTTTGTCTGCCTCCTTTGTGTACCAGTGACAGTGGACTTGCACCCTGAATAGGACACTACCACAAAACTGTAGAGCCCAGAAGATAACCACAGGCTTAAAATCACAGAGAAATTTCCTTTTTATTCATTTGCTTTTTGCCTCTTGGTTTTGTTTGTTCATGACTGTAGACATTGTTTTTAGTTTTTGTTTTGTTGTGTTGTTTTTGTTTTTTCCTTCTTTCCTTCTCTCTGTCTTCTTCACCAGCTTCCGAAAGCTTGGGTTATCTTTCTTTGTCCTTCAGCCTTGCTTCTAATCTCTTTCTCTTCTTTTATTACTCTAGGTTTTCCTCTTATCCTATTTAAATATTCTCCCCTCAGAGTAAAATCAATCTACTGAGTGGATATTAGTGTATATAATTTTCTGACTTGTGTTAGATTTTGTTATGTAACTATAAATTTGTGCCTATGGTTAAAGATGGCAAGTTAATTACCACAGTTTGTCATTTTCTACACTGCTTGATGCTATTATTACTGATTGTACTACTTTAGCCAAGCTGACATAGTTGTGATCAGTTGTTCTTTCTTGTATGTCAACACTGAGACTTCCTGGGGGCCATAAATAATACCATAGTCCAGCACCAAAGAACGTGGTGCTAGGCCAAACAAACAACAACCTCCTATAAACTGAAGAGCCAGGATCTTGGGAGAGATGTAAAAGCCAAAAGCCAGCCATGCCTAGAAGTCATCTTTGAAAAGTAGTCATTACCTCCAGAGATTTCAATAGTAGTAATAAAGCTATGTATCTTAAGCAATTTACAAGCATCAACACAGAAAACAAATTTTAAAAAATAAGAAATGAAAAAAACATGGAAACAAGATGCATTCTCAGACCTGAGCTCACGAAAGGCAAATCCAGGGGGCACTGAGGTGGAAGAAATCAAAAGCCACCC
This sequence comes from Dinomys branickii, assembly GCA_004027595.1. Taxonomy (NCBI): domain Eukaryota; kingdom Metazoa; phylum Chordata; class Mammalia; order Rodentia; family Dinomyidae; genus Dinomys; species Dinomys branickii. The sequence continues at coordinate 235,563 of PVLD010000329.1, read as the reverse complement.
AGCTGAGCTTTCTGGAATGGTAGAACTGGAAGTAACAAAGCAGATGAATGAGTCTAGGAAAAAAATCAGAAATAATTACACAGATAACTACAGAGATGCTGACCATAATGAATGACATGGTTAATCCATCTCAAACAGAATTTTTAAAAATAGAGGAGCTTAGGAAAGATATAGAAACATGAATGCCCAATATAGGAAAGAACTAGATTCCATAAAACAAATTCAAACAGATACCCAGGAGATTAAAATTCTAGTGAAAGTATGCACAACAGAATCAACTAATGTGGAGATAGAATGTCAGATATAGAAAACAGTTTTGTGATTGTCAAAAGAAAGACTTTTTTTGGTCTTTTTTGAGACAGGATCTCACTATACAGTTCAGGCTGGCCTTGAGCTCACTTTGTAGCCCAGGTTGGTCTCAGACTTGCAATGATTCTTTTCCCTCAGCCTCCCTAGTGCTGGGATTACAGGCGTGTAACACCACACCTGGCTAAGACTTCTTAGAAATAGCAAGGGACCATGAAATCCAACAGCTTGCAAAAAAGCATAACATAAGATTAATCAGAATCAATAAAAAAATCAGATGATGGCACAAAGGACATAAAAAAATCAGTTCACAGCAGTAATAAAAACTTCTCAACCATGGAAAAAAGAATTTGACACTCAGATAAGTGAGGACTATAGAAATCCAATTAGCCATGATCAGAAAAAACTGCACAAGGAATATAATAGTCAAGATTCCAGGGCCTGGGAATATAGCTCAGTGGCACAAGCTCCTGCCTGGAAAGCTCAAGGTCCTGAGTTCAATTCCCGGTACTGAAAAAAAATTTTAAAAAGATTCCAGAATTTCCAAGAACAGAATATTAAAAGCTGTTAGAGAAAAGAAACAAATCACTGATAAAGGAAAATTCAATGGAATCACAGCAGATTTTTCAACACAAACCCATAAGTCAGGAATAGTTTAGAGGTGAAGTATTTCAAGCCCTAAAAGAAAAAACAACCTCTAACCCAGATTTTTCAAAATCAGTGGAGAGATAAAATGCTTCCATGATAAAGAACATCTGAAGAAATTCATGACCACTCTACCAGTAATACAAAAAGTTGTGAAGGCTATTCTAGAAAAAGACAATGAAGACAACAATTCCATGAATCCCAATAGAATGAACCTACCAGGCAAGGCAAGCAATTAAACAGTGAGGGAAGAAAGAGAGCCAACAACAGGAAAATAATATGACAAGTTAATATATATCAGTTATAACTGTCAATGTGAATGGTCTCAACTCACCAACCAAAAGAAACATATGCAAAATGGATCAAGAAACAAAATCCAACAATATGCTGCATACACATTTAACTCAAAAAGAAATTCATAGGCTGAAAGCCAAAGGATGGAAAACAATATTCAGTGCAACAGGAACCTGGAAAAAAACCCAGAGATAGTGATTCTATTTGCAGACAAAGTGAATTTCAAGCCAAAATTGATCAGAAGAGACAAAAGAGTCACTACCTACATGTTAAGGGAACAGTCCAAGAGGAAGAGATAACAATCATAAATATGCATACACCAAATACTGGCACACCCAACTAAATAAACACTAATGGATATGAAAAATCAGATAAGCACTAGTACAGTTGTAATGGGGGGCCTCACTACCTCAACATCACAAATACATCAATTAGACAAATACAAAGAACTATCAGAGCTTAACTAAACCTTTGAACAAATGGACTTAGTAGATGTGTAGAGTGTTCCACTTACATTCTTCTCAGCAGCACATGGGACTTTCTACTAAATGGACCACATACTAGCAAATAGAATATGCTTAAGTAAATGAAAAAGAATTCAAATTATACTATGCATGTTATCAGATCATAGTACAAATGAAACTGAAATCAATGGCAAAAGAAACCACAATAACTACATAAACATAGAAATTTTAAGAACACTCTCCTGAACAATCAATGGGTCACAGATGAAATTAAAGAAGAAATTAGACAGTTTCAACAATTAAATGATAATGCCAGTACAACATACTGGAAGTTAAGGGATGCAATGAAAGCAGTCTTATGAAGGGAATTTATAGCAGTGAATGAATTTATAGCAGTGAATTCCCACATCAGAAAAACAGAGTGAGTTCAAATAAATAACCTAATGTTGAACTTCATGTTTCTAAAACAAGAAGAGTAAGCTAAACTGAAAGTGAAAATGAGGGAGGAAATTATAACAATCAGGGCAGAAATTAATACAATTGAGATTAAGGAAACAATACAAAGAATGAATCAAAGAGTTGTTTGTTTGTTTGTTTTGTTTTGTTTTGGGGTCTTTTTGAGACAGGGTCTCACTATGCAGTTAGGCTGGCCTTGAACTCACTTTGTATCCCAGGCTGGTCTCGAACTCACAATGATCCTCCTGCCTCAGCCTCTTGAGTGCTGGGATTACAGGTGTGCACCACCACACCTGGCTAAGAGTTGGTTCTTTGAACGATTAAATAACAGAGACAAACCCTTAGCCAACCTTATAAAAATCCATGCAATTAGGAATGAAAAGGGTAAAGTCACATGGATCCTGCAGAAGTCTAGATCAATACCTACTTTGAGAACCTGTACTCTAATAACATGGAAAACTAGAAGAAATGGACAGATTCTTAGATAAATTAAATTAGGAGGTGAATCAAGAATATATAAAAATCCTAAAAAAATCCAACATCAGTCAATAAAACTGAAGAAGTAATTTTAAAAAAAAACCTACTAACAAAGAAAAGCTCAGGCCCTGATGGATTCACTGCTGAATTCTATAAGAATTTTAGAGAAGATTTAATGCCACTATTCCTCAAACTCTTTAATGAAAACAAAAGGGAAGCAATATCCCAAGCTCATTCCTGAAAGCATTACCCTGTTACCAAACCAGGGAAGGATCCAACCAAAAAAAAGAGAACAGACCTATCTCCTTAATGAACATAGATGCAAAACTCCTCAATAAGATACTCGCAAACACAATGTAGCAAATCATCAAGAAGATTATACACCTTGACCAAGTAGAACTCATCCCAGGGATGCAGGGATGGCTCAGCATATGCAAATCAACAGATGTAATACACAACATTAATAGAACAAAGGACAAAAATCACATATTCATCTCAGTAGACTTAGCAAAAACATTTGACAAACTCCAGCACCCATTTGTGATTAAAAAAAAAAAACCTACAGAAAATTGGAATAAAAGCAACAATGACAAACCAACAGCCAATGTCATACTAAATGGTCAAAAACTGAAAGCTTTCACTCTAAACTCAGGAATAAGATAAGGATGTTTACTGTTATCACTCCTGTACAATATACTTCTGCAAACATTAGCCAGAGCAATTAGACAAGAGAAGAAATAAAAGGAATATGGGTAGGAAAGGAAGAAGTTAAATTATCATTAGCTGATGACATGATATTTGTGGTGAGTTAACTAATGGTCAACTTGTAACAGCCAGCTGAACTGAATCAGCACGGTTCTGGGTGTGGAAGGCCCCCCTGAAGATTACTGCCAACAGCATGAAAGGAGACCTAGAGGGGAAGTTAGTATCTGTTGATTCTCCTGGAGAAGCTTGTCATACTAGTTTTCCTGATATGAACTCAACTGTTCTCATCTTTGGAGAAGCTCGGTTCCTTGCTGTCACTGAGGCTGGCTACAGTTCTTTTCAGAGGAGCTCTGGTTCTCACCTTGAGCATCACTTCCTGGCTCCAGTACAGATTTCTCAGTCTGGTGGCATAGGTACTTGTCTTGGTTACTTTTCTCTCGTTGCTGAGACAAAATACCCAACTCCCAAAATGAAGGAAGGAAAGGTTTATTTAGCTTACAGTTTGTGGAGGTTTCAGTCCATACTTGGCTGGCTTAGAGGCAGAGTGACACAAGGCAGAGGGCAAACTGTTCATGGCAGCAGAGCACAGCAAAAACAACCAGCAAAAAAGGAGGAATGGCTGCAAGCAGCCTCTTCTCTTCCCCCACACTGCAAACAGCCTACCCCAACCCAGGGGTCATGTAGCTCTCACACAGTCTCCATGCCCTCCTCTTCCACAGGCTCAGGATGTATACAAAGTAAGCACCCTGGCTTCCTGCTAAATCACACAGCCAAACCTCTAGACTCCCCAAGTTGACACAATGTATTAACCATAACAGCCTGGCTTCCTTTTTTTTTTTTTAAGTAATGATTGAAGCCAGGTCATCCTTCTACATGCTAGATACAGATGCTGGCGAGGCTGTGGAGAAATAGGGACTCTATTACACTGCTGGTGGGAATGCAGACTGGTGCAACCACTGTGGAGAGCAGTTTGGAGATTTCTCCGCAAACTAGGTCTAGAGGTTCCATTCAAACCAGCTATTCCCCTTCTGGGTATTTTCCCAGAAGATCTGAAAACATCATATCACTCTGATATATGTGCACCCATGTTTATAGCAGCACAATTTGTAATAGCTAAAATGTGGAAGCAACCCAAGTGCCCATCCACAGAAGACTGGATTAAAAAATTGTGGCATTTTTATAT
>PVLD010000329.1:218957-230933 GCA_004027595.1 Dinomys branickii | reverse complement strand
AGCAGGCAACGTATTGTGTCACTGGTGTAAGAACCTGAGGGTGGGAATATAAACTAAGAGACATGAAGGAAAAAAAATGTATGTATGTATATATGAATATACATATATGCAGGAGGGCTAACATGGTTTCTACTATTGTATTATATCACTTAGTGCTAAGCAATAATCGATGACAGGATATTTGATTAATCTTGTATGTCTGTATGTGTTATCCTGAACACACACTTCGAAGATATCAATATGTAAAACAGCAACTAGTGGTGTTTTTTGTTGTTGTTGATGTTGTTGCTGTTGTTGTTTGCCTGTTTTGTTTCTTGTCTTTGGATTTTTGGTTTCTGTGTTTTTTCTGTTGCTGAGAGGATTAATTGTCTGACTAAATTTGCATGTCTGTATATGGGTTCATACATGTACAATTCGAAGATATCAATGGATAAAGCAATAACCACTGTTGAGACCATATCACCTTGTCTATAGATTAGTTGTGATTGTACTATTTTTTATGATAATTGGTGTGTGTTTGTCAATATGTTTTTGTACTTTTATGTTTTTAAAATAAAAAAATAAATATATTAAAACAAAAACACATCATCTAATGGAAGATAGAATAAGTACAACTCTAGAAGACATAGGTGTAGGCAAAGACTTTATGAACAAAACCCCAATTGCACAAGAAATGCTACAGATAAACAACATTTGAGATCACATCAAATTAAAAAAATTCTGCAGAGCAAAAGAAACCACGAAAAGAGTAAAGAGACAACCCATAGAATGAAAAAATTTTTACCAGCTACTCCTCAAGGACTAACATCTAGAATATGTAAAGAACTAAAAAAAGTCAGAGCCCACAAATTTAAAGACCTAATCAAAAAATGGCCATCTGAAATGAATAGACATTTCTCAAATGAAGAAATATAAACAGCAAGTAAATATGTGAAAAATGTTCCACATCACTGGTCATTTGAGAAATGCAAATTAAAAGAACACTGACATTCCATCTCACTCCAGAAAGAATGGCTATCATCAAGAAATAAACCAATCACAAATGCTGGTGAGGCTGTGTGGAAAAAGGAATTGTAAACTGGTAGGAGAATGTTTGCACCTGGAGACCATAATCTTAAGTGAAATAAATAGAACGCATAAGTTTAAACATAACATTTCTCTTCTGCGATAAACCCAAAGGGTACATGAGGAGCATAACGGAGGATAGATACTGAGAAGTAGGAAGAACTTTCTTCAAATGGGATGGAGAACAACTGAGGGGGGCAGGGAAAGGAAAGGAAAAGATAAAAAAGAGAATGGAAGGAGACATAGAAACAAAGCTTCTGTAAATAGGGGGAGGGAAAGGGTTTAAGGGAGAGAGGGGAATGAGAAAAAAAGAATGAGATGTGTTATGTTCAGGTACAAATTCCCTATGATGAACGTGACCAATATGTATGATAAATATATCATAATAAAAAGAATAAAGTTAAAAATAAAGCCATTTATTGGAAAGCAAATATAGTGTCTTCATCTTCATTATATGGTAAAGAATGGATTATCCACAGGTACTGAAAAATTAGTGGCAAAAATCCAAATCAGATACTCTCACAGGAGTCATCACTCTAACAAAATTTCCTTTCACTCAGTCTGGAAAGTGAGAGGCAAGCTAGGCTATATGTTCCTCCCCCTAGGATCCGGATTAACAGGATTCTCTGTTATTACAGCCTCCCCTCTCAGATATGTCCCTGTTTAATGGTTTTTATTTCTTTGTACTCCAGCTCCCTAATAATGATCACATGAAGCACTACAAGACATTTTAATAGGCTAGTTGGCTCCCATTAATTCCTTGGGCACAGACACATGCACCTTTACTGAATTCTTGGCTACCTCCTGAGGCATTCAAGGGGAGAGATCAGAAGGTTCTAGAATGTCCAAATCAGTAGAAAGAACAAAGAAGGTAATAGCTCTAAAGTAAGAACAGTTGATCCCTTCTTTTAAAAAGAACAGTGATGAAAGAGTATTCAGAGGGTCAGCTCAAAAGAAAGTGCTAGACCAGTGGTTCTCAAAGTATGGACCCTGGACCATCAGGTAGAGATTCAGTAGAAGTGAAAATTCTTGGATTCTCCTGAGAATTCCTAATCAGAACTAATCAGAAACTCTAGGGGTGGAGCCAAGAGTCTTGGGTTTTAACAAGATCTCCACATGATTCTGATGTGAGCTAGACTTTGGAAACCATTTGGGCTGGATTTATGGAGAAACACTCCAGATCCGTAGTGTACTTGATCCATAGTATACTTTTCTTAGCTAATCCACTAGTTCCCAACTTGTTTTCACATCAGGATTGCCTAGGAGACTTTCAAAAGAGCCATCATCACGAGGTTGTGATTTAATTTGTCTTAGATATGGCAGGAGCTTTGGAATTATTAAAATATCCTCAAGTGCTTCTAATCTGTAGGACAAGTTTAAGAATCACTCGTTCGTCAAAAGAACACATATGAGTCAAATTCCATTACCAAATTTTGTTCAAATGAGTACCTGAATCTTGTAATAGTGCCTTACTTAAATTATTTCAGAATCTTATCTAAAGAAATCTTTACTCTTGTGAACTATATTTTCTCAAGTAAAAGAGGCAGTGCTTTCCTACATTCTTTTCTTGGAGGAAATCTAATTTTGTGACCAATAAAACTTCATAGTTTCTGTACACTTGAGATGGCCTCTCTGAAGGTAGTTTTTGGCTGCTCTGGTAAAGAAACCTTCTCATCTTCACTTCCATCTTGACCAGATCACTAGATACCATGGCTATGATCTCCATGTCCATCAGTTCCTGGGAGAACATCATCATCTGTACTGACAAAGTCCTGGAAATTCACTTCATTTGGGATGCATATAGGAATAGCCATCGCACGTTACAGCTTTTTAATAGAAATGTCTGGCTCAAAGGCAGCTCTGTGGGGTTTTTTTGTTGTTATTTTTGCAAGGAATTGGGGGGCTGAGACAAAGTCTTGCTATGTAGCTCAGGGTGGTCTTGAACTCACTATGTAGCCCAGAGTGGCTTTGAACTTGAGGTGATCTTTTGGCCTCCAAGTGATGGGATTATAGGTATGTACTACTAAGCTTGGCTGAATGGGTGCTGTTTCTCTGTCAAAATCTATAAATTCCAAGGGATAAGGCCTGCCTTTGGCCAAGAGTTCACCACTGTGGACTGCTTGACTGACCACTATGCTGTAGCAATCCTGTCTATGGCTTCCTTGATGCTCACGTTTTCTTCATTTTCACTGCTGTTGACCTTGAGGAGGATCTGTTTTATTTTTTATTTTTTTAATTTTAAAGACAAAATAATATAAGCCCTAATAACACAAAAACAATACGGAAATATAAAATTGTAGAGAATATAGTTGGGAATTGATAATGGATGCTGTATTACATAATATTATCTTTACATTTGTTATTCAGCTCAAAAATAATAAAGGAAATACACATTTATAGAGAAGATAGCAGGGGATTAACAATGGATGCTGTATTACATAATGTTATCTTGGCATTTGTTACTCAATTATAAACCAGAATAATGCAAAAACAATAAGGGAAATACACAATTATAGAGAATATATTGGGGAATTAAAAATGGGTACTGTATTACAAAATGATGTCTTCACTTTTGTTACTCAGTTATACAAATAATGGCACGTTCGATTAATCAAACAGTTTTCTCCACCCTCATCTCCATTGTTCTCCCACCCAATCAGTTGTCTTCCCTCTGATAATAACTGTACTTTTTGGTTTATTTACTCCCTCAGGCTGGGAGGGCACATGGCTGCTTCAAATTACGCTGTAACAAACATGGGTGCACTTGAATTACTATGGCACTGAGGAGGATCTGTCTTACAAGATGACTCCCATACAGCATTTTCATGGTGTGAGTTACACCAAGATTTAGTGGCTACAGGACAGCAATGTGGTTGGAGGGCAGATATCCCACCTGAACCTTTTTGAAGCATGGACACATAATGTGAGCAAAACAGTTGTCAATAACAGGAGGATCCAGAGTCACGCATAGTTGTACGTGTCTGTAATCCCACCCTTCCACTTCGGAGGCTGAGGCAAGAGGACTGCTGTGAGTTCAAGGCCACCCTGGGCTACACAAGCAAGTTAAAAGCCATCCTGCACTACATAGTGAGACCCTGTCTCATCCCACCTTACACCCCTGAAAATAACAGGAGGATCTGGCATTCTGCCTGCTTCATCCTCGCATCCACTTGTAATAGCTGATTACTAAACAGGTTCTGTGTCATCCATTCCCAATGGTTGGCTCAGTAATCACAAGGAGAGAATAGACATTCTTTAGGCAGTGGCTGATCTATCAACAATCAATGGCCTCATCTTTTTCTGTCCCTAAAGTGTCGCAACCAAAGAGTGCTGTCAACCAGTGCTTTGCTTTCTTGCCCCCTCTAAAATGGTCCCTTTTAGTAACAAGTGTGTGCTGGAGGAACAACTAGAAAAACACTCCTGTCTCATCAGCATTAAAGCTATCATCTGGCCTGTAGCCACCAATCAGTTTTATAATGTTCTCTGCAGGCCACTCGTTAACCTAATCTATTCCTATTCATTAATCGGTTACCATCCTCTCTACAGACCTTTTTCAAAGCAATGCCATGGAGATCTCTAAATCTGTTTAGCCAGCCTGCACTTGCTTGAAAATTGTCATAGCCAAGCATGTTAGCCAAGTTTACTGCTCCTTTTCCATGTGACAAAACAAATCACAAAAAGTTTTTGGCATGGATTTCTTGAAAACGAGCAAAAACAGCCTCATCGGTATCATCAGAGAGCATTATCCTTGTCCGCTGGAGTCCACAGATGCCTCTTTTTCTTCAAATTTGGCATGATTCTTTAAGAAAGTAAACAGTATAGAAAGAGCAACAACAAATTCTTTTGCCACCGTCTTAGTTATTTTCTCATTGCTGAGACAAAATACCTGACATCCAAAGTTAAAGGAGACAAGGTTTATTTAGCTCGCAGTTTTTGGAAGTTTCAGTCCATAATCCGTGGGTTCCAAGACAGCGAGGCATGCCAGACAGGTATTGCAGAGGTGGAATGGTTCATGGCAGGCAGAAGGAAGCAAAGCAACAAGGGATGACTACAGCTGTTTCTGTCCCTTATATTGTATCCAGGCTACTTAGGGGGGTAGCACTCACACCCTTAGTCCTAGTGCCCTTGATCCTAGCATTGTGCCACGAGTCAATTCCCACATCACACATTCTAGATCCAGCCACCTCTGAAAAGGCCCCACCTATGACCGCATGAGGCTTTGGGGGAGACATCTGAACATAACAGCCACATTGCCTTTCCTCTTGCCTAACAGCTTCTGCAACTTCCATTTTCTCCTCCAGGGAGAACTGCTGATGCTTCTTGTTCCTCGTTTGCCATTTGTGGGGGACGAGGGAAGGGCCAGAACTAACAGGACCGTGTCCATGCTTACTTGCAGCTTGTTTTACTGTAAGGAATGAGGAGACAAAATGGAGTACTGATCAGGAACCAAAGTTAATGAATTCGTCCTAAAAGATGGGTTCAGACTTTTAAAAAAATCTTATTAGAAAATGATACAATCAGACTAAAATTGAGAGAAAATAGAATTCATACTACCTTTTGTCAGTAATAGGCTGCTTGGACATTTCAAACAGGGTGGAAGAGCTGCTAATCTAGTTTACTTAAACTTTCCAAGACTTGGTACAAATGGGAATAACAACTGAAAGAGGTGGTAAAGGATTTTTGCACAGAGCAATGCAGTGCATACATTCAGTTATTTATCCAGCTTGTTTTATGAATATAGAAACTGTGGCCCAGGTAAGAGAGGCTGAGTAGTTTATATAGGCGAGATTTCTGACTCATTGCCGTTATCTGTCATTCAGTGGTCCTGGGTAAAATTCCACCAACATTTGATCTTCCAAGTCCTCTCAACATTTGGCTTGGAAAGATTTTCAATGTAGAGGATGCTTCTGGTGCTACATATTCATTTAATAAACATTTATAGGTTTCAGAATTCAGTGAAAAATAGCAGATTTAAGGTCTTTACTATTATGAAATACAAAATGTGGTGAAGATAAACAGTAAGTAAAAAGATAAGGTAATTATAGAAAGTGGTAAGTGTTATAAAGCAAACAAACAGTATAATAGGGACTAAAAGGAGAGGATCTATTTACGGAGGCAACCTGTTTTGCTTTTTTTTTTTTTTGTCTTTTGTGAGACAAGGTCTCGCTATGCAGTTCAGGCTGGCCTTGAGCTCACTTTGTAGCCCAGGCTGGTCTCAAACTTGCAAGGATCCTCCTGCCTTGGCCTCTCGGGTGCTGAGATTACAGGCATGTGCCACAATGCCCGGCCTGTTTTGCATTTTTAAAAGATCGCTAGCTCTTTTGAGGAAAATGAATCAGAGATACAAGAAGACCAATTAGGTTATCAGGATGCTATTGCTGATAATTGGGGAAAGAGATGATAGCAGAAGTGACAAGCAGGTGATATTACAATTCCTCTTTGGGCCTCTTTTCATATTTTAAAATGAAGAAGTTTGACTCAATCTAGGAGGGCATATCAGAATTTCACATCCAAGTCCAGTCTAGGACCTACTGAATAAGAATCTCTATGATAATCTCAAGGTCACATGTTTGCAAACTACAGGACTACTGTAGATAACACCTAAGGTCTGTTCCAAATTGAAGGATCCTAGGTGCTCCAAATTCGAACACCTTTAAGGGCCAGGATAGAGGCAGATGTGAGTGACACCAAGATAAAGTATTTATAGAATGCTGTCATCTACGTGCAGTGTCTAAAGCTTTCAAAAATTTACAACAAACAACTCCCCTGCCAAGTCTGGTTAAACAAAACCATCCAGCAGTAGCAGTTCCCTGCTTTAGGCATTTTGGCATGAAAATCCTCAAAGGACAACATGCTGTCACCTTATATTGTGACTCCTCCTTCCCAAAGACAGATTTTTACCACTATCTCCATACATTTATCTTGCCATTCATGGGATTGTGTCAAGCATGTCCTCAATGCCACATACAAGACGCCATGAGTGGAAACGCAGTGCCTGCCCATCATTGAGAAGCTGACCATGGAAACAGGAAAGGCAAAACATTACAGTATGTGATATATTGTAACAGAGGTTAAGAGGTGTGGGAATATACAAGTGGAGGTAATTAACTGGGATGAAGCACAGAAAGGCAGTGTATTTCAAAGAGAAAACAATATGGTAAGCCTTAAGAACAAAGTAAAGTTCATGAGATGCTGGAAATGTGTGCAAAGCCAGTGAAGTGCTATATAGAATAAAAAGTCATGGACAGGAAAAAATGTCTTTGGAGAGTACATGAGGACCAAATCACAAAGGGCTACTTTAGGATTCCAACTTGATACTGGAGTAATAAGAAGCTTTGGGGGTTTTTGTTTTCTTTTGCTGGGTGGTTTTTGATTTTGTTGTTGTCAGGATAACATCCACTTTAGGAAGAGTCCTTTGTTTGCAGAGTTGGGGACATAAAGAGTAAAGTCCACTTTCCTAACAAATGGCTCTAAATCTCCAAAGGAGGCTGGCCTAATTGGCTATATACAGTTTCAGTGTTAGCTTGAGTGCAACAGGAAGCTAATGAAAGACTTTAAACAAGGAGAAAGACATGAATGTTGCATGAAGAATGGAATGAAATGATATAGAAAAAGCAGGAGTCCTGGAACAGGGAGTATAGCTCTGTGGTAGTAAAGTGCACGTGTAAGAACCTAGGCTCAATCTCCAGAACCACTGTCCTACAAAAGCAAGAGTCCAGACCAAAGACAATGGTAGCTTGGATTAGAGTAGCAATAGAAGTAATCAGTTTGGGCTATGCTTTTGCAAGCTTTGCTGATGGACTGGATGAGGTAAAGGAGGAGTCAAAGATCTCTCTTTGATTTCTGGTTTGAGCACCGAACAGTACAGTGGGCGGTAGCACCATTCATTGAAAATGGAACCAATTATAGAGGTTCTATTGCTTAAACATAATTTGTAAAGCATTTTATATGTTTACTGTAGCGGGTCTGGGACTCAAACCCAGACAGGTTCATAAGAGAGCTAAAGCTTTAAACACTGCAGAATGTTATATAGTCTGTTCTGACAACTCACAGTTTAGAGGGGAGATACAGAAAAACACTGAAGCAGGAGCCAGAACAAAGCCTTGGTCAACATAAAAAGTCTGAATTTTAAAATTTCAATTGTGGGGAGGAGGGTTGTTTGAGACGGGGTTTCACTATTAGTTGAAGTTGGCCTTGAACTTGCGGCAATCTGTCACAAGTGCTAGAATTACAGGCATGTGCCACCATGTATGGCTTCGAGTTTTAGAATTTTATTTATTTATTGTGGTGCTCGTAATTGAACCCAGGGCCTCACGCATGGTAGGCAAGCACTATACACTGAGTTACATTCCAGGCCCAGAGCTTTGAATTTTATTCTAAATGAAAGACAAGACCTTGGAGAATTTGAAGCAGGGAGTTACTTAATTAGACTTAAGAGTGCAGAACGATCAACCTGGCTGCTGTGTGGGGAATGTAGGGAGCCATGAGAGGAGAGGCTGAACTGCATCAGTTCAGACATAAGACGATGGTGGTTGGGAGAGTGTTGGATGCAAAAAGCAATAAGGCTCAAAATACATTTGTAAGGTAGTGAGGATCATGCGGGAGTTTGTTCAAATGTGGCTCGATCTGTGACATCGGCGACATCCAATCCAATCCCTGATTCCCGAAGACTCTTCACACTCAGGGAACTCGGCTTCAATCTCTTCAGAACTCGGTATCGTTACTCACCCTGGGTCAGCAGGAGACGGATTGAGGGCAGATAACCAGAGTCTGATAGGGTTTGCTGTGGCACTGCAAGGATCAAGTGTATTGTGAAAGAGCAGGGGCAGACTGAGCAGGGATGGGGTCAGGTCTTGCACGGAGTGCTGAGAAGATGGTGATATGCTTTCCACGGCGCCCGGAGTAACTTTTAGAGAGGCGAGATCTCTACCCCTCAAACTCCGCACAGCCCTGCCCTTTTACCTGAAGGGCCCACAGCAAAGGGCAAGGGCTGAGTGGCCCGGCCCAGGAGTCTCACAGCCAGTAGCCACAGCTTCCTCCTCTGCCCAGGACTTCGGACCGGAAGCAGTCCGTTTGCTTTAGCCGGCCCTCTCCCAGTCTAAGTGGTTCCTTAGGAGCCCGTCCTCCAACGAGGCTGGACAATTGCGCTTGCGCGTGGAGTCGCGCGCAGTCACGCGCCGCAGGCTACTTCCGGGGCACCGCGAGGTCCGCCGGGACGGGTCTCCCTGGAGATCCGTGCTGTGCTGTTGCTGCTCCTGCTGTTGCTGCTGCTGCTGCTGCTGCTGCCGCCGCCGCCGCCGCCGCCGCCGCCGCCGGTGTGACTACCCACCCGGTGTTGCGGCGACGCTTGTGCCCTTGCTCTTCCTCGGGCTCCCCGGGGCTCGATCCCCGGGGTGGGTCCTCAGCAGGGGTCAGCGGGGTTCCTGCAGAGCGAACCTGTGCTCCTACCCTCGTCTTTCCCGATCCCACAGAGCGACTCCGAAGAGAGTGACGAGGGGGACTCTCGCGACTCTGCGCTGTGTGTCGCCGGGCAGGGTCGCGGGCCCGGGGCTTCTCCAGCCCCCGGGATGCGCGCGCGAGTCCTCGCCTCCACTTCCTTGTCGCCGGTGTTACGACGGGTGCCGCCTCTCGCCGACATCGGGGAGCGCGAGTGTGCCGGCCAGCCCTCTCGTCGCGCCCGCGGGCCCGGCGCCCCCGGGAATGTGAGCTGCGCGGCTGCCACGCTCCTCGGGGTAAGTCCCGCCCTCGGAGTCACGCCGCACCGCCGGCCTGCTGGGCGCTGCGGCTCTTGGGGCGAGCCTCTCCTGCCTCTTCCATGAAATAGGGCCAGTGAGTTTCCTCTTCCCGCAGTCCATGTCTTTGGAACCCGGAAAGGAAAGAAAGTCGCCCAGAGTCAACGTGATGTGAGGCCGACCCAACACAGGCCATCGCAAAGGTTTCAAGCAGGATCTCAAGGATAGTGAAAGTCATATTTCAAGTGCTGCTCCTCTGTTTTTGCACGAGGGACGCCTTAAGGCTTAGTTCCTTGCTGAAGGTCGTAGGGACCCGTGCTGTTGCTGTTAAACTGTGGAACCGTAGCCAGTGCCTCTTGACTGTCCTCCAGAGCTCTTGGTTTTAACCTTCATGCTATTCTGCCTTTTTCTGCGTGCAATACCGAGGCCTGAGATCTGACAGCAAACTTGAGCCAAGCAGAGAATAGGGTAGTCAAACAAAAAGCCCAGCAGTCTTGCTGCCCCCACCCCAAGGTGGTAATAATGACTTTGGTTCTTCATTTATTTTGCTCTGGTTGCTCAACTCGTATGTGCCATTCTTTATGAATGCTGCCTTGGAGTAACTGTTCTCCAGGAGGCGTTCAAGGGCCAAGAATTCAGTTATAAAGGCAAAAATGTACAGTCTCCACATACCCTTGATTTGAACTCCTGCTACCCTTAACCTTTTGCTTACTCAGCAAGGTTAGCGACTATGTTCTCTTCCTGAGTTGCTCTATGATAGTTACAGTACAGGTTGTTTGAGTTTGTGGGGAGGAAGGGAAAAGGAATCATTTAGAAATGATGGTACTATAAAGGCCCTAGGGTACACCTTTAAAATTGTGAAATGTTGCACATGTGCATGTTCTTTTTTGTGGGACCGGGGGTCAAACTCAGGACCTTGTGCTTGCCAGGCAGGTGCTTATTCCACTGAGCTATATCCTCAGCTCTAGTGTATGCATTTTCTAAGAGTTTTTAAGCTTTCACATTTGTTGCAAAGATTCTTGCTTCCCCCCAAGGATAAGAGCTATTAAGTTCATCTTCTTCATCTCATAGTAGAAACAGCTGAAATTTAGAGTGTAATCACCTGGTAAGAGTTTAAACTTGGACCCACGTCTCCTGATCCACACAGACCTCTCTGTCATACTTGTTAGATACCTTGTCATTTGTGGAGTGAGGGCTAAATGAGTTGCAGCCGGGCTTTGTACTGTCTGTATCCTTTGTTTATCACCACAACTCCCTCTTTCTAGAATCAGAATAAGTTTCTTTTGTTAGATTGCCAAGATCAACTTTAATATTTCCCTGTCATAAATTCAGGTGATTTTGAAGAGCATTTCTCCCACCAAGGATTGATTTGTTATAACCCCAATTTAGAGCTTGGCCACAAATAAATGACCTCTTCTTGAACTAGTCATTCAGTTTCTTTATATTTTCTCATAGACATAAAAACTGTTAGTAGATTGTCTGTAATTTAGGCCAGCAGCAGATAGCTGATGTTGATCTGTTAAATTACTCTTGGACCTGTATCATATCACTACACTAACCATATGTGGCAATGTCATTACAGTGTAACAAAGCAAACTTAATCAGTTCCTAAGTAACAGCCTTATTTTGAGTGTTTTAATAGGCATGTGTGGCTAGTGGCTGTAGGACAGCACAGATACAGAACTTTTCCATCTGAATTTATTGAATAGTTCTGGTGCAGAGAGTTGCTGGTAGAGATGGGTAGCAATGTTATATTATGAAGAACCAAACAATTGAGTTGTTTTTTATTTTTATTTTATTTTTTTTTAATTTTATTTTAAAGACAAAAGAATGAAGACATACGAACCAGAAAAGCCATAAACAATACAGAAAATACAAAGTTATACAGAATATAGTAGGGAATTAGCACTGGATGTTGTATTACATAGTTATCTTCACATTAGTTAACACAAAAACATTAAAGGAAATACCAAATTACAAAGAAGATAGTAGGGAATTTGCACTGGATGCTGTATAATATAAAGTTATCTTCACTTCTGTTAATACAAAAACGATTGAGGAAATACAGAATTATAGAGAACATAGAAGGGAATTAGCTCTGGATGCTGTCCTACATAATGTTACCTTCACCTTTGTTACTCAGTTACACAGATGATGGCCCATTTGATCATTCAATTTT
>PVLD010000329.1:0-218857 GCA_004027595.1 Dinomys branickii | reverse complement strand
TCATCTTCCCTGTGATAATAACTGTACTCCTGGGTTTATCTATATCCTTGGACCCTCGCCTTGGGAAGAGATATAGCTGCCTCAGACTATACTATAACATACATGGGTGTATACAAACTGCCATGGCTGGAGGTGGGAAAGCACATATACTCACAGCGGAACACCCGGCTCCAAACAATTGAGTTTTTAAGTTAAAACAAACAAAAAAAACCTACCCCTCTAAATCGACATTTGAGCCTGGTGTCCTTAGAAGGTTGAGATTCTCATCTGAAGGTGATAGTCTTTAATAATTAACTCCTTCATTTGTACAGCACTTGACTGTTCACAAGTAAAATTGTGTCAGTTATGTGCTTTGAGTCTTGCACTATAAAACTGGAAAGGTAAGTGAAATTTTTTTGTATATATGTAGGACAGAGAGAGACAATGAACTGAGCCTAAAGCATCTTGAAAGACCAACTACAGAATTACGGAAGCTGGCAGAGTATTAAAAAGTCTCTTGCATATAGGTCCTTATTGTATATTTAAATGAATGAATGAAGCTGTTTAAGCTGATGAAACATGAAGGAGCAGCCAAAACGTCTGACTCCTGGCCAGCTGTTCTCTTTAGCTGTTTCTGTATGGAATTTTTATAATGTGGGACTAATAAATATTTGAGTTGAAAGAGTACTGTATCCCATGAATAAATATAAGTGCTTGGTGAAAGAAGTCATCTCTTTGTTAACTATATAGATTTCCATATGCTCTAATTGAGAAGGGCTGAGCTGGAGTCCCGAAATCTGTATATTTAACCTCAAAGTACCCTATGTACTGCTTAGAATCTGTTTTTAGCTATTTCTCAAACAGGTAAAGGATTATTTGATCTGGAGGCTGCTGCCCCTTTAGGGTGCATTCTTAAAGCTCTGTGTTTGATTTTCCTCTCTAGTCATGGATGCATCATATGATGGTACTGAGGTAACTGTTGTGATGGAGGAAATTAAGGAAGTCTACTGTTACACTTCCCCTGGGCCACCCAAGAAGAAGAAAAAGTATAAAATACATGGAGAAAAGGCCAAGAAACCCAGGTTAGCCAACATGTTTGGGTTGCTGCTGGCATTTATAAATAAGTTGCATAAAAAGCTGGGTTGAAGAAGACAACCCAGAGAAAGAGTGTAATTGTTGCAGTTTTCTGAATGGGCGTTGGGGTACCAGGAGAGGGAGAAATGGGAAACAGCCAGATTTATGCCAGTACTGTATTTGCCATTCCTGCCAGACTTTATTTCCAGGTTGTGACAGGAAACCATTATATGGATATAGGAACTTTGTATTGAAGAGCTGCATTATTTTTTATTGTACCATTGTTTAAATATATAAAATAAGGCTTTAATAAAATTATAGAATTGTAAGTACTAGCACCCGTGGCGTCTATAGAGAATATCCAGATTCTATTTCTAATCTCCCTCTTAACTATGAACAGTGCAGACTTCTTGCTGAAGTTATCGGCATTGGGTCACATTGATAATTGTATTTAGATTAATTTCTCAGCCTCGATGAGGTGGTTTTGATGAGTTAGATGACCAAAGGCTGTGTAGAATAGTAAAGAGTATGATACCCCAGTCTGAGCAATAAGCCACCTGAGTAATTTTTCTTAGAGTAGAATGACAGAACACCGGCATCTGTCTTTGGCTACGTTGGATTTTTTTTTTTTTTTTTTTTTTTTTTCGGGACCGGGGATCGAACTCAGGGTCCTAGTGCTCAGCGGCAAGCACTTAGCCCACTGAGCTGTACCTCCAGCCCTACGTTGGATTTTAAAGGTGGTTATTCCTACAGAAAACATGGTCTGTGGTAAAGTACACCAGGTAAACATTTGTTTCCAGTTTCTGAAAGGAGAACAGCCACTGGACCATTCATTTGACCTGCCTCCCAAATGCCATCTGGGGTGTGATAAATGTTTCTTTGACTTTCAGTCCCTTTTTAGATAAATGCTTTGGATTGCGAAGCTGGGTTTTGTATCATACTCCTGACTACCCAGTCCTTAACAATTTAGTACTTGTGTTTGAATAAGGGAAAGCTTGAAGACATCATTGCTTCCTCAGGTCTGCTTACCTTTTATACTACTACGACATCTACCTGAAAGTGCAGCAGGAGCTCCCCCACCTCCCGCAGTCTGAGATCAATAAGAAGATTAGTGAGAGTTGGAGGCTTCTCAGTGTGGCCGAGAGGAGTTACTACTTGGAGAAAGCCAAACTAGAGAAAGAAGGTTTGGATCCTGTAAGTGTTCCCCACCCTCCAGCTAAGTTGTCTGTTGGTGCAGTGGGAAAACCTTTGGGGAGGCCAGCACCCCTGTTTTCCTGTTTCCTTTTCTTTGGAAAACATTTATCATTTTATCTTTCTTGAGCCTCCTTGTTGTTTCCACTTTGATGATGACTTACACTCTTTTGGCCTTTTAGATTGCACAGTACGTGGAGCTGATGTTTACTGTGTTCTCTGCAGTGATTCTTAGGTTGCTCTTCTGAATTTTAATATAATTTGGGGGCCATTATCCTCATGGATAGGTATTTTCCCTTTAATATACTTACAAAGACATTTCTCCTACACCATGTTTTCATATTACAAATTGAATATAGTGTAATTTGTGTTTTACTGACTGCTGTCTGTTATAATCGGGCTTTCACGTTTAGAGGTAAGATACAACTACCTTGTGTAATAGCAGGTCCTTTTGTTACTAGTGGTGGTTATGAACTATGGGACACTAGAAGCAAAATGCAGGGTTAAAGTGAGAGAGTTAGAGGAGACTGGGGATTGAGTGCTTGCATGAAAGAACTAGCAAGGAAGCAGTTAGGCTTATGTCTGTTGGTGGTTTTGTTATTTCTAGTTCACAGTTACAAAGTACACTGAGTAACATTCAAATTGTTTTCTCCCTGTTTTTAAATTGTGCTACCTGCAGGAGCTATAACCTTGCTGCTGCAAGCTTCAACCTATAACCTGCACTCCTTTTTTCCACTGAAGCAATCATCTCTCACTTTTTTGATAATGTAGAGCAAAGGTCCCTCAGGAAGACAGTAACTACATTACAGCAGAACAGGATATATTGGAGTCCCTCTGCCACTGTCCTTTAGATGACTTTGTCTTTATGGGCTTGACATTCCTCTTCCTCAAAAAGCTTTCTGTTACCTAGTCTGGAAGGTACTATTTTCTACTTATTCTAAGTGATTTGTTTGTAAGCAGTAACTCTGGGAAATAATCCCTAGGGTGGAGGGAAGTAGAGTAAAAGAAGTATACCTATCCTCTTTGGTGTCCGCATTATAGAATCTGCAGTCTTAGGAACTGGGTATAGCTCAGTGGCAAAGCTTGTGCTTTAGAACATGTGAGATTATGGGGTCTGTCTTCAGCACAAAAAAATGAAAAAGACAAGGCAGTCTTTTTTGTCCATGATAAAGAAAATTGTATCTAATTTTGAAATGATTTGGTTTTTAAAATTAGGCACCGACATAGGCCCTCATCAACACTTTAAAAATTTTAAATAAGTCATATACAATGACTCTTCTTTATCACATGCTTATTTAAATTTACCCTATCTCTACCACTACAACCAAGACCATGACTAGATTAGCTTAGATACTACCTCGGCTGAGTGACCATGAAAGAATCATTTAATTTTTCAGTTTTGCTTCCCTTTTCTGTAAAATGAAACTAGTATTTGCCCATAATATTTAAATAGATAATATAAATCACTTAGCTGAGTTCTTGATGCATACTGACTTGGTCAGTAAGTATCACTTCAGGACCTTAACTTCCAGAAACCATATAATAAGAAAAAGTAGCATTTATTAAGCTTCTGGAATGTATGAAGACTGAGTGAGACTTTCTGTGCTGTCTGACCTCTCCCCAGTTTCTTGTGTGAAGGTGAGGCCTTCCTGCCTTTCTACATTGGGAGCCTTTTGGAGCCCTTTTTGATCTCCTGCCAAGAGCAGCACCCATGGTTCCGTTGTTACTTCTTTCAGTTCATAAAAGTAATGCCATCCAGTTTCTGTGTGCTTGCTTTAAGTATAGACCATCCTGTGTATCCACCACCAGTCAGTCTGCTTCCCTTAACCTATCTGCTTCAAAGGGTGACTTGGGAATGTTATTTCCCCATTACGCCTCCAATAAAGGTTCCATCAAAGATTCAGTCTGTCCACTTTCATGTTTCATCGGAGTGGTTTTAACTTTTATCTCTGAGCGCTTCCTTTCTGCTGTAAGTAGTCTTATTGACTCCTTGTTTTTGATTTAAGGATCCTTTTGTAATTGACTTTAGTGTTCCTTTTGAAGGCTGTTTCTAAAATTATTTTTTATTCCATTTAATTTTGGTTTTTACTTAATTTTGAAATTCTGTTTTCTTCACTAGGTGACATTCAGTTTTAAGTTGAATAATACAAAAAGTTTGGGGAGGGTTGTTTTTGGTTTTTTGGTATCAGTTAGTGACCAGGGTTTTTTGTAGTATGTGCTTTTCTTAATCTTTAGGATACTTGGCCTGGAGTACAGTTCTTTACTACTTACTGATTTTGTGTTTTGGAAGTTTAACCCCCCGAGCTTCAACCTCAACTTTTTGTGTGTTAAATGAAAATAATAACAGTTCCTAGCTTCATAGTGTTGTTTTTAAGGTGAAATTAGGAAGTATTTTCTAAACCTCAAGGTGCTAGGTCAGTTGTTTTTTTAATATATTGAGGACCTCATGAGATAGTCCCTGTCATATACACTTTATTTCAGAAACCTCTCTCAGCTTTGTGACGTGTGCATCCTCTTGATTGTAAGTCTGGAGAAAACAGTGACTGCTAGATTCAATGTGTTGAATTCCATCTTGGCCTGATAGTTTGATGCTTTTGAGGCTTTTCTTTTCTTTTTAGCATTATACATTCGGTATTTAAATCTTATGCCACTTAGAAATCTTAAATATCAAAACTAAAAGAATGTTGTAGATTGTCAGATTTAGCTTCCTTGTTTTACATGCGGGGCAGCTGAGACCTCGGGGGTGGGAGTGGGGGTGGGGGTGGGGGATGACAGTATTTGCTCAAGACCATGCCAGATCTCGAGTTCCAGCTCACAGTTTTAGAAGCCAAAATCAGTGCCCCATCCACAGTTCATCCATGTTTGTTGTTTTTGTGTGATTGAGCAAGCAAACTACATTGATTTAAGTGAAGATGATACTCATGTTGACAGAGGCTGGCCCGACCTGCAGTAAGATTAAGAGAGTGGAGTCTTTTTCTAGTCATATTTACAGGAAAAAGTAAGCTAATAGATGTTTCTGTGTGATCTTAGTTCATTTATTTCTGCTTGTCTCCTTCTTGACCTCTTTACTCTCAGAACGCTAAGCTGTCTACAGTGACTGCTGTGGTTCCTGACATCCCAGGTTTCCGCAAGATCCTCCCCCGCTCAGAGTACATCATCATCCCTAAGAGCAGCCTCCAGGAGGATCAGAGCTGCGCTCAGCTGGAGCTATGTGTAGCTCAGAACCAGATATCCCCTAAAGGACCTTCTGTTGTATCCAACACTGCCCCTGAGGTAGTGCCCAGCCATGCGGGCATAGCAGAGCAATGCCCGGCTGAGGAGCCTCTGGCAGAGGAGATGGGAGCGCTTGCTCAGCCAGGTGCTGTGCCGGAGATTGCCGCCTCAGAGACGCTCACCCAGGATGTGCTCCTGGAGGGGGCCTCCTTGGAGATGGGGGAGAGCCCCCAGCCTTACCAGACAAACCTGGTAATTGAAGAGACCTTACTGAATAGCTCATCAGATCTCCCTACTGGAAACCTGGCTATGCCCCGTGCCCAGGTTGGGGAGAGTGTGTCGGTGGTGACAGTCATGAGGGTAAGTGGTGTTCTGCTTTATACGGAGTTACTGAGAAAGCAGCCAGTGCCGTGCAGTGTCATTCTGGAGTAGTGGTAATTAAGAGCATTATATGACACTTTTAAGTGCTGTTATGACACTTCCCCCGAACATTTCTGACCCCTGAGCTTGCTCCAAAGCTCTCCTCAGTTTCTGGGCACTCTTACCAACTGCTCGCTACCCAGCATTGGCAGGAGAGCTGGAAATGATATTTAGGGCTATCCATGAGTCAAACCCAGATATTTCAGGTTATTAGTATCAGTTAGGATTTTGTGTTCCTGGTGGCTATTTCAACAAATATAGTGGCATCTTGAAATGTATATTAGAATCATTAAAGGGTCTTTCTGGGCATGGATGGGGAAAGAACAAAGATAATCTCTTCAATCTATGGTAGTAACCAAGGAAGAAGAGGCAAGTCTCCCTGTGCTGGCCTGAAAATCATGCTAACTTGAGGGGAAAGCAGCAGTTTCATTGATTCTACAACCTAGTCCCCTGGAAGGAGAGGAACTGCCACCATGCCCTTGTGTATAAGCCTCTTTTACCCTGGGTAGGATTCCATACTCAGCTATATGGGCGTTCTATTCAGGCTAAGGAGGCCAACAACCTTTAGCCCTGTGGCTGATGTGGAAGAAAGCAGATAGTCCTGCTGAGAAATCTGTCTGAGACTTAATAAATCCTAGTTTTGTTTGTGGTCTCGTTGTTTAGGTAATGAAGTAGGCCACTGTCTTTAGCATTAATAGCATGCTAAGAACATTTGACAAGGTTGTAAGAATTGGGTTCTCTCAGTAATAGCTTAAGTGATCTGGGAAGTTCACATCTCTTAGAACTTCAGTTTTTTCATGTGTAAAATAAGGATAGCACATTTTCTGTACCAGTTTCCTCCTTGTTCCTTTTTTTTTTTTTGGTCTTCTCGAGGCAGGGTCTCGCTATGCAGTTCAGGCTGGCCTTGAGCTCACTTTGTAGCTCAGGCTGGTCTCAAACTTGCAGCAGCCCTCTTGCTTCAGCCTCCCAAGTGCTGGGATTACAGTCATGTGCCACCACACCTGGCTTCTTGTGCCTAAGTAAGCTTTATTTTGAGATAATTTTAGATTGATTTGATAAATATGTTGGATAAGCACATTGTGGGTACTGTACTCAGTCCAGTCTTCCAGTGTTGGGAGTGGCCCTTGATGTTCTATATTCCATTTCAGTGAAACTATCCTTCTCTGTTACCCACAGGACTCCAATGAGAGTAACTCCTCTGCACCAGCCACACAGTTCATCATGTTGCCCGTGCCTACCTACTCAGTTGTGGAAAATCCCTCCCCCATCAAACTGGTTAGTAGGTGGAGAGTTCAGAGTAATGAGGGCTCCATAAGCATCCTCTTCCTAGTAGTTTTCTACAAGTCTTAGAACCTTAGGCCCCTGGGATTGGTAGAGGTCTCAGGATTAAGTGACCCAGGTGTTCTAAAATTGGGGGTTCTGTAGGTAAAGCCTGCAGGATCCATGAATTCCCCTCAAGCTGTGTACAAACTACTAGAGAGCATTGTCCTGGAATCATTTCCATTGCTTTTATCAAATTTGGAAGCGCACATGATTTTGAAAAATTGAGGGGCCACTGTTCTAATTAAATACTGTTATTGTACAGATTTTTTAATTTTTATTTTACTTTTTCTGGTACTGGAGATCGAACTCAGGACCTTGCGCTTGCCAGGCAGGCGCTTATTCCACTGAGCTATATCCCCAGCCATCTCAGTCATATACAGATTTTTTAAAAGACCCAGAGAAAAAGGAATTTCAAGGCTACTAAGCTGCAAACCAGCCGGAGCTAGATTCTGGCTTCTTGATTATTCCTTTCTTTCTCTCTCTTTTTTCTTTTTTTTTTCTCATTGTTTTGAGACAAGATTGTGCTATGCAGTTCAGGCTGGCCTTGAGCTCACTTTGTAGCCCTGGCTAGCCTTGAACTCTGAGCAGTCCTACCTCAGCCTCCCAAGTGCTGGGATTACAGGCGCCATCACACCCAGTTTGATTCTCAATTGATGTTTTTTCCATCAAAACACTTCCGTATCTGATCTGAGATTTATACCTAAATATTTTATGTTTTGATTCTATAAGTGGTATGTCAAAAATTTTCTTATTGTTCCCTGCTAGTATGTACTAATATAGTTGAATATACTGTATATGTGTATATATGTGTGTGTGTGTGTGTTATATCCTACAACTTTTCTGAACTCATTTATTAGTTCTGATAGCTGTTTCGTAGATTCAGTTGGATTTCCTACAAAGGCAATCATGTCTGTAAGTAAAGTTTTAGTTTTATATATTTCTTTCTGATCTGGATTCATGATACTTTTTTCTTGACTTACTGTCTAAAGATCCTATAGTGTAATGCTGAATAGAAGTGCTAAGAACAGATATATTTGTCTTCGTTTTTTTCACAGAAGCCCTTTATCGAGTTCAGGAAGTATCCTTGTTTTTCTGGTGTGTTAGAAGTTTTTATCAAGAATGGATATTTGATTTTGTCAAATGCTTTTTCTGTGTCTGTTGAGACAATTGAATGAGTTTTCTTTTCTAGTTGGCTAATGTGGTGAACCTCATTGTTTTTCAAATGTTAAACCATCCCATCTTTATTGGGACAAAACCTATTTGGCAATGGTCTATTTATCCCTCTTACATACTTGTGGATATGATTTGCTAAAATTTTCTTCAGAATTTTTAAATCTGTGTTCATGAGAGATGTTACCCTCTAATGTTTTATGGTCTGTTTGGCTTTCATATTAGAGTAATGATTGTCTCATGACTTATGAGGTATTTTCTCTCCTTCTGTTTGTCTTATTCACATTGTTTCTTTTCTGTGTGTGGGGGTGGGGTGGGGATGTGTGTGTGCCTGTGCATGTAGTATCCGCGGTTGAACTGAGGACCTTGTGCTTGCCAGACAGGTGCTGTGCTGCTGAGCTATATCTCCCGCCCTCACATTGTTTCTTAAATGTTTGAATTACTAGTGAAGTGGTTAGAGCTTGGAGGGGTTTTCTTGGAGAGATTTTGGAGACTGTAATTCAAACCCTTCTTGGACAATGTAGCAAAGAGATACCTACACAGTGTAGACAAGGAAGCACAAATGTCCCCCCCATTTCTCTCTCTCTCTCTCTCTTTTTAAGGTTTTGGTTGTTTTCTCTCCCGCTTTTTTTTAAATCAGATTTTATTGGTACATTTTAGATATATACAATGATTGTACTCATCATGGGGAATCTGTACCTGTACATGATGTGACTGGTGTTTTCCCATCCCCCTCTCTTTAGGCCCTCCCCCCCTCCCCATTTACAAAGGCTTGGTTTCCATGTTTTCCTTCTTTTCTCATTTTGTAAATTTGCCCCTTCCCTTGCCTCCTCCCCTCTTTGTTGTTCCCCTCCCCATTTGAATATTCTGGAGTTTTTTTTGTGGGAAAGTTTTTAACTGCAAGTATAATTTTTAAATTACATATAGGTTGTTTAGATTACCAGTGGGTAATACAGGATTTTTGAGTGAGCTTTTGATATTCTGTCAGGAAATTTGTCATTTTTTTAGGTTGGCAGCTGAGTTGACATAATATTCCCTTATTACCCTTTTTAAAAAAATTGTGATAAAATAGTACATGATCTAAAATTTATTAAACATTTTAAGTGTACAATACAGTGGCATTAAATACATTCCCAGAACTTTTCCATTATTCCAAATAGAAACTGTGTACGCATTGAATAGTAACTCATTATTCCTACTTTCCATCCCCTTGTAGCTTCCATTCTACCCTCTATGAATTTACATGTTCTAGGTGCCTCATTAGTGGAATTGGGCAAATAAGTGTACTTTGTGTGAGACTTTTCAAAGTTCATCCATCTTACAGCACATATCAGAATTTTATCTTTATGGCTGAATAATACTCCACTCTCTATAAAACACTTTATTTACCCATTCATCTGTTGATAGACATTTGAATTGTTTGCGCATCTTAGCTATTGTATGTAATGCTGCTTGACTTTGGTGTACAAGTATTAGTTTGAATCCCTCCATGATATTCTTTTGTGTATGAAACTGAGTGAACTTACTGGATCACATAGTAATTCATTGTTTAAACTTTTGATGAACTTTTATCCTTTTTATAGCTATACCAAGTGATTTCACTTCTTGTTCCTGTTACTGATAATTGGAGCCTTGTTTTTCTGAGAAGCCTAGCCAGAACTTTACCAATTTTATTGGTCTCAGATAACCAGCTTTTGGTTTTATTAATCTCTTTTGTTTTTGCCTTCTATTTCACTGACCATTTGCTCTTTTTTTTTTTTTTTTTTTTTTTTCCCTTGAGATAGTCTTACTATGTAGTTCAGGCAGGCCTTCAACTCACTATGTAGCCCAGGCTGGCCTTCAACTCATGGCGATCCTCCTGCCTCAGCCTCCTGAGTGCTGGGATTACAGGTGTACACTACCACACTTGGCTCACTCTTTCCTCTTTTCTTAAGATAGAAACTGATGTTGATTAAAGACCTATTTTCTTTTCTAATATAGATGCTTAGTGCTATAAATTTCCTGCTAAATACTGCTTTAGTACCGTCCCACAAATTCTGATGTAGTATATTTTTATTTTGATTCAGTTCAAACTACTTTTTGATTTACTTCTTTAACCCATGGGTTACATAGAAGTATGTTATGTATTTTCCAAATATTTGGTGATTTTCCAGGTGCATTTCTGTTGTTGATTTATAATATCTTTTGTGGCCAGAGCTTTGTGGTTTATAATACCTGAATCTTTTCAAATTTATTGAGATTTGTTTAATGGCCCAGAGTATAGTTTATGCTGATAATTGTTTTATGTTCATTTCAAGGGAGTATATTTTTTGCTGTTGGAGTATTTTATACATGTCAAATTAAGTCAGTTTGATGATGTTTTTCAACATTTTTTATAGCCTTCCTTATTTACTGTTTACTTGTGCCAATTATTGAGGAAAGGCATCCAGCCATTATAGACTTGTGTATTTTTTTCTTTTCTTCAGAGCAGAATCTATTTATTGGGGAAAGAAAGCTTCTTTTTGAGAGACAAAAGGGGACCAGTGTGGGTTGCCTATTTCTTCTTACAGTTCTGTTACTTTTTGTGTCATGTAAATTCTGACTTTTGGGGCTGGGGATATAGCTCAGTGGAATAAGCGCCTGCCTAGCAAGCGCAGGGTCCTGAGTTCGATCCCCAGTACCGCCAAAAAAAAAAAAAAATTCTTTTGTCTGTTGCATAAATATTTAGGGTTATTAGGTGCTCTTAAAGAATTGATCCGTATGTTATTATGTAGTGACCATTTTTATCTCTAGTAATATTCTTTGTTTGAAATCTTACCTGATGTCCAGATTTTTTTAGCATAATGTCCCTTTTTCCTTTCACTTTTAACCAGTTTATGTCTTTGTATTTAAAGTGGATGTTCTTTTTTTCTCCTTATAGATAACATATAGTTTTGATACAAAAGCAAGACCTGACAATTTATCTTTTGAAAAGAGAATTTAAGGCATTTATGTTGAATATGATTATTGATATAGTTAGGTTTAGATCTGTTATCTATTTGTCCCATTTGTTTTATTATTCTTTCTTTTAATTGAATTTTTATGAGTCCATTTTCTCTCTATTTTAATGGCTTATTACCTGTTGACTTTAATTTGGTTATTTTAACAGTTTCTTTAGAGTAATAGTATGCATTTTTAAATTATCACAGTTTTGGAGATGTTTGATAAGATTCTGTATTGGGCTATGTTCTGAGACAAGATAGAGATCTTTTACAACTCAGTAATAATAGTTTCTCCCAAACCTATAGAATCTTTTACAGTTTATTGAGTGAATGCTCCCTCACTCCTTACCACGTGTTCCTTGAGACATTCCTGAGAAATAGGAAGAGCAGGGAAGTTCACACGAAAGGAAACCAGGGCCCATAAGTTCAGGTGATTTACTCCCAGGTCATTCAGTGTTAGTGGCAAAGTTAGCACTTAATGACTGGTGTGCTTTGGTCCCACATCTCTATGCAGTCATCCTTGGCTTGGTACCACTGTCATATCAGCTTTTCTTTAGGCTTTCTGGCAGAGGTAGCTGATGGTAGTTCGTTTCCTAAGGCAAGTTTTTGCTTTTTGGCCAGGCTAGGGAAGCTGGGAATAGCTGAGTAAACATTTGTGAGTGACAGAACATATCTAATAGGGGAATGTTTTCTTTCCAGCATTAATCTAGAAATGGGCCATTTCTAGTGAATGGGTGGTTTCTGTTTGTTTCTGGAGTGTAATAACTCCTTGTACTACATTTTGCTGAAAAGGAGATCAGCAGAGATGGGGGAGGCAGTGGCTGAATATATTCATATGCTAATAACTTAATTCCTGTCCAGTATCAAAGGACCTGGTTTCTATTCCTGGATTTTCTTTTGTCTTTCCCCTCAGTGACCATGGGTCTGTTTTTATATACCTGAATCTAAGGTTTTGGGTTCTCTGACTTTTAACCAAGAATAAAGATCAAGCAAATTTGTTGAAGTATTCAGAGCCAGGAAGTGAGTTAGGTGCATAGAAATAAATGCACACCAAAAATCCAGATGCAAATTCTGGAGTCTAGTCTTGCTCTGAATCACTGTGAGACAAAGCTTTTAATTACTCAGAACCTCAGTCGTAATAATGACTACTGAATAACATTGCTGAGAGTATTAAGTGAGTTATTGGCAGTGCTTAGCGCTGTCTAGTACTGCAGTAGAAAATGCCCTCCCCTGCAGCCAGTATACTTCAGTGTGTTGGCTGCCCAGGTAATAGTTCCTGTTCCAGTTCTGGTTGCTTCTGCCTCTTAGAAACAGCTGGTTCTTGTGAAGAATAGCTGGTCACTACCATGTATGTTGTATAAGCCAGTCCCCAACCGACAAGCCATTCTGCCTCTCTTCTTTCTGCTTGCTTATCCCATATAAGCCCTTCATCACCAGAGATCGGGGCGTGATATTCTGGGAATGATTCCAGTCAGTGCCCATCAATGTAAATAAACCTGCCTTCAAATCCTGGGTGTCATTTAAGTGTTTCTGCTTGCTGTTGCAGTACCTTGCTCAATTAATAGCAACTGTCAGTGCCTTTATTCTTCTGGTACCTAACTGTGTTAACCATGAACAGCTGTCCTTCCCCTTTGGAACTCAGTTTTCTTCATTTCTGAAAAGAAGGACTTATGCATTAGGACTCTTCTATTGTTGATCTTTTGTGGTACCCTGAACAGCTGTCCTTTCATAAACTGTATCCTCATGTTGTGGTTGTAATGAACAACAGGGTCTGATAGAGACTGAACACATTTGATTCTGAGACTTCTTTTTTTTTAAACAGGCAACTACCTACACCCGCCGGGGCCATGGGACTTGCACCAGTCCAGGTTGTTCATTTACATATGTCACCAGGCATAAACCACCTAAGTGCCCAGCCTGTGGTAACTTCCTTGGAGGAAAGTGGATCCCAAAGGTAAGGTCCTTTGGCTCTCATTGCTTTGAAAGCCTAACAGAGTAAGCTTCCTATTGTCCTTAGGGACAGATCATTTTTTTGGTGTTTTGTTTTTGTGTTGTGACAGGGTCTTGCTACGTAGTTCAGGCTGGCCTTGAGCTCACTGTGTAGCCCAGGCTGGCCTCAAACTCACAGTGATCCCCCTGCTTCAGCTTCTTGAGTGTTGGGATTATGGGCATGCGCCACAGGACAGATCACTTTTTAAAAGTAAATATTCATTTTTATTTTGAAAGGTAAATAATTTTCACTGGAAATAGTTTGTCTAAAAAAGAAAAACAGAATGAAATGTTAGCCATAATCTTGTATCATCCAAAAAAAAAGCCATTATTATATTTTCTTGTAGGCTTTTTCTGTGAATAAGTTCTATATCTTTCTTTTCTCATTTTTTTCAACTTACCATTAAATATTCTTTAAAAACACTATCTTTAATTGCTTTATAGTTTCCCATGAATAACTGTACTATGTTACTTACTGTTAGGGTGAATTGTCATAATTTACCCTCCATACTGACTACTTATTATTAACTCATATCATCTCACTCCTTCACTCAATGTTTTTTTTCCTAAAACTCTTCTTAAAAGTGGGAATTCTTAACCTGAAAATCAGTTTCCTGTGGCCTTTTTTTTTTTTTTAGTGAGATAGGGTTCAGACCAGCCTTGCACTCACTATCTAGCCCAGCCTGGTCTTGAACTCGCAGTGATCCTCCTGCCTCAGACTCTGAGGTGCAGGGATTATAGGTGTGGACCACTGTGTCTGGTTTCTGTATGTAGCCTCTTATTTTTACAATGTGTATCTTTTCCTCCCCTACATCCCTCCTCTCCTCTTCCCTTTCTTCTCTCTTATCTCTTTTGTGTAGCCAAACTATTGGTTATTATGTCTGAAGTAAATACATGAAACTGTAATTGATCATGATACATTGTAAATGTTTATTCTTCTGTGAAACATCTCTAGGAAAGAATGGCTGACTTCTGCATATGCCTTTAACACTTAGCAGTCATGACAGTTTGATAGTGTTTCTGTTTCTGTCATGTTGTATGCTCTTTAATGACCTTTAAATCTCCTACAGCTTTTAGCCATAGAAGATGCTTAGTTAATAAGTGAGCATCTCAGGCCCCTGTGAAGTTCTTTTTTTTTTTTGATACTGGGAATTGAACTCATGACCTCAGGCTTGCCAGGCAAGCACTTATGCCGAGCTATATCCCTAGCCCCACCTGTGAAGTTCAGTGCAGTATGTTTTATTAACTTACATGCTTGGCACTGACTAGATAAAATATAGTACTTCGCATGCTTTTTATGTGATACTAAATTTTTAGGTTCAAAATGCGTGGTATTCATGGTTAATTCTCAATGAGTTGAGACAGGAAAGACAGAAGGACTGGAACAGACAAGGCAAGTTTAGTAAAATAGATAGCTTTGAAGGATTTGGCATTTGCTTAGGTCTTTAGAGACCGAACGCTCAAGCTGTAACCCATGTATTTACTGCAGAGCGCTAACACTGCAGTTAAACCTGAACTGAGGTTTTAGCTTAGAAAAAAGAACTCATACACTTGGGTCTCCTGCTGACAGAGAGCATGCCATAGATTTGTCACCACTGGCCTGTGTTTTATGAAACTGGCTTAGAGTAGGATTGTGGTTGTCATATGTTTAAGTCAGCATGATCCCCTGAGATACCAATTTATACAGAGACAGGGTTATTTTGGCTTAGAACTTGGAGGTTTTAGCCTATGACTTAGATCTAAAATATCCCCTACAAGTATCAGGTGTTCAAAACTGGGGCCCTGTCCAAAGAGGCAGGCATTGGAGGCCTGACCTGGAAAGGTACATTCTTGGGCCTCAGCTCTTCTCCTCTGTGCTTCTGGTTGGCCCAGGTTGAGCAGCTGTTCTCTGCTATGCGCTGCCCTCATGCCATTTCTGCCGTGGAACCAACTAACCGTGGACTAGACCCACTAAATCCATCAGCCAAAATGAACTTCTCTTCCTTAAAATTGTGGGTGTTGTGTATTTTGTCCTAGTGGCAAGAAAGTACTATTTTTTTTTTTTTTTTTTTTGCGGTACTGGGGATCGAACTCAGGACCCTGAGCTTGCTAGGCAAGCGCTTATTCCACTGAGCTATATCCCCAGCCCCAAGAAAGTACTATTACAGTCTATGATCAATTGGCCAAACTGTTTTTGTGCTTTGACAAGGCACATCATGGTAATAGCATGTAGTGACACAAAACTGCTTCTCCCATGGCTAGGAAATGAAAGAGACGAGAGGAGTGGGGGTCCACAATTCTCTTTAAGAGTACACTCCTGGTGAACTGACACCTTTCACTAGTTTCCACCATTTGAAGGCACTATGGTCTCCTTATAGCACTACTTTGGAGGGCAAACCTTTTCCACATGGACCTTTAGGGAACACCTAAGATACAAACACTAGCAATAATTAATAAAGTTCTGGAGTTAGTTCTTCATTTCAAACTCACTTCCCGTTTTTACCTCTGTGATCTTGGACACGTTTTCGTATACCTTTTTCTTGATTTAGGTTCCTTCTTATCTGTAAATAGAAGTTCATAACAGTACTTACCCTGTTAGGGTCATTGGAGGGGTCGATGAAATTATCCATGTAGGGTGGTTGGGATGGTTTCTTGTATATGTTAAGTCCTCAGTAAAATGTACCCTGTCCTCATCATATCTAACATTAGGGTAATTACATCTCTGTTATTGCTATTCATGTTATCATCTCTGGGGTTAGGAGGGGCCTAGTGCTAGTGTCTCAGGACATTCCTTTGAGTGCTTGAGCCCTTTTGCTCTGGTGTGCCTTTGAAGCCATCAATTTATTTCCACTCTGTTCCCCAAAGATGCACTTTGCCAGCTACGGTAGGGACGTTAAGTTGGATGGCATTCAGAATCCTCTGTGGCTCTTCTTCACCAATGCAAAATGCCTTTCTGAAATTATTGTGTGTCGTTTGCTTTTCAAGGGAATAATAAAGATGGGCTTTTCTCTCTTTTGGCCTGTTTTTACTTTGTGCTTTTGCACTTCTTATGTGCACACACCCATGTATGTGTATTTTCCTTGGTTGAAATGGTGTTTTGGTCATGGTTCTCTTACTGAGATTGAGCTCATGCCGTTTTTTTCCTTATTTACCCACCCTCTTCTTGACTTGCTCAGTCAGATTCTCCCCCTCCCCCCAGCATTCAAATGAGTGTAAGAAGAAAAAAAAAGGTAATATTTCAGCATTTGTGCACTTTTAAATTTTAGGGATAAAAGTGACTGATTGTCAGTTAGTTCATCTTTTTAAGTTTCTAGCTGAGGAAAAATAGACTAAAGAGAAGAGACCTGTCAAGCTCATGCAAGTAATGTTGCCATCACCTTTTCCACTAAATCCTACTTCTCAGGAATTGCTCTGCTATTAACTGTGGCATCTTAAATTTCTTAGTTCTGATGTTTAAGGCTACCAATATAAATCATTTGTACAAACTCCAAAGGTGTCTGTGTCAGTCAGGAAATGACTCATCTATTCTTATATTGTCACAGAGTTCAGACTGGCTAAAATTATCCCAAATGTGGCATAGTTCCCAGTGAATTGGACGGGACAAAAGAAGAGTATATAAAGTTAGCTCAGGGCTTCATTCTATGGGCAGAAATTGAGGTCGGTGAGTGGGCAGCTATTGTATTTACCTTACATCTTGATAGAAACCAATGTTTAAGAATAGAGATTAGACCAGGAATGGTGGTCCACACCTGTAATCTCATCACTCTGGGAGACTGAGATAGGAGGATCACAAGTCCTCCTTTATTGATGACTTAGCAACTTACTGAGACTGTCTGAAAATTTAAAAATTGATGGGGATGTAGCTTGGCTCCAATGCCCTGGGTTCAATTCCAAGCACCCTCCAGACACACAAAGGGTATAGGAGCAGGGGGTATGCCTCAGGGATGAGTTCTTAACCTGGTTTCATCCCTGGCACCAAAAAGGATGGAGGATAGATTGAGATATGGAAATGTTAAGATCACTAGGTAGTGTCTTTGCTCAAGTATCTTACATCATTCTTTCTGCAAAGGGTTTTTGTGTGAAATAGCGTACTTAGTAGGCAGTGTTCTGCTGAAAGATCACATTTCAAGATACGACTTTAGTCTATTGTGTCTTTGCTGATTTTTCTCTGTCCTGCAGTAAATAAGTTTCTGTGAAGTTTAGTTGGAAATTTACTCCATGTTTATCCATCTTTAGGAGCTACCATGTGTTAGACTCTGAGAATGTTTTACTGGAGAGTTCTGAAAGATCATTAGTTAGTGATCCTTAGCCAGGAAAAGTACACTGTCCAGGTGGTTTTGGAAATGTTACAGGTTTATAACAGGACCACAATTTTGAATTTATGCTCCTGCACAGTGAAGAATTGGGTACCCAAAATGCTATCTAGTTTTTTTTTTTTTTGTGACAAACATTGAGAGCCCGAGCCTCTGGTATTTTGTGGTGGAAAGTGAGGATTTGTGAATATAGCCCCAAACCACATAATTGATTAGTAGTAAAGCTGAGTATAAACTGAACTCAGCTTTTATGTTTTATGTCTGCTAGTTTATGGTACTTTTCATGATGCATGTGGAAGGAAGAAAACTTTCTGAAACCCATCCTAGAGAAAACCACTAGTTTAAAAAAAAACTAAATATATACATTTGTATATATGTGTATATGTAAATGCTGGTTTTTCCAAAGTGGTGTTGACTGGATAAAAGCTAAGACATCCAAAATTTTAAAAGTACCCCCAAAATTCAGAGACCCAATCCAAAATGGGCATCTGAGATGAATATACACTTCTCAGATGAAGAAATACAAATGGCAAATAAATATATGAAAAAATGTTCAGCATATTAGTCATTCAAGAAATGAAAATTAAGACAACACTGAGATTCCATCTCACCCCAGAAACAATGGCTATTATACAGAAATCAACCCATAACAAATGCTGGAGGGGCTGTGGAGAAAAAGGAACTCTTATCCACTGTTGGTAGGAGTGTAGACTGGTACAACCACTGTGGAAATCAGTGGGGAGAATTGCAAAATACTGGGATTAGAGGTCCCATTCAACTCAGCTATTCACTTTCTGGGTATTTTTTCCAGAAGAACTGAAAACATCATACCACAGTGATATATGTGCACCCATGTTTATGGTAGTGCAATTTGTAATAGCTAAATCTTGGAAACAGCCCAAATGCCCATCCACTGAAGAATGAATAAAAAAGATGTTGTATTTTTCTACAGTGGAGTATTACTCAGCTATACAAATTTTTATAGGTAAATGGATGCAACTAGAGACTATACTTGTAAGTGAGATAAATCAGACATGGATGTGTAAAAGCATATTGTCTCCGTAGTGTAAGAGCCTGAAATAGTAAATAAAACTAAAAGGTACAATAGATACTGTGAAAGGCAAAGAAACTGCTCAAAAGGAAGGAACAACTGGGATGAGGGAAAGAAGGAAGGAAGGAACAAAGGAAGGAACAAAGGAAGGAATGAAGGAAGGAAATAAAAAGAAAAAAATATATATATACACAAGATAGCTAAGATAATTGTACTACTAATTTCTACTGGTTTATTTTATTTATTTTTTATTTTTTATTTTAAAATGAATGGAGGCATATAAGCCAGAATAATACAAAAATAATACAGAAAATACAAAATTATGGAGACAATAGTAGGGAATTAGCACTGGATGCTATATTACATGATGTTATCTTTGCATTTGTCAACACAAAAACAATAAAGGAAATACCAAATTATAGAGAAGATAGTAGGGAATTAATACTGGATGCTGTATTACATAATGTTATCTTCATCTTTGTTACTCAGTTATATAGATGATGGCTTGTTTGATTAATCAGTTTTCTCCACCCTCATCTCTGTTGTTGTACCACCCTGTCAGTCCTCTTCCCTCTGGTAATAACTGTACTTTTTGGCTTATTTACTCCCTTGGGCTCTCAAACTGGGAAGAGACATGGCTCCTTCAAATTATGCTGTAACAAACAGGTGTACACAAATTGCTATGGCAGGAGGTGGAAAAGCACCCATCCTCAAAGATGGTAGATAGGCAGGGAACCAAGCTGACTATGGTCAAGCCCCCATTGACAAGCCCTTAAAGCCATCGGGGGTCCAGTTGAGTAGGCAGGATTACATAGTGAACTTCCAGGCTCTGCCACGATACAGTGAGTGTGGAGGCCCAGACAAGTCCTTGGGGATGCCCGGTAGACTGTCGGGCTCTGCCCTGTCGAGATGCTTCCAGTGGCCTGGTCGAGTCCACAGGGTCACCCCAGTGGACCGCCAGGCTCCACCCTGATGCTGGGCTGCTGGAGGCCTGGTCCAGGTCTTTAGGGTTCTCAGGTGGCCTGGAGGGAGCTCCCTCCCCACTTAGGTTGCTAAGCTCCCCATCGAGGCCCCCGGGGTCCCCTCATAGGCCTCTAGTGTCTCCCTGCAGGCTGCCTATGACTCTTTGGAAGCTATCCCCACCTAGCTAGAGAACTGGGTCTGCACCCTGGTTCCAGGTCTTCCCCTCCTCCTACCTCTCAATCTCCAGTGTTGCTGCTCCCTGCCCCTTGCAGATGGGCATTGGATGCACTTAGGATACTGGGCACAAGTGGCATGAGGTCTCCCCCACCCGTGCTCACTGTGGTAGTCCAGGGTGTGTACTAAGTTTAGTTATTAGTTCTAGGAGAGAATTGGAGGATTTTCTCGGGTCTGCTGTGTAGAGTATGTTGTTGTCTCTTGGATTCCAGGACCGCTGCTTTTCGTGTAGTTTGATGCTATGGGTTCATACAAGGTTCATATATGTAAGCAATGTGAAGCCCCTCTTAGTGCTCGTATTAGTAGTTTAGGGTGAGTCCTAAAGCCCATGGACTTAGCCTGTTGCTGTCAGGAACACATGTTGAGTGCTTGGGCCGCCAAGACTCAAGGTGCTCAGAGAGGGAGTTCAGGGTGGGAGTGGAAGCTCAGTAACTCAGTTCATGCTTCCTGCTTGGTGTTGGAATGCGAAGGGCATGGGGCTGTGTGGTCCACCTCCATCTGCAGCTCTCTCTTATTGTTGTGCTCCAGTTCCCATTTGTTCTTTGACTGGATCCCTGGGAATTGCTTTGGCGCTGGGGTCACTGTTGCTGCTCTCTGCTGGTAGTTGGTCACACAGTGGAGAGGTAAGAGGCTATAGCTTTGGTGCAGGCTTAGAGCTGGGTGTGGTGGGCGGTATACTGGTTGCTTTGACTCTGCCTTGCCTCAGGGCACTGATTAGAA
The DNA here is from genome assembly GCA_004027595.1 of Dinomys branickii. Lineage (NCBI taxonomy): Eukaryota > Metazoa > Chordata > Mammalia > Rodentia > Dinomyidae > Dinomys > Dinomys branickii. The sequence continues at coordinate 198,278 of PVLD010000329.1, read as the reverse complement.
AGGTTGCTGCAGAGTGGGGATTCTATTTTAGTGGCTGTTGTAACTTCTCATCCTCACAATGGATTTGACCACACCTCCTGGCCACCACTGATTCTTTTCTGGGCTGCACTTTCTTGGCTTCAGTTTTGGACCAGCTCTTGGAACTCTGCTCTCCCCTGTCCTTCGAGTGCCAGAATGAGGGGGTGGGCTGAGGGTGTATATGGAGCGGTGACTCCTTCCTACTCTGCCTCCTCTTCCTCTAACTGCGCCATGGTGGTCCTGAGCTTTGCCTCCAGGAGAGGTCTTGCTTGCTCTTTCTGAGGGCTTCAATTCTCATTTCAGATGTTTCCTGGGTCCAGGGGACTCATTCCTCTCCTTATCTTTCTCATGTTGCTATATTCAAGTGTCTGGGTGGTGATCCTCCAGGAGGATCTTGCTCTGCTGCTTACCTGGTTGCCATCTTCCCGGAAGTTTTCTGGTTCATTGAAAGAAACAGTTAATGTATAATTGTTTGATCAGTCTTGCATGCCTGTATGTGGTAATCTGAGCAACTACTTTGAAGATAACAATATGTAATCTACAACCACTGTTAATTTCCTATCTTTTTAAAATTCTGTATCATTTTTGTCTTTTTGTTATTTTTTTGTTCTTTCCTCTTTTAAAAAAAATTTAAAAGTAAATCTAAGATAGCAGCTGCAGTTTTTAACAAACTTGAATTTTTTTAGCACAAAATTAATATATTCAAATTAGCTTGACCCAGTGAAGTATTTGGCATATGTGAGTCATTTTAAAGATGCTGAAGGACTTAGGGTTGTATCTCAGTGAGAGAGCACTTGCCTAGCATAAGGGGGCCCTGGGTTTGATTCTAGCACTGCAAAACAAACAAAATAGATTCACTTGAAAAATAAGGTGCTCTTGAAGAATGTGGAGACCCTGAATTTGTGACCATACTGGAAATGACTGAGCCTCATAAAAGCACCACCAAGGTAAATAGCTTTGAAGCCCAAATGGGAATATGTCAGACTCTTTCTACATATAGAGAACTGGCCTTTGAACAATCAAAAATCAAACCAAAAAAATGCCAAAATTTACTTGATAAAAAGAGGCATGCCAATACAAAATTTCTCCAGAGAAGACCCTAGAATCAAAAGACTTAGATTCATGCCAGTTTGGTTTCTTGTTTATTTATTTGTTTATTATTTATTTATTTATTCATTCATTCAATAAGTCCAGTCAGTCAGTCAGTCTGTCTGTCTGTCTTTTTGAGACAGGATCTCGCTATGCAGTTCAGGCTGGCCTTGAGCTTACTTTGTAGCCCAGGCTGGTCTTGAACTTGCAACAATCCTCCTGCCTCAGCCTCCCTAGTGCTGGGATTACCAGTTTTGTAATTGAGACATTAAGAAAACCTTTTCTTCTCCTTGGGTTTCAGTTTCCTCTGTGTTGCCCATACATTGTTATTAAGAGTAGCAAATGAAAATATTTGTGAATGTTACCAATGTAAAATACCTTACGTGTACAAAGTATTCTTATTTTTTCTAGGAAAAGCCAGCCAGAGTCAAAGTGGAATTGGCTTCAGGTGTCTCCTCCAAAGTGATTAAAAGAAATCAGCCATCTGAGCAAAATTCCTCTAAGGAAAATGTCTGCAAACTGACTCTGGAGAATTCAGAAGCTGTAAGCCAGCTGTTAAATGTAGCCCCTCCAAGAGAAGCAGGTGAAGAGAGTGAGTGGGAAGAAGTGATCATCTCTGATGCCCATGTTTTGGTGAAGGAAGCTCCTGGGATCTGTGGTTCAGCAGTCACCAAGAGGCCAGTCGTCAAGCCTGAAGTTACTCTGGGGACAACTGAGAATGACAGCTCTGGACTAGAAATACCAGCACCAGCCAAGGGGACCAGCACCTCCACCCAACTCCCTGTTCCTAAAAAGCCTCTAGGGTAAGTTAGCATGATTATATGTTACTGGGAGTGTATTTAGAATAGCAGCTTTGGAAGTGTTCCATGTTTGCTTTGTCCCTGTCTGTCTTGGATACATTTATCTCATTGCTGAGACAAAATACCCAATGCCCAAAACGAAGGAAGGAAAGGTTTATTTAGCTTACAGTTTGTGGAGGTTTCAGTCTGTACTTGACTGTTTCAGAGGCAGAGTGGCACATGGCAGAGAGCAAATGTTCATGGCAGCAGAGCACAGCGGAAACAACCAGCAAAAGGGAGGAATGGTGGGCAAGCAGCCTCTTTCTGCCTCCCTTACATTGTAGACAGGCTACCCGACCCAGGGGGCATGTAGCACTCTCATAACCTTCATGCCCTCCTCTTCCACAGGCTCAGGATGTATACAAAGTAAGCACCTTGGCTTCCATGCTGAGTCACTCAGCCAAACCTCTAGACTCCCCAAGTTGACACAATGCATCAACCGTAACACTGTCTTTATACCATTCATGAGTAGCAGAGCCCAGTTAATGGTTCCTCTTGCAGAGATAGAAAAATCAAGGCCTAGAGACATATAATGATTTGGTTTTCTCTCTGCATTCTCCTATTCACACACTGATGTTAGATTCCTTGTGTAGCTTTACTTATCAAACTCCTAAAGCAGTTGTCAGAATTTTGTTGGTGTAGGCTATGGGCAGTGTAACAAATGGAAAGAGTCCTTCTTGGCAGAAGATTCAGTCCAAGTCTTAATTAGAAGCTTCTGTTTGACCTTGAGCATAGTCACTTCATGCCTCTAGACTTCAGGTTTTTCTTCTGAAAAACTGAGTTGGATACGGAAAGATCCATATTCTCATAGGCTAACTGCTAACTGAAAGGAGTAGGTGTAAACTATACAAACCAGCACCTTACAAATAGGACAAAGTCAGCGAGTTTGGACTTTTTCTTTACTTTTCTTTGATTACTAAAGACTCAACTGGATTCAACATGTAGCCCTTTCTGGTGCTATTTTGTTCTTATAACTGAAGATCCTTTTTGCTAACATCATGGTTCTCACCTGGGAACAGTTTACTCCCAGGGGACATTTTAGCACTGTTCAGAGGCATTTTTGGTTGTCACAGACTTGTTGCCAGCATCTAGAGGAATGCTAAACATCCTTCAACACACTGAATAGCCTCAGCAGCAAGAAGTTATCTGGCCCCATACTATACTTTTGTGTCTTTTTAACGACCCCTTAAAGTATAAGTAGTTACTATCCTATTTTACATATTAGAAATTTGAGATTAATGGAAGAGTAAGATTACTTGCCCAGGGCCTCACAATTACATAATAGTTGAATTGAGCTCAGTTTTTTTTTTTTTTCCCCCTTCAGCAGTAGGGATGGAACCCCCACTGAGCTACATTCCCAGTTTTCATTTTAAGACATCTTACTAAGTTGTCCATGCTGACCTTGAACTTACAACCCTCCCCAATCTTCCTAATTCGCTGGCATTACAGGTGTGCATCAGTGCACACAGCTGAAAGTCTTTCTAAATCCCGATATTTTAAGCACTCACTATCCTCTAGTAAAGTGCTATCTGGAGCTGGGGATATAGCTCAGTGGCCCAAAGTTTAATTCCTGGTACCAAAACAAAAAGTGCTATATGGAGATTATGCTTTGGTTTTCTACTCCTTGGATAAGAATTTACAGATGTCTTTTTTGTTTTTAATTTAAATTATTTTTTTCCAGAGTTGACCTACTCACCACTGGGCCCAGGACCCCAGAGTTTAAAGGCAGAGCTCGGGGCAAGCCCTCGTTACTGGCTGCAGCAAGACCCATGAGAGCGATTCTGCCAGCCCCAGCTAATGTGGGGCGAGGCAGCAGCATGGGACTGCCCAGAGCCAGGCAGTCCTTTTCCCTGAGTGGTAAGGGCTGACATAGACCTGGGAAGAGGGCTCTTTTGTGGGAAGGAGCGAGGTGGAGAATGGAGATGTGAAACTTGGGGAGACTAAATGTGTGAAAGTCATGTTTGTCTCCTGGTTCTCTCAGATAAGACTTCCTCTGTCCGGACTTGTGGCCTAAAGCCAAGCACACTGAAGCAGCTGGGCCAGCCTGTGCAGCAGCCATCTAGCACCAGTGACATGAAGGTAAGGCCCATTGCCCAGGATGGAGGCTGGGTGGGCATCTGGCCACCTCCCCTTAACAATTCAGAATGCCTGAAAGTGCACAGGGCAGACCTCAGAGCCCAGAATTGACATGGTTGACCTTTGCAAGGTGAGCAGAATGATTTCTCTATTGTAATTTGAAGCCTTGTATTTAGAAATAATGTATAATTTAGAACAAAAAGATTCCCCAAATAAAAGCACTATAAAGAACATCTATATACACTTTACCCAAAGTCACCTATTAAGAAATTAGCTCATTTTTCTTTATCATTTTTGTTCATACTACCCTCTTATGTGCATGCACACGTGTGCTTAAAATGTACATACTTTAAGGATCAGTTACATGGCCTTTTACTCCGTCATGCTCCCTTCTATATGTCTTAAGAGTACAGGTATCCTTTTACTGAATTGTCTTTGCACTATTGAGTGTATATATATTCCAGGTCTGTCAGTTTTATTTAGTTATATCCTTTATGTAGCATTTTCCCCTCCACTATAGGATCCAGTCTTAGATCAAATGCTGGATTTCGTTGTTATGTCCATTCAGCCTACTTTTAAAAATGAATGCATGGCTATTGTAGAAAATACAGAAAGTTCATCTGTTGTCTAATATATTAACAATCTAATGTGCTCTTTTAACTTTCAGGTCTTTCCGTGTGTGTGTGTGTGTGTGTGTGTGTGTGCGCGCGCGCGTGTGCATTGAAACAGTCTATGTAACCCCAAATCTGTGTATTCAAATACATTTATTTTTAGATTTTTTAAAAGTTTTTATATCCATGTGTGATCAGAACAATTATTGCCAAATTTTTAAATCATCATTTTTTAAACTTTGCCATGACCTGAAGGTAACAAACACCTTTTTTTCCTTGTGTGTATATGTCTGTTTTTTGTTCATTTTTATGGTGCAGAGGATAGAATGTAGGGCCTTGTGCATGCTAGGCAGTGCTCTTACCACTGAGCCACCCTATGCAACCCAATACCAAAAACATTTTTGCATCACAGCCAGTGAATGTACATAATGTACATACTAAAAATGCAGGACTCGGCTATAATCACATCTCCTCAGGAGGCTGAGGCAGGAGGATCACAAGTTTGAGCCCAGCCTGGACAACTTAGCAATTCCCTGTTTCAAAATAAAAACTTAAAAGACCTGGGGACATAGTTCAGAGCTACACAGGGCCTTTGGGTCCAATCTCCAGTTCCACAAAAAAAGCTCTTCTCTTCCTGTGTAGTCACTGTGGTATGTCCTGTTTCTCTTCACAAAATGCTGATTTCAACTCTTTAATTTCGTGCCTCCTCAGCCTGTAGCTTAAAAACTGTCATGGACCAGACTGGTATAGGAGAATCAGTCTACCATCTCCCATACCTTGTGCTCTTTGTCAGGTACCTTTTTTTTTTTTTTTTTAACCCTTCTAAACTTTCCCTGGCAAGAATATCAATAGGCTTTTACTTGAAGGACTGTTGGTTACCCTGATGGTAGTGACAACTCTGGAGGGGTGTGTATAATCTTGTGATATGAAGGAAGGTACCTGGTTAACTCTCAATCCTGCTAGAATCCCCTTATATATGCTCTGTCACTTGGGTAGACCCAATCTTTTCAATAGTTTCCCTTTGCTTAACACCCTTGGATATTTGTTAAAAGCTACAAACTCTTTTGTTATTCTTGAATAAATTAGCAGGTACATGAGATCTTATTTTCTGAAAATTAACCTAAATTCACTGCTACAGAATAATTTTAATTTAGAATGCCTTCTTTATCCTTTTCTTTTGTAGTTGTATAGGTGATATGTAAGCTCCCTGAAGAACACTGGGCAGTTTATCGGTGGTGGAGAGGAAAACCCCGTGAGCAATCTTCCTCTGACTTCTGTGCTGAATTGCTCAGCCACATATGCACAGTATATCACTGCTACATTCTTCCATCATCTGGTGGTAGTTGTGAACTTGATTTGTAGTGTTTCTAATACACAGTGTTAGAAGCTACACAGAGAGGCAGCAATCTCTAGACTTGAACAGTGTTCAGTGCGCTGGTGACTGCCAATCAGCAGTGCAGAGGACTCAAAGAGCGCAGTCTACAAATTCCCTATGACACCATTTCCTCAAGTTGTTTTAGGAGCAAGACCTCAAGAGTTAGGCTGAGGCTTAAAAACAGCACTAAATAGCTTGTTTTCATCTACAGCTACCAAGTGGCCCAAACAACAGGGCGTCTCAGGTGAAGGTTGTAGAGGTCAAGCCTGATATGTTCCCTCCGTATAAGTACAGCTGCACTGTCACCCTGGTAAGTGTGCAGCTAGTGCTGGATTGACCTGGGGGTTGTTTTAATTTTGTGGTTGAGGGTGTGTAGGAGGCTGGCAGACAGGGTAGCAGTACTGAGAGTGAGAGCAGGGTCACATAATTATTGATGCTGAAGCTCCTAAAACTTGTACAAATAGTAGCTACAGGGTGAATCTGTTAGAGCGTTTTGGGATTTTTTTTCCAGGTATCTGTAAAGTGCAACGTAGCTGAGATCAGTCTGTTTTAATTCAGAGTGGTCAGAAATGAGAACCCAGGTTTAAATTCAGTAGTCTTTGAACCTCTTAGCTGAGAAAGTGTGTTCCACAAATAGATATAGACAGTTGCCCCATGTTCTCCTCCCTAGAATAGACACATTCAAAAGTAGTATCTAAAGGGTTTGAGAAGTGCTTTAATAAAGTAAAGCAGTTTGTTTTATTTAGCCTAATATAATGGTGGTGAACCCAGGGCATGCATGCTGCACCAGGCTGTTTGTATTACTGAAAGCAATAAAAGGTTTGCTTTCATCAGCATGGTACTTCCCACAAGAGTTTTTCCTTCCCCGTCTTTTATTTTTAATGTAACAGATATCAACATCCCAATAGTCATCATTTTATAACATAAACAGCATGGAGCAGTGGAATAAACACTAGAGAGTTGAAAGACCAAGTCCAAATGTAGTTCTGGCTCTGCTGCTAGCACCGTCTGCCAAAACAAGACTTTCTTTCTCTGGTCCTCAGTTCCACTACCTAGAAGATGTTGTGTTGGTTTACGTGTCTTTGGGGCTTCTCTTACTCTTATTATTCTCTAGCTCTGTGGATCCATAAGGTAGCAACCAGCTAGGATGTGTTCTGGCACTTCTCATTTCAGTGAGATGAACACATTTTGTAAGAATTGCTAGATTTTTTAAATTCTCCCCTGATGGTGACAGCCTGGTTTATAAAGGGTCTTTCATTATTCAAAAAATATTAGCCAGGTACCATAGCACATTCTGTAGCTCTAGCTACTTAGGAGACTGAGACAGGAAGATTGTTTGAGCCCTTGAGTTCAAAACCAGGTTGGGCAACACAAAAAAGGAGTAAGTAAATATGATATACAAAAATATACAATAATATATGTAAATATATTTATGAATATATGATATATTTTTATATATGGAAGGAGAGGGAGAGAGATGGAGAGATGGAGAGAGAGAGCATGAACAGACAGCAGTTTGATGGGTTCATGATGCCTAATCGGCCTGATCCCTAAGGAGAATATATCTCTTCTCATGGAGAATGACTTACTTACTGGCTAATAAATGACTTAATTACCTTTTCCATCCCCTTCATATCCTCCCTGTCTTTGGCTATAGGAGGCTGCTAGGCCTCTAGTGAGAACTGCTCCAAATTCTTTGTTAGGTTGATTAGATAGTAACTTGTCATAGGAACTCAGATGTTAAAGCTTTAAGCTTTATTAGTCCAGAAGTCACAGTTTCCTTTAAGTAGAGCTTACAGCCTTTTCTCCCACTTTGGTGCAGGGGTGGAGCCCAGCGAGGGCCTTGTGTGTGCTCAACAAGCACTCGGCCACTGAGGCTACACCCCTCATCCTCTAGGGCTGAAGGCTTTAGTTTGTCACAGTCTAGCATTCCTCTTTTGAGACGATTGCTTTATTCTGCCAACTGCCTGCACCTTGAAGACATTTGAATTTTTGATCCTTGAGAATCATCTTATTTCCCAGATTATATAACCTGTATTGGAATAAAAAATCATTACAGAAAAGGGATCTCACTTCAGGACTCTAGAAGTTAGGCTAGATCTGGTTTGTGCAGTATTTGTCACTTTCTTGTCTGATTACTGACAGCTTGTTTGACATAACTTCTATAGAACTGAACATTGATCTTACTTTGTAGGATTTGGGCTTGGCTACATCAAGAGGCAGGGGAAAGTGCAAGAATCCCTCTTGTAGCTATGTCTACACCAACCGGCACAAACCTCGGATTTGTCCCAGCTGTGGTTTTAACCTTGCCAAAGATCGGACTGAGAAAACCACCAAGACTATTGTGAGTTCCCCCGACATATCCCCTGACCTGGGGCTGTGCTCTGTTGCTGAGCCTGTTTTAATAGGAATGAAAGGATTTCTTGATACATGATTAGAAGCTAGAACATCAGGACTGGAACCAGGTTGTAAGTTCTGGACTTGAACAAGTCCCTTGTCTCTGGGCCGTGTCCTCATTGCCAAGGTGAAGGGTCACCAATGTCTTAGTGTGTTTTCTGTTGCAATAACAAAATACCTGAGATGTCAGAACAAGGAGCCAGAGAATGCTCATTTTTGAAACAAAGCCACTCCTGCAGTAACTCTTTAACTCATTAATCTGTGTATTAATCCATTCATGAAGGCAGAGCCCACATGACTCTATCACCTCTCAGAAGTCCCGTCTCAAATTCCATTAATAAGTTACTTTGGGAATTAAGTTTCCAGTATGTGAAATTTGAGAGACACATTCAAACCACAGTAACCAAGTCCTTGATGTCTAAGAACCAAGAGTTCACTCACTAATGAGTTTTTAGAAGTAAGTAAAAAGGGACAGCACTTGAGGCCAGTAGAATGAGGATAGGAGAAAAAATGAAAAACAACGAAACAAACCCTGTCACTGATCTGCTTTGGGAGAGGAGAGTGTAGAGGGAAGGACATACAACAAATAGGTCAGTATCCATAGGTTCCAAGACAGAACCTGGCTTCTCTAGGTCTCACCTGGTCTTTGAAAGATGGACAGAATTTGGAGAGGCATGTTTAGAGATGGGCATGAGCGAAAGTAAGTAAAAGTGTGAGTGTGGCAGGGCAGGTTGGGGATAAGGAAGATAAAAACTGATGAGCATGTTAGGACACACCATGGAAGGTCGTGAGTGGTGGACCGGGAAGTTTGCTCTTTAGGCATTGGGGTCCCATTGAATGTCTATGAGACAGAGAGAAGCATATAGTAAGATACTTCAGAAGGGAGACTTACTCAGAGGAATTTCCGAGTAGACAGGAGTAGAGATAGGGAGAACTACTTCTAACCTAAAGCAGTTCTTTGTATACAAAAAGGTACCTTTATGGTGATCAATCTCATCACGTGGTCTCTAGGTCTGTTTCAGTGCTGGAGGTGGTATTCTGCGGTTATTGTCCTTGCGAAGAAGGAAGTTGGAAATAAAGTACATGGGTACTGGTGGCACAGTAGAAAAGGGATAGGGACTAGACGTTTAGAGAGCTGGCTGGGAATGACCCTGAAAGTCTCCAGGGCTGAGCTTTAGCTTCCCCATCAGTAAGCTGATTAGTGAGCATTTTACTCAGGGTCAGGAGCTGTTGGAGAAGACTTGGAATTGAGCTTCAGGGAATCAGTAAGCCCCCACAGTTGCATGCAAAATGGGTCCGTAGCCTGTATCAGTTTCTCTTGCTCCACAGGATGCCCTTGGCTGGAATTGAGCTTTCTCCTGGATTTTCTATGCATTTTATGTCTCTTCCAAAGCATTACTTACCATTGATTGAGGGCTTCTTTTAACTCTGTAGGGGACCGTGGTCTTTTCCAGCAGGTGTGTCTGTTTTCACCAACACTTTTTGAATCGGACTCACCTAAGTGTGTGGAGCTGTAATTTGGGGTGGCAATGAATTCTGTGCAGGTAGATGCTCTGAGCATTCCTCTCTCTTCCCATCTCATTTTGGCTATTTGTGTAGTTACAGTATGGGAACGGATGTTGTTCTCTAGGTCTAAGGTGATGAAGAGACTTTTCATATCAGGTCAAACAAGATCTTTTGCCAGTTTAGTTTTAAATCCCACTCATATTCCTTTGTCTTTGGTTAACTTATAGCTGCCTACCCTTAAAACCCTCATTTTCAGAGCTTCCCTCACCATCAGACTCCCCTTCACCCTCCAATCTCTGAAAAGTTTGAAGGAATAAAATGCAATTATTGTTTTCCAAAATACAAAATTTGGTCATAAACAGGGACTTTTGTGTATGTTGGCCTTTGGAGCCACATGGTGGCTATACATTTCCTCTCCAATTTATCTTCATCTGCTGTAATTCAGACTACAATGTCTTGAGTCTGGGATGGTATTCAGTCTTTTGTGTCCTTTGTCTCTGGCTCAGTAGTAGAGGATAGTATTCCTACCACATGATCTTCAAGCTCATGGTTTACTATAGTCATGCTTGGGGACATAGAGCCTCCCAGAGCAGGTTATTTTAGTGTCCACCAAGTCTTCTGAATTCATTAACCCTTTCATTGCCCTGTTAGCATATGCCTTCAGAGGTGAGTTAGGGCATGGCCTGTTCCCTTGAGGAGCTTACTGTTTTGCTGGCAGGAAAAGACAAATAACCCAACTATTACAGGCAGTGAGACAAAAGTTAGCATAGGTATGCAGTTAATTTTTAAAGCTCCTTGTTGTCAAGAATGAGTTTCTACAAAGAAGTGTATGACATGTATAGCAAATGAATAGTGTCTTTTGTAGGTCAGGCCTCGTGCGGGTTTGGGGAATGAAAAGTAAGCAGGGACCCTGTCCTCATTGAAGGGAAAGAATGGTGGCTTCGCAGCTAGAATGGTGAATCTTGCAGTAGAGGGATACACTTGAGGAACAAAAGGAGGCAGCAATTCATGCTGCATTGGCAAAAAGGACCCGGAGGAACCTCCACTCGAAAAAAAATCCACCCGAGGACCTATTTTTAATGAGTAATTCAGATCTGTGTTCTTGGAAGTCTGTGACCAGTGTGTAAAATACCCTGTGCCTGGAAGCTGTGAAGGACTAAAGACAATTTAAGCAGTACTTACTCATTAGTATATGAAAGCTACCATTTGTAGTCTACCATTTGCATCACAGGCACTGCAACTATGTGCTTTACTTACAGTGTCTCATTTAATCCGTACAGTAGCTCTAGGAGATTAGTAGTACTTTTATCTCCGTTTTATCATGTGAGGAAATTGAGCCTCAGATCCAATAAGCTGCTGTGGCACTCATGTGTAGTCATGAAGCAGGATCTTCAGTACTGAGACTCAGGGCTGTTACCCCAGTAATGAATAAGCAGTAACCATTCAGTCCACTCCCAGGAGGCATGTATATCCTCATTTTACTGACAGGAAAACTTGAGCCCCAGAGAAGCACTGGCTTCAATGACACAGTAGGTTATTAGCCAGCTGGTCAAGAACCTGGATTTCCCACCCCTTGGTCAGGGGCGTCTGCTACTTCCAGAGTTTCATTTTAGCCTAAGCCTGGCTTATTCTGTGCCCAGGGATTGTTGATTGATCCTTTGTCTTAGCAGGAGGTGAGTTCTCCACTCCCAGATGGGCTAAGTGCCACAGAGTCCCTGAGTGTGGCCCAGAGGGAGATTCAGCGCCAGTCCACGCTGCAGCTGCTGCGCAAAGCCCTGCAGATTCCTGAGAATGAGTCTGAACTGGCTGAAGTCTTCGCCTTGATTCATGAACTTAATAGCTCTCGACTTCTCCTGTCCAACGTGAGTGAGGAAACAGTCACCATCGAGCAAACCTCTTGGTCGAATTATTATGAGTCCCCATCCACGCAGTGCCTTCTCTGCAGCAGCCCATTATTCAAAGGGGGACACAAGTAAGCACCCGTTTACCCCTTACTCTGTCTGCTCTTAGCTCCCGCATCCACTTGAGTCATGTCACTTCTCTCCCTGTGATACTCTAAGCTGTGAGAATGGTAGTTTTCACTTTCCTTGAGCTTATTTTACCTTTTCCGTTGCCAATGGCAAATAATTAGTAATTATCACTTCTGTCGAAAGTGCCTGTAAGTTATTAGCAACAGCTTAGGATTTACATTACATCTGCACTGGCCAGCATCACATTTGGGGTTGGGAGTTCAGTGGGATTGATTAAATAATAAATTTGAGAATTATATTAATTGTAAGGCCTGTTTTACAGACTAGATTCCCACAAAGTGGAAACACCCACCTAAAAAAGCCCTTAAAACCCATGTTTCTTTGCTTATTGCATTGAAGTTTTGAGAATTTTGCCACTGATCACTGAGCCCAAGACCTGAATAAAGAGTCTGATTTCCCTTCTGGTTTTTTTGGTGATGTTTTTGGTACCAGCTCCCTGGCCGGGCCCCAGGAGTGTTGGCTGCTGACAGCTAACCGGCTGCAGGTGGTGACTGCTCAGGTGAAGATGTGTCTGAACCCCCATTGTCTGGCCCTGCACAGTTTCATGGACATCTACACAGGTGGGTACCAGCCCTCGCTTCCCTCTGGCACGCCAAAGCAGGTTTGAGAACTATCTTCATGCATCAGAGCTGCAGTCCTTTGCACGCTGGACCTTCTCTCCATTAGGCTTCTAAGGAAGAGGAGAGGCTTCCTTCTGAACACCTTGGGCCTAGGAAATGACCTCTGTCTCTCAGTCTTTAGAACCCTTTTCTAGCATCTTTAAAACAGAGTTCCAAAACAGAAGCTCTTTATTGGGAAAAGCTGGGAAATGCAGACAAGTAAAAAGATGAAACTGAAAAATAGTAGTAATCTCCCTGCCATGAGGTAGAAACATTTAACACTGTGCCCTCTAATCTTCCAGATGTCTTCATCTGTGTGAAATATAAGACATTATGGAAAGTTTTATAGGTATATATAGTTTTTTTTTTCTAAAAGTCAGTTGTGTTGTACGCTATTTTGTAACATGGTTTTTAAAATTTAGTAGTATATCATAGGCATCTTCCTAAGCCAGCAAGTAGAGGGATATGTGAACATTTTTAAAGGAGTATGTGGTACTCCATGTCATAGCCCTATTTATAATTCAGTCTGTCCACAGATCCTCAGTTACTTCTTTTGGAAATAACTTTTCAGAAGTAGAATTGCTGCATATTTATGCCCTTGCTCCCCATGCATTTACTGAATGCTCACCATATACCAACTATTGTGATTTTTTTATATGTAGAATTGAGTGCTAAATTTGTTACTCCCTTTAGGAACTTTATGTTGCCTTATTTTGAATTTGTGTTAAAAGTTTGAATTTATATTATTTTATGTTCTTTCCAACAGTTAAAAAGAGTGTGGGCAAGTACTTAGGATTATGTACTTTTAAAAATTAAAATGCATTTTAAAATTTACATATGGTAAAATTTGCTTTGTTGTAAAGTTTTATGATTTCTGACATATGCACTGATTTGTGTAACTTTCACCCAGCCAATATATAGGAGAGTTTGTCACCCCAAAGCATTGTTTCCTTCCTTTGTAGCCAGACCCGCTTCCTGACCCCTAACCTTCGGCAACCCTTTGATCTCTTCTTTATTCCTGCAGTGCTCTCATCTCCAGAGTGTTATGTAAATGCAGCAGTAGTTTGTAGCCTTTTGAGTCTGGCTTCTTTCAGCATAGTCCTTTGAGATTCATCTATGTTATATGTACAGGTGCTTTGTTCCTTTTTATTGTTGTGTATGTGTGAATATACTACAGTTTATCTATTCACCTGTTAAAAAATGTTTCTGTTGCTACCAGTTTTGTTAATTACAAGTAGAGCTGCTGGAAACATTGGTGTACAGGCTTTTATGTAAAAGTTAAGTTTTTGTTTTTCGTAGGTAAATACCTGAGACTCAGATTGCTGGGTCGTATGGTAATACATGTTTAATTTTGAGAAACTGCCAACCTTTTACCTAAAAGGCTGTGTACTGTTTTGTATTCTCCCCAGTGGTGTGTGTTCCAGTTAGCTCTGCCTGCTGATACTTCGTGGCAGTGTTGTTTTTTAGCTACCCCATGTTTTATATGTATGGCAGTAACTCATTGGAGGCTTATTAATTTTTATTTCCCCAGTAATGATGTATGCACGTCTTTATGTCTTCTTTGATAGATTATGTGTGTCCATCTTTGGTTTGTTGAGTTTTGAGAGTTCTTTATATACTCTGGTTATAAGTCCCTCTCAAAGTTTCATATTACATTTACATCTATTATTCATTTTTATTAGTGCATATTAGTAAAAACAATAATGATATTCATTTTGATATATTGGTACATGCATATAAAATATATTGATTATTTTCATCCCATATTCTCCTTTCCCTCCATTCTATTCCTGTCTATTCCTGTTTACTTTCTAGTTTCCTGCTGTGATCCATTTTTTATTAACTTTTTATAAAATATAAGTTCTGAGTGAATATAGTTTTTAATATAAGTGTCCCATTGTATTATCATTTGTTGAAAGGATAGTTTTTTCTCCATTAATATACCTTTGTCCCTTGATTGAGAATCAGTTAACTGCATATGTGTGTCTATTTCTTGACAGTTTAATTGTCCATTGACTTAGTTTTCACCCCCTGGAACACCCACTGCCTTGATTATTGTAGCTCTGTAGTCAGTCTTATGATTGGGTAGTATGAGTGCTCCAACCTTGATTTTGGCTAGTTTCACTCTTTTCTATTTCCATAAAAATTTTAGAGTCAGCTTGTTAGTAGCTACAAAATCCTGCTAGAATTTTAATAGGGATTGTAATGTATTTACAGATCAGTTTGGAGAATTTGACATGCTTAGTAATACTGAGTTTTTTGGTGCACAAACAGGATCTTTTTCTCTGTGTTACTAGGTTTTCTTTTATTTCTTTCATCAGATTTTTTGTTTCATCTTGGAAGCTTTCATTGTTAAATATTTTTATCTTTAAGAATTTGGTCAGTTTACATAGCTTTTGGCATGTAAGTTCTATATGTATTTTGCTAGATTTAAAACTAAGTTTTTTTGTTTGCTTCAGTGCTAAAGAACATGGATTCAGTTTCCAACTGTTCATTACTGGTATAGAGATTAGTTTTGTCTGTTGACTATATCCAGTTACATTGCTAAAACTCAGTTAGCTCTAGGAACTTTTTATAGGTCAATATTATTATTTTTTAAAGCTCATCAATTTGATAGGTAAACTAGTGTTTCATTTATTAATCTGTTGTATTTGTTCTATTACTAGGAAGAGTATATTTTTTTCATGATCCTTTGTGGAGTTTTTTGTTTGTTTGTTTGTTTCCTTATCATGAATTTCTTTTGCAAACATTTCCATTCTTCTTTTCGATTTTTTCTGGACAGCGTTTACTCCCTGTTAATCAGGCTTTTACATTTGTCTGAGGTGATTTGGGGGATACCAGGGTGGTTTGGGCTTTCTAAAAAAAATTTTGTGTAACCAGAGCTTTGCTCTTATGGTTTTAGCCTTTGCCTGTCATACTTAAAAGGTCTTCCCCGTTCTTCTCTTCCCTTCTCTACTGAAAACATATATTCTAGAATTTGCTTTTGTACAAATTTGCATGTTATACTTTGTACAAATGTAAAATCACCCTTTTTTATTTGTCTTAAATTGACTGCATTTAAATTCCTCTGGTTCTCTTATTCCAGGATTTAATGTAGGGGTGATTTTATAGACTTTGTTACGTCCCCTACACATCCCTGGGCTAAAGGATGCTCCTGACCCTTCCCCATGGTGCAGTTGTGTGAGGTGTAGAGGAAGAGTGACATCTTTGGTCCTGAGGACTGAGCTAGGGGGTAGGGAAATGTTTCTTTTTTTATTGGGGGAAAAAAAACATAAAACAATGTATATAGTACATATTTCGCTATTAGTTTTTTTTTCATTTAACAATGTGTTGTGGACAACTTCATGTCAGAAGAGTTAGGTTTCCTTTATTCTTTTAAAATGCGTTTCTATTTATTAATGTACTATAATTTAACTGTTCTTCTATTGATGGGCATTTAGTTTGCTTCTTACTTTTTTCCATTGAGTAGAATGCTACAGTGAATTCCTTGTTTCCACCTTTTATCTGCAGGTCTCTTTAATGTGGGGAACAAGCTGCTAGTAAGCCTGGACTTGCTTTTTGCAATCCGAAACCAGATCAAGCTGGGAGAGGACCCCAGAGTATCAGTCAGTGTTCTGCTGAAGTCAGTGCAGGAGCAAACAGGTAAAGGTCACTTTCTACCTTTTCTAAAGTTATTCTTAAGGTTATTTTCCAATATTATTCTGCGAATCTTAGTAATAGGCTTTGGTTAAAAGAGTCATTTTGGAGAAGAGCTTGATTAAGTTTTGCTTTGTGTTTTTGTTTCTTGAGATAGAGTCTTATATAGTTTAGAATGATCTTGAACTTACTATTTATTGCCCACTGGCCTCAAACTCATGGCACTCCTCTTACCTCAGCCTCCTGAGTGGTGGAATTACAAGCGTGCACCAGCATGCCCAGCGCATCTGATACTTGGAAAGGACGTTCTTGACTTCCTTTTAAATGTTATAAGTGCCATACTAACTTTGGAAAGCATGGATCTTTCTGCGCGTCCAGGGACTTTCAGCAAGATGGCACAACTGACTTTTAGAAGCATATCCTTTGGTCATAGATAGATTTGCTCTCCCAGCATTTTGGTCAGACTCATTCTGCATATGCAGATCTTAGATGTCTGCTGTTAGTCCCAAGGCTCATGCTGAGACTGAGGACAGGGACTATCCTCTTCCTATCTAGAAATTTTGGGTTCTCTTGTTCTTCTCTTCATAGTTCCAACAGGTTCCAAGGCTCCTGTGCTTTGCCTGCTGGTGGACATGTTGGAGTAAAGGAAGGTGCTGTAGCTGCACAGAGCTTTTTAAGCTCTGCCATTTAGTGGCAGTGTGACTTTGAGCAAATTACTCCATTCCTGTTTCTCTTAATTATGAAATGAGGGTAGACATACTCCCTGCTTCACAAAGAATTATATTCATGTGAGAATTAAATTGTGAAATGTATTGAAAGCTTTCAGGCTTTCAGCACAGCATCCTGTACCTAAGAGATGCTCAGTATGAGGCACCCATCACGTAAAGTGGAATGCTCCATTATAATGCCTGAACGCTTGAAGGTTAATTATCTGAGCCTGAGGATAGTTAAGATTCATGGGTAATTTTAGAGGAAAATGTAGGCTTGCTATTCCTGAAGCCACTGGCTCACCTCTAATGCATCCAGCATTGACCTTCTCAGTGTTCTTGCTGTTCTTCCAGAGAAGACTGTTACTTCAGAGGAGTTGAGCCAGCTACAGGAGCTGCTGTGCAATGGCTATTGGGCTTTTGAGTGCCTCACTGTCCGAGACTACAACGACATGATTTGTGGCATCTGTGGTGTGGCCCCTAAAGTGGAAATGGCCCAGAGGAGTGAGGAGAATGTGCTAGCACTGAAAAGTGTGGAGGTAAGTGTGTCTCAGGACCAAGGGTAACCTTCAGAACTCTCTCACTTTGGCAACCACTTTCCTACATGATATCCTTGTGGATAGATGGCTCCGGTCCTGTTTAGTGAGGCCAGTGGGGTGTGTGTGCTGGGACTGGAGATGAAGCCTGGAGCCTTGTGCATGCTAAGCATGTGCTCTCACTGAGGTGCACCCCCAGAGTTTGCTGGGGATGTGACTCACTGGCAGACCTCTTGCCTACCAAGTACGAAGACCTGGATCAACCCGCACTATCACCAAAAAGAAAAAAAAAACGTTTCTTGCATCATGGAGCTCACACTGTGGTTTGGAGGAGGCAGGAAACAAACATTGCCAGGCAGTAATGAGTGCTATGGGGCACAATATAGAATGTAGTCCAGAAAGGTGTCTGTGGTGTGGTGGCATTTGAGTAGAGATCTGAGACCCATGCAGCTTTGAGGAGGAACATTCCAGGGAGGCAAGGGAGCAGCAGAACAGGCTCTGGGACAGTCCTGCTGGGCATGATTGAGGAGCAGCAAGAAGGCCAGCCCCGCTGGAGTGAGTGATGGGAGGGAATGGTAGGATGTGTGAGGTTCTGAGGTGCAGGAAGCAAGATCCTACCCAGGTTCATTTAGGCCTTTTTAAGGACTTACGTGGAATGAAATGGAGAGGACTGAAAGTATTGGAGAAAAAGAACAACCTGAGATGCCTGGGGGTCCAAAACTAAAATTTCCATGCAGAGATAATACCAGATTCAGATGGCTTCATAGATTAATTATAACAAATATCCAAGAAATGTATTTGTATTTGTTCGAGTTACAGGAAAATGGTGACAGCAGTACATTTCCCCATTTCCCACGTAGGACCCTATAGCCTTGAGAACAGAATCAGGTGTTTTTAGTATAAGAAACTGGGGCTAATTGTATTCATGAAGATAGGTGTCAAAGTCTGGAATAAGATAATAAAAAATCATATCAGTAATTAAAGTAGTGCATCATAACCAGGTTTATCATCAGAAAGCAAAATAATTACAACATTAAACAATAGATCAGTATAGTTTTCTGTTTAGTGTATTAAGAGGTAAACTCATTATTTTGTTAGATGTTTTTTAAAAAGATTTTCAGTATGATTCAACATCCATTTATAATGAAACTCTAGGCAAAAGTGAAAATAATAAGGACTCCTCCTTCACCTTGTACAGCATTTTTTTGAAGTCCCAGAGATGGTGCTTTCCAAATATGGTCATGGGGAGAGGATGAGCGTGGAGTGCCCCTGGATGTACTAGTAGTTGAACTGAGGTTCAGGGTTTCCATCTTCTGAACTCTACCATAGTGAACAAAAGCTGGGACTTGATCAGGCACCAGACTGGCATCTTACATGTTAGCACCAGGGCAGGTGTATTTTGGCATGGCCAACTAAGCATGTTAGGTAGAGGTTTAATGCATACTCCTTTTGCTTCCTGATTGAATAAAACAAAGACCATATGCTGATCAAGTATTACTTTCTATTTAAAAGATGGCATGTATAACAATGTATGTATAAAAACAAACATAATACCTCCTATAGCATCTTATTGTTTTATTATTGTTTTTTGGGGGTGGGGGAGTTGGTATCAGGAATTGAACTCAGGACCTTGTGCTTGCCAAGCAAGGTGCTTTGTTGCTGAGCTATATTCCTGGCACATCTTATTTTTTTATAATGCTGGGATTGAACCTAAGATCTTTTGATGTGCTAAATGAAGCATTCTACCCTTGAGCTACAACTGCAGCCCTTGTGTAGCCTTTTAAATATTCCTTGTAAATAACATGAGGTGTATAAAGTTTTTTTTCTGTGAACCATTGCTTTTGTGTGTTACCTCACCAAGCAGCTATTTCCAGACTTATTCCAAATGTGATTGCCTAATGGTAATGCTAAGAGTAGTGCAAGTCAGATTTATTAAACATTTTATTACATATGCTAAGTTCTTACTCTCAGCTTGAGTGCTTTACTATGTGACTTTATTCTCACAACCCTTTGAAGTTTTTATAGATACAGAACAAGCCCAGGAGGGCTAACCCAGGAGCCCTACACCCCAGCCCTTCAGAGGTGGGCGTGACGTTTGCCCTTGCATGTCTAGCTAGCCAAGTCCAGAGCCTGCATTCCTAAGCACTACCACGCTCACCAGTACCTCATGGGCCTCCACACTCATGTTGCTTATTGCATTTGACTACAGTGAATTTTTGGTTGCCAGACCAGACTGAGGCCCACCCACAAAAGTCACATCTCCTGGTCCTGCTTGGCACCTTCCTTGTCCCAGTCCGGACTCCTCTGTCAGAATGGAGTAGCATTTCCTTCAGTCTCAGTTTTCAGCATATCTTCCCTTCTATGGGACCGGGTACTGCTTTTTGAAGAACAGCACAGTCTTTCTGTTTTCTTTCTCTTTTTTTCTTTTCTTTCCTCTTGTGTTTTGCCTTTTTTGGTAGTAGTGGATATCTAACCCAGAACCCGTAAGACTGATCAAAGCAGTAGGATGAGGGTCCTACTTCAAGGACCATGTAAGAAGAGTTGGCCTGGGATGAGGCTGAGTGGTAGAGTACTTGCCCTGCACATGTCTCAGTTACTTTCTCATTGCTGGAACAAAGTACCTGACACCCACACGTTAGAGGAGAGATTTGTTTTGGCTCACAGTTTGCAGAGGTTTCAGTCCAGCTGACTATGGCAGCAGAGAAACAGTTCATGGCAAGTCAGGCAGGAAGCAGAGCAAAAATTAAGGGAGGTTGGAGGAGGGGCATGTACCCTTCCAGGCCACACCCAGTGACCCACCTCTTCCCGCCCGGCTTCACCTTCCTACCTCGCCCAGCTAGAAACCCTTCAGTGGACTGAAGGTGAACCCTGATCACACACCCATGATCCAGTTACAGTCCAGCAGGCTATGAATGCATAAGGCTTTCGGCGGCTATATGGGTACAAGCCATAACAGCATGTTCAATTCCCAGCACCAAAAAAAAAGGAAAAATTGAGTAGTATCAGCACTAAATACATAAATTCTGCTTGGGATAGAGATGATATCTGTGTGCTTTTAGAACTAGGAGGGCCTTCTGAGGGAGGGGAAGAATTCATAAGGCCTTGGAATGTGGGCAGAATTTCTCTAAATGGAGTTCTGAGTACCCTTGCCAGCAAGCGTAAAGATTAATGCTAGAGTTTAGGGCTAGACAAGAATTTCTGTCAATAGTTCATTTCAAATAGACTTACTTATTAGTAGTTAATTGAAAATTATCTAGTATATAAAATTCATTCAAATGATAGCTCATTTTTCCTCACAAGAAAGGGAACGTGACATAAATAAAGATTTGGGAGCAAAGGGACCTGGAACTGCTTCCATCTTGGGGAGTACTTTGGTATGGGAGAAAGAAAAGGCAGTTGGTACTGAAGTGTCCAGTTCGGGGTGAGCTGTAGTGCGTGCCTGTCAGATGCCCTTCACTAAGCCCTGGTTTTCTGTGTGTATTATGAAGGGCTGGAGACTGTTGCACTATGAATATTCTGTGGCTACTCCAGTTTGACCTTCCTAATCTTGACTTTTTAGTTCACCTGGCCTGAATTCCTGGGTTCCAGTGAGGTGAATGTGGAGGACTTTTGGGCCACGATGGAGACTGAGGTTATTGAGCAAGTGGCATTCCCTGCCAGCATCCCTATCACCAAATTCGACGCCTCTGTCATTGCCCCTTTCTTCCCTCCACTCATGAGAGGAGCTGTGGTCGTCAACACTGAGAAAGACAAAAACCTGGATGTGCAGCCAGTACCTGGTAAGGCTGCTCGGTGGTTGATAGGGTTCTGGGCAAAGCTCAGTCAAGAGTGTGGGCACTGTCCATGGTAAGACAGTACAGTGGTAGAGAGAGGGCCAGGCCCACCTAGAGGACTTCTAGAAGGATGATGACGGCCTGGGACAAAACCTCTGGAAGTGAAAAGCAGAGTGCAGAGTTTTGAAAAGTTACTAGCCATTTGACACAAAATAGACACATAGCTTATTGCCAGCCTCCTGGGATACACTGCACTGAGCAGTGGAAATCCTACAAAAATACTGATGGTGAAGTTCAGCCCCAAAGGTTTTTATTGAGAAAGGGTATGGCAAGGTCAAGGCATTTGCCTTCAAAACTGATTTTTCAGATGGCTTTGTAGATGGGCTATGGGTTATACATTGAGAAGCACTGGACCAGCTGTGAAGAACATACAACTCTGACACCACCTGCAGCTGCATGCCCTCTGATGAGTCACTCATTGCCCTGAGTCTCTGTTGCTGCATTTGCAAAGAGCATGGGGCCACGTTGCCACTTCCTGGGCTGCTGAGCTAGCGTACTTAGTGACAGCCTTCTACTTTTCTTCTTTTTAAACTGCAGCCCACAGTAAGAAATACATTCTGCATCATGGCCCAGAAATCCATATGTACACATGGGTGTGTGTATCTGTAACTGAAACAAACCTTTCATGAAACAATACTTTTCCATACTGATGGTATGCACTTTCAATCTTATTTTATCTCATTTTCAAAATTTTGGATATGACCTATTGATTTAACAAGTACATAATTCACTTATGTTCAAACATTGCTTTCTAACATTAGCTGTTGAGCCCCCACCTCATTTTTGCTGTTCCAAGGCCCAGGAGTTGTGGAAAGCCCTGCGTCGTTCTCCTGACTAGCCAGGGTCGTACTCTAGAGACAACATTTGTAAAATAGGGCTCCTGCCCCTCTTGTTGTTGCAGCTATAATAAACATCTGTGCTCTTGGTTCTAGAAAACAGGACTTTGGATTAAAAGCCGGAACATTTTAGGGCTCTTTGCAGTATCCACGTGCTAGATTTCTCATGTAGATGTTCCCAGACATGTTCCAGTTCTGAGAAATCAGAGCTCTCTGATTGAGTCCCATTTCTCTCAGCACCCTGGGATGTGCCCAGTGCAGAGTTGCTTTCTATTGCTTGTTGTTCTGCAAGCTTAGCCCTCTTGTTCCCGTCCTCCAGCACTGGGGGGTTACCCGTGGCCTCTGGCAGCTAGCGGCAGCACCTCCCATCACCACAATCATCTCTTGCAGGCAATGGCAGTGCCTTGGTGCGGCTGCTCCAGGAAGGCATCTGCAAGCTTGAGGAGCTTGGCACCTATAGTGAAGAGGAGCTGCAGCATTTGCTGGGCCAATGTGACATCCCTTTCACAGCAGGAGACTGCAGGGTGAGTATTGAGGCCAGTGGTGGAGATCCAGACTTTGGGAGCAGATCGGTGGGTCTGTCTAGTTCTCTAGTCAGACACGAACATGGTGACTAAACACCTCCACTGGACAGAGGTGCTGGCTGTCCAAGAGCCTGGAAGATGGCAGCAGCCAGATCGTGACATACACATGAGTCCTTGGCTTATGGTCAGTGCCTCCTGTTAAAAGTAGTGTACCTGGACTCTACAGTCAGGAATCCTGACTTTTTTAAAATGTAAGACCGTAACTAAACTACCTTACATTTTGAGCTTTATTTTCCTCATTTGTAAAACTGGAATAATGAAAATAGCAACCTCACAAATTTACTGTAAGGAATGTGCTATAGTGTCTGCTTTCTGGACTCTAAAAAGTGGCTACTATTGCATGCATAGACTGTATATATGTATGTGTGGGTTTTACTTGTACAGTACTTTATTGTCTTGTATATTTCTGTGCTGTTAAAGTATTATGCTTCCTCTAAATACAGATTCAAATATTAGTTCCTCTTGAAGGCTTCTCTGACCTCTAAAAACTACAAGGCCCCAAGCCCTAGATGCTAGCAGTTTGGTCATTCTGGCTGGTCTTTTTTGTGACCTGATCTTGCAGGCAGGGGTCCTCCATTTGTCTACCTGTACCTAGAGAAGCATTGGCTGGGTAGGCATAAAGACCCACTCTGGCCTGGCAGTTGATTTTTTTGCTTTGGTATGGAGTGCACATTTAATGCCAAGCACCAGGCCTAGTCCCTTAGCATTCACTCCTGTTCTTCTGATCTTGTCCTTCTCCAGGACCAGCTCTGCTTTTCTTTATTGGCCCTCTATGAATCTGTACAGAATGGAGCCAGAGCCAGACAGACCCCACCGCATCTTACAGGGGGTAAAATCTATAAAGTGTGCCCCCATCAGGTAAGAAGACCACAAAGGAAAACTTTGGGTGGACTTGCTGATGTTAAACTGCTCATACAGACAATCTGATCTGGCTCATTCTTTGGGGTTTGGTACTATAGTTGCTGTGCAGCCTGTGGAGTAACTGCATGTGACACCGTTTGGGCTGAGCAAAGAGCCTTGGTGACTCACTGTATATTTATTACATACCCTACCATGTGCTGAGCCATGAGTCACCTGTTAAAGGTAGAGTAAGCAACAAAGATTTAATTCTTCTCCAATTGACACCATATTTTAGTGAGGAAATAACAGTTGCCCTGGCTTGTAATGATAGCTCTGAAGGAACCAGACAAGGGCTTGAGATAGAAAGTACCAGGGAGAGACTGCCATCTAAGCAGAGAAGGCTCAGTCCTAGAATAGGTGGCTGCCCTAGCAGTGAGCCAGGGAAGAAGTGTTCCGCAGCAGAGGGACTACTAGGATTTTATTATTTTATTTTATTTTATTAGTTTTATTTTTTATTTTTTATTTAATTTTAACTGCTGGGATTTTATTCTAAGAGTGGTGAGGGCCTCTTGAATGATGTTGAATGGGAAATTGGGTCTGATTTTTGTTTTGGCTTGGTTCAGTGTGTTGTTGTACTGGGTATTGAATTCATGCTAGAAATGCCCTCAACCACTGAGCTACATTTCCAGTGCTTCATTGAGACAGTGTCTTGCTGTGCTGCTCAGACTGACACTGAACTTGCTTTCCTCCTACCTTAACCTCCCACGTAGCTGGGATTATGGACATATGCCACTGTGCCCAGCATGATTTTGGGAAGACCACTCCATGTGTCTTTAGAAGGGTATGGGTGCAGTAGGCACTGGGATAGGTCCAGGACAGGTTGTGTACCTGATGACACAGTAGGATCAGGAAGATATCAGGACAGAAAACTCAGGCTATTAACAAGTACTGAATAGGGGGCAGAGGGTCCTCAGCAGAGACACAGTTCATGGAGGTGTGAGTCAATGAGGTGACTGTAAACAGAGAATTAATTTATTAACCCCTTGGACAAAAGCTGTATCTAAAGGAGATGCTTCCACCTGGGCAGATCAGAGCCTGCTCGGAGTATGGTGCTTATGTGACTGGAAGGGTCCTCTCTTGAAAAGCAGTTGATTACACAAACACTCAAGAGCAGTCTTGGGGCCGTGAGGGGCAGTGTATGACTTGGAAGCAACTGGCAGCTGGGTGTGAAGGCGGGATTCTCCAGCACACCCAGAGCTGCCCAGCAGTGGAATGGAGTGGTGCTGGAGCCTGGAGGACTGGGCTGTACCAGGGCCTCCCATCTGGTCAGCATACTGGGTCAGGTAAAGAGCTTCCTCGCAACACAGATGCTTAGACCCAGGGACCATAATTCTGTGGTTTGGGGTGGGGCCCAGGAATCTCGATCTTTAACCAGCTGTTAGCTACTGGTGCTGTGCAGCTAGAATTAGGAACCACTAGATGACGCTAGGTAGTACTGCAGAAGGAGTGCAGGGTAGAGGGAATGTCCTGAAGGGCCTTTCAACCTAAACTGAGGATGGGATGTCCCAACCCTTCTCTCAGGAGGAGGAGCCAGTGACTTCATTTAGGGACAGACGTAGGAAGAGAACAGAATGTCATGGACTCTGGCAGAATGGCCCCGGCTCAGTATGAACCTGAGTGTTCACCTCCCTGGGGCGAAGTGAGCGAGGCCCTGTTGTTGCGGTTGGGGTCGTAGCCCCTTCACCCTGGCCGGGCCCTGCATCTCTCTCCAGGTGGTCTGTGGCTCCAAGTATCTTGTTCGTGGTGAGAGTGCCCGTGACCATGTGGATCTGCTTGCGTCTTCCCGCCACTGGCCACCTGTCTATGTGGTAGACATGGCTACCCCTGTGGCCCTGTGTGCTGACCTCTGCTACCCAGAGCTGACCAGCCAAATGTGGGGGAAGAACCAGGGCTGCTTCTCTAGCCCTACAGAGCCACCTGTGGTAAGTCTCCTGAGAAACTGGACTCTGTCCCCCGGCTGAGTGAATATATCCTGCTCCCTTGGCTCTTCAGGAGGCGCAGCTAGAATGCATGGCCTTTTTTTCTCCAGTAATACCTGGTCTGGTTATGCTGGAACCGGCATCTACTCCATAACTTTTTACTGAATTAGCACTGTGTATGAAGCTATAGTATGTCACTTAGTGTGCTTGAGGTATCCCAAATGTAGGTACCTTGTGTTAAAAGACCTTGCCTTCCAGGTACAGCTTGAACAATGCCACCTTTGAGAATCAGTGTCCATATACAACCAGGCCCTGGGCTAAGCCCTCATACACTCATCTTCTCTGACCTTCTCCTTTTTTAAAAAAGAGAAACTAAGGCCCAGGACAGGAAATGGACTTGATCAGGGTCACACAGCAGATCCCTTATCTCTGTGTCTTGGTAAATTATGCCAGGCAGTAGTTACCAGAATCACAACTCTCCAAGTCTCACCCTCAGACTTTGCTGGAAGAGGCCTTAGGATGGAGGTGAGGAAAAAGGAAAAGAGCAGAAGGAAAGTGGGTGGCTCCCCTGTGTGGGGGGTGGAGGCCCCCAGCTTTGCCTGGGAGGGGATGTTGTTATCGACACTCCCCAGGCGCCCAGGCCCCAGAAGCTTGTGTTGAGGGCTCCAGAACGGTTTTTGGCCTTCCTCTCCCAGAGGTGGTTCTCACCCTGTGGCTTGAATTAACTGTATACAATAATAGCAGCTGAAGCAGTCCAACATCTGTTCTGTGGGGCGGGGACTAGTCTGTCCTCCTTGTCACATGAGGAAGAGGGATGAGATTTGAGTTAGGAAATAAACTACACAGTGATGCTAGGATTTAAACAAGGCTTGCAGACCCCTGGGCCTTTGCTCTCACCAACTACAGTATATAGCTTGGTCGTTTTCTCTTGTCAAAATGGCATCTCATCTCTCTTCTAGACCGTGTCCTGCCCTGAGCTCTTGGACCAGCATAATTCTGTGGATGTGACAGAGGCTGAACATTCTGTCCAGCACCCAGTCACCAAGAGTGCTGTGCGGCGCATTGTCCACACAGGCATACAGCCTAGTCCTGGTGACCCCAGTGCTGGGCACCATTGCTTATCCCTGTGCCCGGAGTTGGCACCCTACACATCTGTCCTAGCCTCCATTATGGACAGCAAATCCAACAGTGTCCGCCAGCGTCCCATTGCCTTTGACAATGCCACTCACTATTACCTCTACAACCGCCTCATGGACTTCCTCACCAGCCGTGAGATTGTCAACAGGCAGATCCATGACATTGTGCAGAACTGCCAGCCTGGTGAAGTGGTCATTCGTGACACCCTCTACCGCCTTGGGGTTGCTCAGATCAAGACAGAGCCTGAGGAAGAGGGCGAGGAAGAGGAGGCAGCCACAGCGGCAGAATAAGCTAGAGTGTTGTACAGGGACTGCACCATCTCCTAAGCCATAGCACAGCCTTTGCTCGAGGTGGACCTGTCCAGGGACCTGCAGGGACGGTCACCTGTAGGCAGAGTCTCTGGCTGCTGGGACTGACCAAAGAGCTTCCATTCCTGAGCACAGCAGGGCCCGGAGTCTGTGCTTCTCTGCCCTCTGGGGCTCCGGGGAAGGGTCAGGAGATGCCTTACTGGCCCTAAGAGAGCGCTTGTAGTATGCCTACAGGAGGGAGGGAGGCTGAGGGAAAGGCTGGTAGCCAGCTCCCTGGGGTCTGACAGGTGGGGTGGAGGTCCTGGGTGGGCTGAGGCAGGAGTCCACACTCAGTGAGGTGTCTCTTCCACATGAGGAAACCTGGTCCAGATCTAGAGCCACACGGGCTCCTTAGCCTGTTGCCTCTGACCTGGGGCCTTGGTCGCCTCATTCCTCCTAGGCATCCCTTTGGGCTCCTAAGGAGGGATGAATTTTTCTCCAGTTCTTCCTGCACCACATTTGTGGGAACAAGAGGGAGGAACAGTGTGCCATAGCTTTCTTCGAGGACTGTCCTCTTCCTTTAGCTTTGGGGAAGATACCCCCCTTCCTCCTTTCCCTGGCCACTACTGCTGCACCCTACATCCTCTCTGGGCCCTGGGATCCTCACCACAGAGGGGATGTGGCCCATGGTCCTGTGATGTAACCTGGCAGCAGTAGGAAAACTCCCTTCTGTGAAGGGGAAGCAGACTGGGCCATACGGAAACAGCAGGACTGGCTCAAGTGCCCATGGTTTGCTTAGGGCCCAGGAATAGGCCAAGTGTTTAATTTATTGATAGGAGTGGAGTAGGTGGCTCCCCCTGCTTCTCTTTCCCCAACAAGAATAAAGTTTATTAACTTATCTGGTTTTGATGAAGCAAGAACCAGTTCCATGCTTATTGTGTGGGGCACAATGTGGTCAGGTTTCTGGGGTCCTGGGCTTGTCGCTTCATGTGAAGGAGGAACAGAGAAGATTCTCAGGAATTTGTGGGCACTTATGTGATGCAAAATACCAGAGGCTGGCTGTGTTAATGCGGTTAGTTTAATGTTTACAAAGAACATCCCGCAGCATGACTGTTAGTTATGATATGTCAGCTTGGGGGACTGTGAGCTTCTTAATTGGTGTGGCCAGCCACACACCAAGGTCCTCTGCCTTCCAGCCCAGAACAGCAGGGAACTGGGCAGAGCCCCCTCACATTTAGCTGCCATGTGGCTCATTACAGCAGTGCCAAATCCAGGGTGGGATGGGCTGCCAAGTGAAGAAGGCTGTAGGACAAACGCTGGAAGGTCCTATTAGAGTCATAAGAGGGGCCACCCTGCTCCAGGGGACCTGTGGCCTGAGAGGTCCACTCTTGCTTGTCCACTCCTGTCCCACTGGTTCCGAGTATAGTCCCACCTCTTGCTGGGCCCCCAAGGAGCCTTGTTTTCTCAGTATCCAGACACTTCACCCGAACATGCCATTTCCACAGAGACAGGAGAGGATTGGGGAAGCGAAGTGCAAACGGGTAGGAGCGAGCTGGGGGGTTACCAGTTGTCAGCAAACACGAGTCCAGCATCATGAGAACAGTGGGAGAGGGTTGAAAGGGCTCAGCCCCTAAATGGCAGTGATGGCCCAGGCTCTGGGAGTGGGGTCTTTTGACCTCCCCCATACCCCTGACATTCCCAAGCTTTAGAGCTGGGCCAAGCTGTGGAAATGACGGAGGGCAGAGTTTGTATGTTCTCCCCATGCTGCCCCATCCATGGAGGAGTTGGAGCTTGGTGGTGGGGAGGGTACTCCCCGTCATCACCACCTCAGCAGAACTGATAGTTGTTGGGCTGCAGCAGGGGCTGGGCGATGTCCCCTGGCTCACAGCAGGCCAGGTGCTCACTGGAGCTTTCTTCTTCCAGCTCGCCGTTGCTGTTGCTGCTGCTGCTGCTGTTGCCACTGGTGCTGCTGCCACTGCTGCTGCTGCTGCTGCTGCTGGTATCACCACCACTGCTGTTCCTTGGCAGATTAGCGTAGTCCTGGGGGTGGGAGGGGCCAGGGACAATCCAGAGCATTAGGCCATGCGCTGCATGCTCTAGCTAGCCCCTCACCCACTCGGTGCCCCGCCCCTCTTTACCTGCTCTCTCCTGTCTGCTTGGACCTGCTCCTGGAGGAAGGAGCAGATCTGCTGGAAAGTGGGTCTGTGGGTGGGCTCCAGGTCCCAGCAGGCTTGCATGATGCTATATCTGGAGATGAGACAAAAGTTGCTCATGTGAAGCTGCTTGGGGTCTAGGGACCATTATATCTGTCCCTACAGAGGGCTGTCTGCTAGAGGTCCTATCAAACGTGAGTTTGTGGACTGGATGGAGTTCAGTGGTGGCCTGCTTATCTGGCATGCATGGGGCTCCATGTCCCATCCCCAGGACTGGGGAGAAAAAAAGTTTGGTACAAAGCTTAATCCATGTCTTCAGCATGCTTTACCTCAGTCCTTACGGTAACTCTTGGAGAATGTTCTCATAACCCCCATTTTGAAGGATAAATCTGGTGCCCCCAAGGTCATTGCAGTAACAGTCCAAGTTAAAAGTCTGGCTGAAGTTAGGTCCCACCCCAGTCCAGAGCCTTCTCTGAGACCATCCCCCATGCTACCTGGGAAACCAGCAGAAACCCTAAACTAGGGGAAAGGGGATTCTTCTAGATTGTACTGTGGGGGCATGAAGCCTAGCCCTGGAGCACTTTGGGCAGAGAAAGACCCTGCTAGCCCCTTCCAGCCAAAGCCTGGGCATCCTCTTCCCCCTGGGACCCTTTTACATACATGTTCTTTGGGGCAAAGGCAGGCTGGGCCATTTGGTATCCATCTTTCACCAGTTTGTAGAACTTGCTGTTCACCAGAATGCCAGGGTAGGGGTTCAGCCCTGCAGAGGCCGGGGTAGTGTGAGCGGCCACACTCTTCCTCTTTCTGCACCCACATGCGTCCCAGTGAGGTGGTGTGTGAAGGGCCCCACCTGGACTCTGGCCCCAGCACAGTAGCTACTCCTCCCCAGGGCTTACTGTATGAAATGTCCTGGACACCAGGCATTACCACGCCACACAAGAACTCCAGCATGGGCTCTGCAGTCAGGTAGACCAAGTGGGGACCATGCCAGGTATTAGGAAGTTGGTAGAGGTGCATTTGAGGACTTAGCACAAATCCCTGTCTAGTCCTCAGGAAATAGGAGCTAGTAACTTGAGCTGCATCTGCAAGAGTATGTTGCTTTTGGACAAAAGGCTAACAGCGTCATAGAAGCAACTGCACAAGGGAAACAAATGAAGAAGGGGGCTCAGAGGTCATGTGTGTCAGCACTGAAGGGTCTGCCCAGTCCACAAGACTTGTGATGCTATATTTGAAAGCTCTTGCCTGTTGTATCACTCCCACCAGCCCTTGTGCTGTTCTGGGCCCCAGGCTTCCTTGACTAGATTCCTGCATGAGGTACAACACACTGGTGGGGTAGCCAAAAAGGAACCAGCGCTGGGGTGGGCCTGGAATGCACCCAGTGGCTCACCAAGTGAGAAAATCTCCCAGAGAAGGATGCCGTAGGACCAGACATCACTCTGGACCGTGTAGACACAGCCAAAGATGCTCTCTGGCGCCATCCACTTCACAGGCAGGCGGGCCTGGAAAGACCATTCCCAGTCACTTGGGGCCCTTGCTTTCTGTCCCCTCCCTAGCTCATGCCTTCCCTTCCCAGCACTCACATTGCCTTTGACGATGTAGTTGGAGTCATTCATGATGTCCCTAGCCAGCCCAAAGTCCCCAATCTTGGCCACATGCCCATTGGTCAACAGCACATTTCGAGCAGCCACGTCCCGGTGGATACACTGAGGGGGAACTGCAGTGTTAGTCTCAGCTCTCCCCTATTTGAGCCTGTCATGAGGAGAGGCAGAGGGGGTCCCACAAAGATTTAGGGTCCAAATCTACCGCAGCCCAGGGTTTGAGAAAAGTTAGTGTGCCCAGACAGTGTTTAGAAGTCACCAGCACCCTGTCTCCGGAACCCTTCTAGCTATTTGTCTCTGAGCAGCTTTCGAATGGTGTGGGTGGCTCATGGCCCCAGAAGCAATGATCCCTTGTGCTGTGTACAAGCCCCGGCTCATTCTGTTACTGCAACAACTGCTGCTACCTTTAGGGTATCCCAGTACCAGGCCCACTCCATCCCTACATAGTACACGTTAAAGCTCGATTTTATCCTCAATTATGATTATGCCATTTTTATAGATAAAGAGGATGAGGCTCAGAGAACTTAAATCAGCTGCTCAGAGTCATCCAAGTGGCAAAGTCACCATCAAGCCGTTGACTCCCTGCATTCCAGGCCCACCCCAGCGCTGGTTCCTGTTTGGCTACCCCACCAGTGTGGTGTACCTCATGGAGGAACAACAAGTCTGTTCTAAGCATGATAGAACTCCCATTCCTGGGCACTTAATCCTGGGCCAAAAGTATCTGCTATGTTCTCTGATGGCCTCACCACCCTATGAGGAAGGTTCTGGTGTTGTCCCATGAGACCATGTGCTTCACCAGGGGAGACCACTGTTGTCCCGTTTACAGTGTTGGGTAAGAATGAGGGAATAAAACCTGTTTGAGGAACTGGTACCCTTCTGGACCACACCCGGAGGCAGACACTCGCCTTGTTGGGGGCCCCACATCCCCTGAAGGAACCAGCCTGGGCACAGTTGCCTTCCACCCACTCCTGAGGGCCTCCCCTTCCTCCCTCCCTCCACTACGCCCTTTCCTCCCGCTTCTCATTTGTGCAGCCTGGCAGGACTCTGATTAACCACATCAGCGACCTGAGCACTACAGTGGTTCTGACTCAATTTTTTTTTTTTTTTTTTTTTGTCTTTGCAACAGGGTCTCCCTGTGTAGTTCAGACTGGCCTTGAACTCACTTTGTAGCCCAGGCTGGCCTTAAACTCACAGCAATCCTCCTGCCTCAGCTGCCTGAGTGCTGGGACTACAGGTGTGCCCCACCATGCCCGGCAGTGACTTACATTCTTGGAAGCCAGGAAGGCCATGCCCTGCGCCACTTGGCTGGAGAAGTGCAGCAGGTCCCAGAGCTCCAGGGGCCGTTTCTCTTCCTTGTCCAGGTCTGTGATGGGAAGAGGTATCAGGGCAGCTCTGTCACAGCCCAGCTCTTCCCTGGCCGCATCCCCTGCCTCCCAACCACCTTCCGCCTCTTCCCTGGCCCTGGCACATCCTCACCTTGTTCAGCGAAGGAGTCACTTGAGGAAGTGGAGACTGGCCTCATCTCCACATAGGTGTCTAGGCCCTGGCTAGAGAAGCCACTGTCCCTATGTAGGAGAGAAGGTTGAGGGGTGGTCAGTCCTCGTCGCTGTATTGCCAGCTTAGGCTTCAGCCTCCAGCTGCCCCTTGAACTCTCCTAGCCATCAGGGAAGGGAAGGGAAGGGACTTGCAAGTCAACCTGAACCTCCCTTTCTGAGGAGCAACCCTTGCCACATCCCATCTACGTGACCACTGGCCTCTGCCTGGACATCCCCCACACCAGAGATGTAGCCCATCCTGTCTGGGGGCAGCTCCGCCTGTTAGAAAGTTCTTCCCTGCTCCTAAAGTCTTCTGGTCTTTGCTTTATCAAGGGCCACCAAAAAGTTGTGCTTTTCCCCATAGCAAGCCTGCTAGAATTCGAGCACATCCTGGGACGTTCTTAGAATCCTCTCCTCTCCAGACACCCGGCTCTCACCCCTGGCTTCTCACAAAAATCCTTGGGGAACTTGTAACATTGCTGTGCTTGGACCACTCTTGGAAACACTAGGGACAAACACAGTCACCCACAGCTCTCCACCTCTCTGGAGTGAGGCCCATGTGCTGCCCCTTGGGCAATCTCCTTACTGTGGACTATGATTCGGCAGGTCCAAGTGGGTGGCCCTGAGACGTGAGTTTCTAGTAGCCCCATGGGGATGCCTGCTCTTGGGCAGTAGGTGAGTTTGAGAAGCACTGTTCTAGACTGAAGAGCCAGTACTGCTTCTAACAGTTCCATCAGGTAGGGTTTCTGACTGCCTTACCTACTGTCCCTCTGCACTGGGGATACGTGCCTTGACAGAGCCCGTACTCCAGCATTCCCAGAAAGAACCCAGTGTTTTGTTTATAGATGTGATCATGGCAAAACTACCCTCTCCTTTGTTCTGGAAATGATACCTCTGTATTAGCACAGCCTAGGATCCCCTTGGAAAGGTTGGTTCATAGGTCACTTGCCCTTTGAAATTTCCCCACTGAGAATACTTTGTCTGCCTACAGATTTGAAGATAGAGGCTAACACGGCTCTGGTACTCATTTTCATTTGATCTGGCTCTGCGGGTTTCATCCCACAGAGGCCCAGTGTGTCTCGTCCTCTCAGAGGGGTGTCAGTGTCAGAAGAGGAAGCAGACTGCTCAGGCCCCCTTTTCTGAGGGGCCAGAGCAAGAAAGATGGCCTCCTTCACCCTTTGCTTCCCAGGGCTAGCAGCTGCCAGTACTTAGGATACAAACACAATATACACCCCTCTTGTTCCAGTTTGTTTCTCGCTGTGAGGCCCAACCAGTCGTCCAAGAGCAAGACCCACAGGACAGCAATGTGGCTAAAGTGAGCGCTGCCCCCAAAGCAAAAAGGGGAGAGTTTTAGCTCCGCTCTACTTCTGCCTTGACTCATGGGTGATGTGCAACTTGCCGCTTACTCTCTCTGGTTCCCTGTATATTTCTGTCCATCTGCCTCTGTGTGGCTTCCAGGAATCGCAACATTATAGAACAACAGAGACAGAAAAACCCTGAGCAATTCACCACTCTGATGGCTTGCCTGGGGAACCTGAGGCCGGAAGGAAGCGGGGAGCTTCCCATAGTCGTGTTGTTTTGCTCTCTCACTCAACAACTG
This sequence comes from Dinomys branickii, assembly GCA_004027595.1. Taxonomy (NCBI): domain Eukaryota; kingdom Metazoa; phylum Chordata; class Mammalia; order Rodentia; family Dinomyidae; genus Dinomys; species Dinomys branickii. The sequence continues at coordinate 164,477 of PVLD010000329.1, read as the reverse complement.
ATTGCCCCTACTTCACGTTGACTTGGGGACTGGGGCCAGCCACTCCTGAGTGGAGTGGGTATTCTGAGGCCTCCATAGCCTGTGTGGTGGGAAAAACCAAGTATTCCCCAAGTCTTCCCATCTCCGGCCAAGGCTCCAGGCTTGAGTCTGGGTTGATCTTTTACATATGTTAAGGTGATGATTTCATTAACATGTCTTCCTCAGTCTGTGAGCTGCCCATCATTGCCCTTTGCCCTCTCACAACATGTAGATACTCAGATATTGGATGGGAGTATGTAGTAGAAAATCAGAGTTCCTGGGTGGCTATTCCTCAAGGCATAAATTGGCTTTGTGGACAGATATGGGTCCCACCTCCCCGTCCTAGCCTCCCTCCTGTCCTGTGCCAGGATACTACCTGCGGACATATTTCTTTTCCAGGTGAATGTTCTTATAGCCAGTATCCCCTTCAGGGTCCTGGCCTGGATTCAGGCTGGGTCCCAGCATGGCCTCGGCCTTCTTTCGCAGAAAGTTGAGCAGGTCGCCATAGCAGCAGTACTCAGTGATGACCAGGACAGGGCCTGCGGCAGCCAAGAATATGATGTGAGCAGCAGGATGGGTTGGGGACAGTTAGACCCCAGACCTGGGACCCAACACCTAAATTCTAATCCCATCTCTGATCAGACTTCTTGGTGCCTCAGTAAACCCCATGAGTCTAACACAAAAGAACTTTAAAAAATTTAAACCCAAGAATCTTTCCTTCAAAAGAACTCTATGGTACTTTGATATAGGGTAAAGGATGGGGCCCTGGAACACCTCTGAGATTCCTGGAGTAAATGTTTAAGCACCTTTGGGTAGGAGCTTCTTAAAACATAGATTTGGAGGTTTCTTCTGGACCTACAAAGTCAGATCCTCTGGAAACAGTCCAGAAAGCTGCACTTTATCTTGTTGTTGTTTTTTCTTTTAAGTAATGGTGTCACTATGTAGTTCAGGCTGGCCAGGAACTCACTGTGTAGCCCAGGTTGGCCTTGAACGCGCAGCAATCCTCCCCACCCCACCGCTGTGTGCTGGATTACAGGCATGTGTCACCACGCCCAGCCAGAAATCTCTGCTTTTATCACCTCTGCCTAGTGCTCCAGTGCTCAGAGATGTCAGAGCTTTGCAGAGTTGTCTACTTCACCCCTTAGTAGCTCCTGCCTAGTCCAGGAGTCTGGCCTAGGAATTTCAAGGGGACTAAGGCAGGGCTTCTGTTGGCATTTTGAACAGACAAGAAAGGGAGGATAGAGCTAGGTGCCCTCAGGGCCCTGAGATACCCACCCCAAGAGGCCCCAAGATCACAGGCCTCGTTCCCACCAGGCCCCTCACCTCCGTGGGTGCAGGCTCCCAGAAGGTTGACTATGTTCTCATGCTGGCCCAGGTGACTCATGATCTTCAGTTCAGACATGAGTGCCTCCTTCTCATCCGCATGAGCTGTGGCTGGGAGATGGGGCCACAGGTCAGAGCAAGCAGGGGTATCCAGAGGCCAAAAGAAGGCGGAGGAAAGAGGCAGACACCGAGTGGAGGGAGAGAGGGAGGAACAGGCCCGTTTCTAACCCTGTCTCCAAGTAACAAGAAGCCAAGCTGTAACTAGGCCATGCCTCTGCCTGACTTCTAGGCACCCCAGCCTCCCTGGGACTCTCAGAAGCCCTTCCCCACCCAAAAGCTGACCAAGACCTCATCTAAGCCAGGAGAAAAATGGCCTCCCATGGAAAGCCAGGTCCTACCCCCACTCCCGGGCTTTCACTCCCAAGTTCCAGCAGGCTGAAATGGGAGTGATGCCACCCCCAGCAAACACGGCTTCCCAGCTCTGCCCCCGGTCCCCATCATTCCCTGCACTCACACTTTAGCATCTTCACAGCCACCTTCAGGACAGCATCTTCTTTGCCCAGACCAAAGGCCGTGGCCTCTACCACCTTCCCAAAGGCACCAGCTCCAAGGGTCTTACCTGCCATACACATAGGCTCCTTAGGGCCCTGGGTACAAAAGGGTCTATTGCTCAGGGCCCACAGGTTTCCTACCACCTCTAATGGACCCCTGAAGGGAAGGCACAGGGTGCTGGGACCCTATCTCACCAAACTGCAGGTTGTTTCGGGGGAACTCCCACTTCTCATTGTAGGGCAGCTGGGTGGGGTCAATGAAGGTGTAGTTGTTGCCCTCGTAGCTCTCAATGATCTTCCAGCGCACTTGGTACTTGGGCTTCTGCAGAAAGAGGGAGAGCCATATGGTAGTTGGGTCTGGCAGGGTGATCTGGGATCTCATCTCCCGGAGCAGTGGGTGGGGGAAGTTCCAAAGCGCTCGGGGAAGAAGACAGGGTGAGCCCTGCTGTGTGCTGAGTAGCGTGGCCCCTCAGGCACAGGGCACTGACAGCCAGGCCCTGCTGGACTGTCTTACTATGAGACCTTCCCTTCTCCAGCCCTCAGTTTCTCCATTTGTGTACTGAAGTTCTCTGAGGATCTCTGTATCTCATAATTTTGGTAATTCCTGGGCCAGGAAGGAGAGTAGAACTTGAGATATATCCGTTCACTTACCCACCTGCCTATCTTCTCATCTGACTAGTTTTATATTTGTGGTTTTTATGTATGTTGCCCTGTTGGGGACTGAATCCAGGGCCTCACACATGGTTAAGTACATGCTTTACCAGTGAGCCACACCCCATGCCCTATTTTTATTTTAAATTGTGGTAAGATATACATAACATTTACCATCTCCATCATTTTTAAGTGTACATTTCTGCATTATGTATATTTACATTGTTGCAAAACCAATTTGCGGAACATATCTTGTAAAACTGAAATCCTATATCGATTAGAAGACAACTCTGCGTTCCTGTATTCCTTTCCTCCCAGGCACAACCTCCAGTGGTACTACTTTCTGTATCTATGAATTTTACTGTTCTGTGCCTTATGTAAATGGAATTATGTACAGAAGACAAACATTAGCAAACATTAGCCTTCTGTGACTGGCTTATTTCACTTAGCCTAATATCTTCAGAGTTCATCCATGACGTAGAGTGTGTTAGAATTCCCTTCTTTTTTAAGGCTGCATACCAGTCCCATCCATACATTTTATAAGCATCTCTTTGTGCTAGCTGAAGCTGTTTCAGCATTAAACAAGATGGACTCTGGGCTCACATGGAGTTTGCATTTTAGTGGCTAAGAATATATTTAACTCAAATAAGCATACATGTGGGAAATTTTCAAATAGTGCTGGGAAGAAATAAAATGGGAGAGAGATGAGCAAAGTAGGACAAGGCCTCCATGGAGCCAGCTGTAAGGACTACATAAATGCAGTCTTGAAGAGGGAATGATCCTGGCAGTCGAGGGACAGGAAGCAGCGGGGATGGACGTGGAAGGGAAGTTCCAGAGGCAAGAAGGTCTCAAAAGCTGAGAGGGGTGGATGCCAGATCCAGCCTGGGGAGGAGGAGCAGCCGCCTCTCCCTCCTGCTCCAGGGCAGTGCACAGGGGCATCACGCTCATGAGAGGAGCTGAGGGCGGGCCAAGTTTGGGGGGAAAGTGAAGCTGGGATGGGAGGCGGAGGACACTAAGGTATTGGTCAGCAGACCAGCCCTTTCAGGTCAGGCCTGTGCTTAGCAGCTGGGGTCCTTCCCTGAGTACTCCAGCTTGGGGAGTGAGAGGGTGTGTGAACAGGTGTCAGGGAGGAGAGTAACCTATGTCTTGCCAGCTTAAAAGAAACACTACAGATAGCTATAGCAAAGAAAGTGAAGCTGGTAATTTGGGAGGATAAACCCCAGCTAGCCAGGAAGGAAGGACTTCTGGGCTCTGGCTCAGGAGGGCCGGCTACAGGTAAACTTAAGCACATCCATGTTACGGCCTGGGGTGAGTCTGAAGTGTGACCTAGGAGAGACTTGCCCAGCCTCTGAGGATTCAAACCCTGAAGGTGGGCACCTGTGTCACCAAAAAGGCAGAGCCCACACACGGAGCAGGAAAGGGTCGTCTGGCCTCTCTTGGCCGCTTCCATCTCCAGGAGCATCTGTGGCCAGGGCTGTTTTTCTCCCCGTAACTTCTCCTTCCTCTGCCCCCTGCAGCTGGGCTGAGTCAGCCCCTCCCCACTCTGGCTGGCAGGGGCAAAGGGAGGGTTGGGAGGGGGTGGCTTGCCTGGAATCTCACATCTCTAAATTCTGGATGCCAGTGCTGAGTCCCTGCCTGTTTGCCTGCCTCCAGAATCCCCACCCTCTTCTTGTCCTTCCCAGGGACCTGCGCTGTCTCAGAACAGGCTCCCGCGTGGCTCCAGTGTGGCCACCTTGGCCAGCTTCCTAAGAACGGAAGTAGATATCGGAATGACAGCAAGGGGTGCTTGCTGAGCGCTTCCTGCAAGCCGGACCTCGGGCTGGACACTTACTGGATGTCATCTCCTCTGTTCCTGGAACCCAGCCTAAGCCCTGTGCTCACCTCTCACTTCCCTTCTGGCGTTGAAGTGAGAATGGAGACAGCCACAGCACCCTCCCCATCCAGGCCGGCTAGGTCTATGCCTCAGGAAGCCCGAGAGCTGAGCAGTTCCGTGGGAGAATGCCTGGGGTCTCTGCCATCCTCAGAGCTCAGTTCCAGGCCCCAGAGTCCTAGTGTCTCCAGAGCCCTTGGCCACTCCTCTGTGCCCTCCCCCCCCCCCCCCCCCCGTCCCTTCCTCACAGCCCGCTGACTCCTGCCCTTTCCTCTTCCTCCTTGACCCCCTCCCCTGCCCTCTTCTGGGGACAGAAGCTGATGACTCAGCCCTGAGTCAGAAACAACCCTTCCACAGATGCAGCCACTCCTGGGATGAGGCCCAGGCAGCGAGGACAGTTCGGGCTAAGTGCCCAGCGAAAGCGCAAGGCAAAGGAGGACTGGATATGGGCCCTGAGGCAGGGGGTGACTGACTTGGCCCCTCTTGTCAAATGGGGGGCACCCCGTTTAGGGGAGCTAAGAGTATGAGTGGGTGTTGGGGAAGAAGGACCCCAAGGCCTTGGGTATGAGCCTTGAGTAGGCTCAGCGGGCAGCTGGATTTCCTGGATGGGAAATGAAGAAGTGACCGAGAGCACAGGCTCCAAAAATACCCGCATGGAGAAAGCATAAATTGTCCCTAAACCACAGCTCAGCAGGTAGAAAGGGCTATAGGGGTCTTGGGCCCTTCTGAGCATCTCCAGGGCTGGCTGGGCTGGGGCCTGGAGGGTAGTTCCAGTTCCCTATAAGGAAAAACTTCGTACACACCAAGCTCTCAGAAAAGGAACAGGCAGCACAGGAATGAGTAAGGTCTAGTCTCTGGAGGTAGCAAGTGGGATCTCAGAACACCCAACGACTTTGGGGGTGTAGTCAAGGAGATAGCCAGTCTCACACTCACTTGGGTTCCCCATTCAACTTCCTCTTGGGATGAGGGCATGTGCTCTATCACAGAGCATGTCTGTGCTTTGCACTCTGTCAAGTCCTTTACAAGCATCAGGTCAGGGGGTCCTCACAACAACCTTCCAGTGTTATCCCTGTTCTACAGAGGGAGAAACAGGGGCCTGGAGGCACCAACTTTCCTGTGGCCCATACACAGAGGCCAGCAGAGCCAGGAGTAAGATCACCACTCCTGTCCCTGGCTCCTACGGCAGACCAGCAGGAAGTTCCTCTGTTAGAGGAGGAAGGTGGTTTTGGATTACCCAGCTTCACCATACAAGAGGGCCAAGGATCATAGTGAGTCAGCCAGGCACCTGGCATACAGGATTCCGCTGGGTCCAGACCCCTGGAGTCCTGACCTGGGTCTGTTTCCTTAGGGATTCCATTCACACCCATCTTCTCATTCAAGGTGCTGGAAGCCTGAACCAGAAGTACCCTCATCTGTCCATCGATCCTGCCTACTCCAGCTTGGGTTCTTTTTCCCCAGGCCCCCCAGGATGGCCAGGAGGGCCACAGAGGGGACACAACAGGGGTTATTCATCCCTTATCACTCTTTGTTCAAGCCCAAGGACATCCTGGGACCTGTAGGAAGGGCTTCATCCCCTCAGAGCCTCACCTACACCCTTTCTGCCTCCTCTTCTGGGTCTCACCTCCAGAGCCCACCCTGGTCTTTCTCTCACCTGCTCCTCTGCACACACTCAGAATACCTTCTCCCAGGTCTCGTCTTCCCTGCTGCTTTCCCGGCCTCTGAGGCCTGTCCCACTAAGGCCAAGCCACCTCTTCCAGTCTCCCTTCTCCACAGCCATGGGAGAAGCAGCCTCCTCTGACACCACCTCCCTGCAGGCTTCTGGCCGGAGCCTCCGGGACTCTGAGTGCAGTGGTCCTATTTTGTGTGAGGAGGTGGCTTAGCAGGCCAGGTGGGGGAGGTGCTAGGGATCTGGCACCAGCCACAGCTTTCTGTCCATGGCAGGTTCCTCAGCCTGGCTGAGCTCAGAGTCCCAGTGGGCAGAATGCCCACTTCTATCCTCCTTGCCTCTGAGTTGTTCTAAGGGTAAAATAAGAGAATCTGATGTCTCACATAATAGCTAAATGCATGGTTTGGGCATTAGTCCCCTCCAAGTTAAAAACCAGACTTCTGTCATTGACCAGCCACAGATGAGGACAACTGTTTCAGCCTCTCAGGACTTCAACTTCTGACTCTGTGAATGGGGTTAGTAATGCTGCCTGTACACCATAGCTGCGGACGGCATTTAGTGAGGCGACCCAGGCAGCTTGCTTCATAAAATGCGCCTGAATCACGGTAGTCCAGCGGCCAGACAGGCAGTGCCCCTAAACACACAGCGGGCAGTGAATGGCAATTGTCCTCAATCATACTAAGTAATAGGATGAGAACAACTGTGGCACTTCCTCCTCCATGAGTCCATATGCTACATAAGGGCAAGACTCACGCCAGCCCCAGAGATGCCCTCCACACAGAGGTGATGCTCACCTCACCTGCTGGGCACCTAGAAGCCTGGGCTAGAACAGAATCCCATGATTAAGCTCCCCTGGAACCCTGTCACCAACTCTGTAAGGTGCTCCCTCACTGTTACAGCTACTTCTGCCCTGGACAGTAAAGCCTGCTGGGGCTGGGTGTCAGAGGCCGACTCCATGACTGACAGAATGAGGGAGGGAGGGAGTGGGGACTGAAGAGTGGGTCTATGCCACCTGGTGGTGACATCCAAACATGGCTGTCCCAGGGCTTGGTCCTCAGGGACTGGCCATCCGCTTGCTCCTGACCCACCAGCTCACCTGCTTATACTTGTACAAAAGCAGCAGCAGCAGGAGCAACAGCAAGGCCATGAGGGAGATGCAGGTGATCACCACTGGTGTGAAGAAGGGCTCCTCGGGGCGCCTGGTGTGGGCTTCTGAAAGGGGCAGGCAGTGGAGTGAGCAGGCAGTGGGGCCTCAGGGACCCTCCCTGCTGAGACAAGGCCAGCTCACTGCCTGGAGCACAGTAAGTGCTCAGCTGATGCTCATTAACTGAATGTAGTGTCCTCTTGCTGAACAAGACCCCCCTAGAGCTCAGTGAGCATCTGCAGACCCTGCTCCAGGAGAGGCACAGAGGACGGCCTCTCCATATCTGTCCTGCACAGTTCCAAATCCTATCCAGAGGCTGTGGGGGCCCCAGATCATTCAGTCCCACCCCTGCTGGTACCAGAAGCCCCTTTCAGGAGGAGATTCACCTCTTCCACTTCTGGGCAGCTCAGACAGAAAGGCCTAGAGGTTGCACCAAAATCAACCTCCGCTTGTAGCATGTCCTCTCTAGCTTCTTCACCTGCTTTGGAGCTAAGTGGCCCTCTGAGAGTCTGAGAGCCAAGCTTATGGTCCTGGGGTCTCCCCTTCCCAAGTCTATAACTTTGGTTGTCTTGATCCTATTTGAAGGACATCAATCTCTTGCTAGATCAGGAAGGAGCTTGGGTCTGAGGTCAAATCTCACTTATGCTACTTAGGGCATGGGTGTCATTGAACCCATGACTTCTCAGTCTCAGATTTATCATCCTCCAAATATAAAGCAAAACAGGACTTACCCTCCTTGGGTTGTGGGTAAATTGAGATAATACCAGTGAAAAGCTTAGTACAATGCCTTGGGTGGTTGGCTTTATTACAAAAACTGTACAGCAGCCACCAGCAGTGAGGCTGAAGTGGTGGGGCCCTGGCAGCATCTGCTCCAAGGACAGCAGCTGCTGCCCAGGAGTGACAGGATCTCAGAACGCACAGGGGCCAGTCAGGGGCTGCTCTGCATCGTCTGGGCCCAGAGAGTCTCGCCAGTGTCTGGCACGAAGTGGTCACTGAGACCTCATTGCTAAGGGCTAGAGGTTGCTGTGTGTCTCTGAGAACCAGAGAACTGGCCCTGGGGAGCTTTTGTGCTAAGAGAAAGGCAGCCTGCATTAGTGTGCAGAGCTGGACATTAGCCCTGGCAGCTGCTCCCACTGGGGCCCTGAATGGATAGGACCATGTCTTAGGGAAGGAGGGGGGTGAGGGAGAGATGCAGGAAGCCATTCCAGCTGGTCTCAGGCTTCGAACTGCCTGCCTCTTTAACCAGACTCTGACCCCCATGGGGCACAGGCCCTTGCATGGAACAAGTGCCCAGCACACAGCATGTATGCCAAATACATACTTGTGTGAATTAATGACTGAATTACAGGGCATGTGATTAGAGGGTCAGCTTGCTTCAGGCTGCTTTTTCTCTGCACTTGATGCTTCCCCTGCCTTTTTCCTGAGTTTCAGTCCTATGTGTTTTACCTGCCCCTGCTCTGCCTCTGGAGCTCTGTTACCAGGAGGAGCTCAGGGTTGACACAGAGAAGTAGATCTCAGCACTATGGGATGCACTCCCAACAGGACTTCTGGCTCTGGAACCTTGGAGGATGGGCAGCATGCAAGACCCCCCACCTGCGCATGCTGGCCAGGAGCGGGAGGGGCAAGGCTCACCTCTGGTGACTGGCCCGATGGACCCGGAGTTGTTCCCGAGGCTGTTGCAGGCCCTGCACTCATAGGTCACATTGGGCTCCACGATCCCAATCGTTAGTTGGCTCCGAACAGTCACTTTGTGGAAGGGTTCCTGGCTCAGGACCTCAGGGTTTGAGTCCTCCCAGACACGTAGCACCTCGGCCTTCTCACATCTGGGAAGAACAGAACATGGTCCAGGATTTCAGGATCCCCAGCCTGGGGTCCCCTCTCACTTATGGGTGTCCAGTCCCACAGCCCAGGTGAGCGGGTTGAGCAGAACCCACTTACCTGTCAGTGTGGCCCCTGCATTTCAGCCAAGTCACATTGGGCTGAGGGTACCCAGTGGCATCACACAGCAGTGTGTAGGAGCCATTGATAGGGTTCCATTTGACACTGACCTCTGGGGGGTCTGAAGAGGAAAAGAGGGTAGAGGAGGGTGGTACCAGCCCCAGAGGCCACCACATTGGCCCCCCCTCTCCCCGCCCTCCCAGTGCACCCAAACCCAGGCCACCCTGGGGACCTATGTGCAAAGCCTACCCCATCACTCACATCGCAGGGTGAGGCTGAAGGTCAGAGAACTCCAGCCTCCCTCGTTCCACGCCTGGAAGGAATAGCGGCCGGCCTCGGAGGGCTTCACACGGGTCAGGAGGAGGCTGGAGGTGTACCTGCAGAGAAAAGCAGGGTCACCCCAAGGCCCAGACTGCTTGGCCCCCACCGGGGCCCAGACAGCAGCCTTAAGAGGGTTGCTTCCTTTTTGATAAAGTGTCCAGGCCACGAGCCCCAGATCAGGTATCATGGAGACAGGTGAAAATCACCAACCCTGTTTCCTTCACTGGTCTATCTGAAAGGATCTTTCCTAAGACTTAGTAGAGACGATGTCTATAAGGTGCCTTCACAAGCAAAGCAATCCTTGCAGAAATTCCTTAAAGTGCCAGGCCTGCCAAGGGGACTATGAGAGAGATGGGCAGCAGAATAGAGTGCCCTAGTTCCGGGGTCAGGCCTGTGCCACTATTTCTTGTCTGTGTGACCTTATACAGATCCTTAACCTCTCTGCTCCTCCACTTTTTTTGTTGTGAGGGTGATACATGGTTATTCATCTTAGCCTGAAAGCTCACGAGCTACATTTTTAGGGTGACTGACACAGAACCTGACTCATTGTAGGTACTCAGATTAATGATCCCCCTTTTTATAGAAAAATCCTGGAAGCAAATGCTAACAACAAAAGTCATCTTGACTGACTCCACATCACTTTTTATTTTATTCTTTTCTTAACCTCTGTTTTATAATTTGTCCAGAATGAATGTACTATTTAGATAATTAACACATTTAAAAAAAATAAACACTAGCAGATCTGGAGATGTAATTGCATGGTAGACAGCATGCTTACCTAGTATGAGTAGAATTTTGGGATGAATCCCTAGCACCACCAAATAATAATAAATTTTTAAAAATAATAAATGATAGCAAATTACCAGTTCTTGTCTGGAAAGTGGTGCAGCTCCTACTAGACTAAAATCTGTGGTATTCAAAAGCCAGTCTCATTCTGCCAGACCTTTGGCATTTGGAACCTTCTACACATGTTAATTTATTATTTTTTTTTAACGTAACATGGATCACTTCACAAATGTTTGTGTTACCCTTGGGCAGGGGCCAGGCTAACAATATCTGTATTGTTCCAAGTTTTGCATGCGTACTACTGAAGTGAGTATCACATATCAAATCATGAGACACTCACATCTACTCCTTCAACTGAAAGGAACCTAATGTGGGAGGTGACTCAAATGCACCACCATGAACAACATGTCATTGCATGAGCTAAACTTCGGTGGACTCTGGTGCCTAGGCCTGTCTGCTGTCTGTTGAATTGACCCCCGAACACTTTGTCTTAGGGGATCTCATGGTTCCTTCCCACAGTCTGTTGCTTGTGGATCCCTGAAACTTATCCATGGATCAGCCCAGTCCCAGAGCTCTACATGCTCTGGGTTTGGAACTTCAGCTTTAGGCAAGGGGAAGACAGAGGCCCCAGTCAGAAAGCACCAGATGGTTGCTGAGAGCAGAAAGATGAGGACACGGGGGCATCTTGCTGCTTCTGACACTGAACAAGCAAGATTCTAGGAATCCCTGAGGGTTATGGTTTCAGAAAATGGAACAAGATCCCCAGAGAATTTTGAAGTTGGAAGATGGCTAAGAGATTGTCCAGCCTAGGGATGACAAAGGGGTCTTCTCATGGACCAGACATCCAGGGACTGTATCAAAGACTCTGAGGCTACTCAGGAAGAGTAGCAGAAAAATGGCTTAGGGATGTCTGTGGCCAGTGTGGGTGGGGAAGCAGTAAGCATGTCCCATATTACCTATCCTTGGAGCTGCACACTCTTGTCCTGATAGAACAGGGTAAGACACATATTTTAATACCTGATAACAGTGATCTTCTTAGAGAAGAAACTTTTTCATTTAGAAACTACCTGGCTAGGCCATTTTGGATGGGAAAGTAAGACCCTGCAGGCACAGTCCATAAGAAGACAAGAAAAATGTTTCTAAAATGGTAAGAATGTGGGAAACAGGATTCTGGGAGTGGAGAGATGACAGAAAAGAGGCCAGGTTAACGCGGCTGCACTGTATGAGAAGAGTTTTAGACAGGAGCACCCAGAGATTGATTCTTGGGAGTAGCGATCAGGATGCTCAAGAACTGCTACTCATCTGAGATCGTGTGACACCTACGTGCTCTACCTGCCAGACCTGTGCACATAGCGGAGACCTTGTACAGCCATTATTAGAACTGCAGCTCTGGGGGAAAATCATGGGGAAAAGGGTTGTTTCCTCTGTCTGCACCAGCCATGAAAGAAGCAAAGGAAAGGAGCTGAAAATTCGTGAGGGACCCTGAGAAGGTAGAAATGGTAGAAATCCTTTTGAGGATAGCATTGGATTTCTCAAAAATGTGGGACGGAGAGATAAGCCAATTCTATCCAAACCTCAAACACCAATGTCTGGTACTGAGGTTCCGCATAGTCAGTAAGACCTAGAAAGGAGACAGTCCATGTACAAGGTTATACAGCAAGTTTGGGACATGATCCAAGTATCCTGATGCCTAGTGGAAGCATCCCCTAGCTGACCGTGGGACCAGGCAGACAGGAGGTGACAGGTGGTACCTGTATGTGCTCTTGCTGGTGTTAAAATTGAGCCTGTGCTTGCGGTCAGAGAAGGGTCCCAGGTAGGTCCAGTTATAACCTTGGAGGCTGGGGTAGGCCTCCACCTTGGCTTCGAGTTTGAGGCTGTCACCCACAGTCAGCTCCTGGAGGAGATCCTGCTCAGAGGTCAAGTTCAAGTAAGCACTCTCTGGAAAGAAATACATGGAGAGCTAGCCTTAGTGGAAACATTCCCGGATTTATTTGTTCATTGGCTTCTGTGTGCCAGCTTAAAGTCTCTGCCTCCAACCAAGACTTACCTCTGACACCTCTCTTCCCCCTCTCCACGCATCTATCTGTCCATCCAAACTCCAGCCACTTCCCACTACCCCCACCATTGCCATGCTGGTCTGCAGCTCGGACCACTGCAGTAGCTTTCTGACATGTCCGCCTCTTCTTCCCTTGTCTCCCTACAAAGAGTCCTCAACAAAGCTCTGTTAAATCTTGCTACTTCCTAGCCTGACAATATCCCTCCTCTGCTCAAACCCTCCACAGCTCCCCATCTCTTTCAAGAGGAAAAGCCCAAGTCCTTACACTGGCCCAGAGGACCCTCTGGATCTGCCGCCCCCTCAATTTTTACCTCTCTGACCTCATTTTACATCACACTCCCCTGGGCTCATTCCACCCCAGCCACCCTGGCCAAGTCACCTCTTGAACATGGCAAGCACAGCCTCACGCCCTTGTGAGGTCACAGCTGATCTCCTGTCTTAAACACTGTTACCTACATCAGGCACATAGGTTCAAGATCACGAGTAGCTGTGTTTTGTACAGGACTAATGTCAAGGCATAACATCTAAGCTGTCAGTTTAGCTATAAGGTGCATTTTGCAAGGGTGTGTGATACTCGATAGTGCATCCATCATCTGTGAGATACTGAGAACTATGGTAAATGTTGCTTTATTTCTTTGTTCAGTTTTCTAGATTGTAATTGAAATTAAATTTTAAAATCATGTATTTCATTATATAAATAAATGCAAATGGGCAGTGTTTTAAATCTTTTTCACACATCGGCATATACTAGCAATCAATATAGTTCTTTAAGACACGTGACTTCTGTTGATTTTTCGGACCACAACCTTCTCAGGACACTGCTATTCCCCTGCCTGGAGCTCTCTTCTCTGAAATATCTGCGTGGTTTGTTCCTTCACCAGTGTCAAGTCCTTGCCCGTACACCTGCCTCCCAGTGAGAGCTCCCCCCGTCACCCCATTTCACACCACGAGTGCTACGCAGCCTCTTTGTCCTTTAGCATTTATTTTGGTCATTGCTTTTCTTCCCTCCGCTAGAGCACAGACTTCACAAGGGCTGGCGCTTTACACCTGTCTCACCTGCAGCTGTGTCCTCAGCACCTGGAACTTCTGGCCAACAGTGTGAATGGTCACAAACATTTATTGAGTGACTACTATGTGCCCACACGCATAGGAATAGTAGCCGTAACTGGGGGACAGCTATACGTGCTGTTCTCTGCTTCCCCTTTAGGACCCACTGCCATCCTAGACTCTGCTTCCAATCAGGGCACTGCATGTATTCTTAGGTAGTGATTCATGCTTCCTCTCCCCTCCTCCCTGACGCTTATAACACTCAACACGCAAACCATAGCCAGACCAAAATGACTCAGAGCCACTCCCACCTTAAAGACCTCCTGCCTGCCTCACTTTCAGGTTCCCAGTTCAGCGCTCCCTACCCAATTACCCAGGCCCCGCCTTTTCTCATCCCTTATCAAAGCAGCCCGCAAGTCTGGTCAGTGATCCCTCCTAAATCGTCCCGGACAAGACGCCTCCACACTCCCCGCTTTGGCCTGAAAGCTATCAGCTGCGCCGGACGGCTCTGCGCTCTCCCATCCCCCCACCTGACAGGAGGTGGAGCCTTCTCAGGTAGTGTGACCTCATGCACGCCTAGACAGGGTGCACTCTGTGCCAGACCGTTCTGTTTTATGACTGTGCTCATTTAGTTCTTACGACAAATCTGGGGCAGTTACCATTACTATCCTCACTTTGCGGTTAGGGAGACTGCAGCCTAGTAGCTATTGGCGCAGCCAGGCAGGGACGCTCGCTGCCCAGGAGTGGTTGCTTCTGACCACCACACAGTAGCCCCTCTGTACAATCTGAGCCCATCACTGTCCTCCTAAAACCTTCAGGGGCCTCTCAACAGGGTAAAATGCAAGTGATGCCCCATGTTAAGGCTCTTCTGCCATCCGACTTCTGCCTGCATCTTCACTCCTCTGCTGCGGCCGCTGCTCATGCAGCTCCGTATCTCTGCTGCTGTCAGCTTGTTTGGCTTCTCCAAAACCCCAGGCCTTCTTTGCCTCTGGGCCTCACGTATGCTGTCCCCTCTGCTGGAAGTGCTACTCCTCCTCTCGCTCTACCTCCCAGCCCAGCCCACCCACCTTCACTTCTCCTGTGCCAGTTTAGCGGCCACTTTCTTCAAGCCTGAGTTGGAGGAACCCTCAGTGTTTCCAAGGTGGGAGAAATAAAATTGTGCTGAAGCAAAATGTAGCTATGTGCAGGAGTTCTAAGTGGGGAGAGAGGGTCCTGGGAGAGCATGCAGGAAGGCTCCGGGCCTTGTAGCTCCCTGACCAGGTCCAGGATAAAAGCCGTGTCCCTTCCCCCAGCCTCCACGCCCGATGCTCACCGACCACCCGGAGGATCATGGAGGTGGAGTTGATGAACTGGTCATTTTGAGCGGTGCAGGAATAGTTGCCAGCATCTTGGAAGCCTACATCATTCAGGTTAAGGGTCAGGACTTTCTGGTAATGGTCATCATGGAAATCAGATTGTTGAGAGATTCTGAGCTGAAGTGAGAAGGGGTGGGGAGGATATATCAAGGTTGCTAAGGAATTAGAACCACTGGAGTTTAAATTTTCAACCTTTAAGATCATTATCTGCCAATCCTTGGCTAGGGACTAAACTCTGAACCTCAGTTTCTTCATTTACAAAATAGAACTGACCCTGGCCCCTGCCCCTGGGGTTTTAGTAAGAGGTAATCGAGGTAGGACACAAAAGGCCCAGGGCTGTGCCTGGTACACTGCATGAGCGCAGGCTGGGGAGCCGCTGGGGTGGGGGCTTGTGCTGCTGTCTCCTAGAAATTCTCAGTCCTCCCTCTCTCCCAGAGTCTTTGAAAGAGCCCTTTTGTCGGCTCTGAAGGTGGCCTAGAAACCCCTTCCAAGTCAGGGGTGAGCTCATACCTGGTTTCTGTCTACAAACTGGAGCAAAGATTAAGGAATTTGAGTCCTGCCCCCTACATTGCCCCTCCTTACAAGATCAGTGAGCTAAGCTCTGGTTCTGTATCAGCTACTACCTCCAGTGAGATCTTGAACAGGTCTCCTTCCTCAGACCAGAGACCCCTTTAGGGTGAAGCTGGAGGCTCCGCTCTGGGGGTCTGCTGTGCTAGAAGGATGGGTGGACTTCACCTTTACTTCCCTTCTTCAAACTTCACACCACGCAGGCACTGACCTTGGTGTCTCCATGCTTGAGGAAGACATGGAAGTCGACGTCAACATCGCTGGCTGAGCACACAATCTGGGCAGCCTCCCCTCGTATTCGCATCAGCTCTGCAGGCTCCAGGGTCAGAGTTGGGGGCCCTGGGAGGACTGAGGCCAGAGACGAGATCCCTGAACCTCTGGGCCTCAGCTGTCACCCTGCTTCCTGCCATGAGCCAGGTACTGCCAGGGTCCCCACCATTCTCCCATCCCAAATCCTGGGAGGTTTCTCCCACAGAAGTCCTGTTCCCTTGGAAAGCCCATTTCCTCCATCACTGCACCTCCACAGCCTCAGGGCCACTTTCTACCCTGGACTTCTGCAACAGCCATGTTGAAAGCCTCCCTGTGTCCCTCTGAACCCCACATAAGTTAGCAGTCAAGTGACCTCTGAAAAGTATACATGGATCCTGCCTCTGTCCTGTGTGAACATCCAGTGGCTTCCTGTCACCTTCAGCACAAACGCCAAAGCCCATTGCAGTCCTTCAACACTGCTCCAGACACCCACCTCGTGTCACCCTTGTTTGTTACACTGCAGCTGCACTGGCCTTTCCCACCTGCAGTGTTTTTCCTCCCATGCCAGGAAGAGGGGCTATTCTCCCTCTGCAGATCTTTAGCTTAAAAATTCCTCAAAGAAGGCTTCCGTGAATTAGCAGAATTAGCTTCACCCCCACACCCCTGCCCCCACTTTCTCACTATTCTGACTCTTCAGTAGGGTGTCTAATCCATGAAGGTGACTCTCCCACTGTGGGCACAGTGCCTGGCACATCACAGGCATGGAATTAATCTGCTGAGACTGAAAGATGCATTGGTTTGACTTCTCAAAGCCCAGAAACGCTCCAGGCCAAAGAGTGGTCTCTGGATTGGCGAGGGTCCCCAAGCCCACACGTGCGTTAGCTCACTGCTGTGGTCAGTGACTGTCACAGCAAGATGATCCTGTCTGGTGAGCTGATTACTTTCATGGGGTGTATGTCCTGCCCTCAACACACCTTGCACTTCATGATCAGAGATGACTGAGGTATGATTGAACAAAAGTGAAAGGAAACATCTTTCACTTCCTGGCTGCTGCCTGCATGGCTGCCGGCTCTCCCTCCTGCCTTCCACACTTGGCCAGTCTCTCCCCACCCCACCAACCTTTCTTCACAATGAGCCGGATGCCAAGGGTTGTCAACTTCTGGCCGTCCACTGAAGCACTGCACTGATAGTCCTGGCTCTCAATGTACTTGGCCTTGTGAATGGTGAAACCATACCAGGGCGAGAAGGAGTAGTTGGTTTGGCGCAAGACAGGCCGGCCACGCACACGGACCAGAGAGACGCCTGCCTCCAGCTGGGGGTCAGTGAGCAGGCAGGGCAGCAGGGCATCCTGACCCTCGAACACTGTCACTTCCTCTGCCAGCAGGTTCCAGGGCCGGTGAGGGTCTGGGATAGAGGGACACAGTGTTACCACTGCCCTCCCTCCCTGAATATTCTAAAGCCTCTCTGAGTCTCTGTAAAATGGACATCACCCTCATGCTTACCTCACTGGGTTACTGTGAAGGTGACACCGAATTAGAAGCACCGCCATGGGTCCTTCTTTGTGGTCAGTGCTCAAAACACATGGGGTTGATTTATTATGAGTGTTAGCAACAGGGCTCAGCTGTCTGCTTCCTACAGTGGGGCTTAGGTGGCCAGGTCTCTTGGGAAGGGCTGAGTTCTCACCTTTGACATAGAGATGGATGATGGCACTGCTCCCCTGGGGGTCTCCGGATTCAGTGCAGCGATAGGTCCCCGTGTTTTTGAAGGTGGCATTGTTGGTGATCAGGTTGTTGCTGGGGGCGTCAGGGTCCAGGTTCCAGTAAGGGGAGATGGGGCCATCCCATTCCACACTGCCGTTGCCCATGCATCTCAGCGTCACCTTCGTGCCTGGCTGCACGATCAGCTCAGGGCCGCTGGGCTCTATCACTGGAACCCCATGACCTGGGGGTGGGGGTGGCAGATGGAAGTGAGGCCTGGGGTACACCCCCGGGATGGGACCCTGACTGGGACGTGGGGGGTGCCTTGGTAGTGATGGTACCCGTGCTGAGAGTTACACTGAACCCGTCTGTGCCCCTCTGGCCATTTGTTCAACTCCCAAACCCAAACCTGCTCGGGGATGGGCAGCCATCTCTGATGTCCAGGAAGCTACTCCTCTGAGAGAGGGGGCTAGGAAGTTCCCACCCAGGCCCCTGTCCCACCAGAATCTCCAGCCTTTGTCTTCTCCACTGTGCTAACATCATTCTCCCCAGGGGCAGAAACCTTCAACCTGTGTACAGAGTGGCCCATTCCCCCAGCACCATGCCCAGGCCCTAGCTCAAGGCAGAACTCATGCAAATGAAGAAACAAATGAAATGGAGTATTCATGGCCACGCCCTCGAATTTATTTCTCACGGGGAAGAGGCAAAGGAATGCAAGATCTTAGTTGAGCAGAACCAAATATGTTTCAAGAGTGTTTGGATGTGTGCTCTCCCACCACTGAGTATCTGGTCTATAGCACAGGGAAACGGCTCAGAGCGTTTGTGCCTCAATTTTCCCACCTATAAAATGAGGGCAATGATTGCACCCATTCATTGGCTTGTTAGATGGTTTAAATACCAGAAGCCTTTAGAACATCACCTGTGTCAGAATAAGCCTCAGCCTTTATGTTTTTGGTCTAGAATGTCCCCAGGAGCCCACAGTGCACCCCAGCACTGCTGTATTTACTGGGGAGCCAATGTCTTTTAAGGAAAATTTTCTTGAAGGAGAATGGAGAACTTGAAACCCCTGCCAGGCCTTCGGGGAAGAAGGCCAGTTGTTGCCTCTGCAGTGTCAGCATTTTTCCAAAGCCTAAAATAGGGGTAAAGGAGGGAAGTGAGAGCTGATTCACAGCCTCCCGGGGGCTGCCAGGCGCCCCCCAGCCTGTGTGGGCGGAAACACATTGCTAGTGCCCAGCTTGGCCCCCGGTTTCCGTTTAGCCTGCAACCTTCTACTGGGGATGGTCTCACTTCTGCTTCCCCGCCCTCCCGGCCCCTACCCCCTCTCCAGGCAGTGGGAGATCCCAGGAGAGGCGGAGCCCTCCGTGGGCCTCAGGATGCCCTGGACTGTGAGGCCTAGCTCTGTCACTGCCCCCTGCTGGGCCTACGGGCATTCAGCCCTCCTGTTCTAGCCCTTTCTGCCTATGGTGACAGGCGGTACAGCCACATGCCAGCCCTGAGGGCTTCAGAGCTTCAGGCGAACTTGACGTTCTCTGTTGTTCTCTACAGATACTCCTGAATGCAGATTCCCTACCTACTCCTACCCGCACTCTGAAGCCCAGGATTGGAAAGGCTTCCTCTCTTCACTCCAGGATGGCCTCACTTATGTTCTGATTGTAAACCCATCAGAAATCTGCAGCCTCTCTACCCCAGCTGCTGATCAATACAAGGGACCCAGTGACCTAGAGAATCCCAAGGCCAACACTGGAGCGGAGGCCCTCCTGTATCGTGTGATCCCTAGAAGACACACCAGTGTCATTTCTCACAGCCCTCTGACAAATGTTGCCAGAACCACTGGGGCCCTGTCACTGCCGCTCTCTCTGGCCCCAAGAATGAGCTCACAGTGTGGGCTCACACCAACCCGGCTGGGAACCAGGGTCTCTTTCACAGGCGGGTAGCCTGCTCACCTCTGAGCCCAGGAACTTTCCACCTCTCGGAAGCAATCCCAGCTCCTTCCCCAGGTGTCCAAGAAGCTGTGAAGTGTGCACCTGGGCTCCCTCAACTGCTCCTGCCCTAGGCTAAGGCTTTTTGCTGCATTCTTAACATCCCTTCTGGGCCTGCTGTTTTGATACCTAAGCATTTTGATCTCTAAGACCACAGGCTCTGACAGGAACATCCCCCAGCCCTGGGTTTTGTGGTTCTGCTCTTGCCCCTTTTCTGCCCCAGCCTTCTCCCCCAGGGGGCTCCCCCTTCCTCCCCCAGCCTCTTCCTGTAGCCCTGCTTTGGCCTCCTGGAAGTGTGGTCAGGGAAAAGCTCTGGCCTCATTTTTATCCTACCTTCCTGTCCCAGATACTCATGCAGGACAGTGTTGACACCCTCCACTTCTGCCACTGCCTTTCCTCCAGTGGATGGCTGCTGAGGAGCAGAGCCTGCTCAGACCCCACCCCCCCGCTAGGCTGAGGACAGAGGCTTCATAAACACTGGCTGAGCCCCCTCTCATTCTGTCCATGATTTAATACTGGGGTTTGAACCCAGAAACTTTTCCCTGAGCTATGTCCCTAGTCCTCTGCAGCCTTACGCCTTCCTTCTTCGCTTTCTTCCTTCTTCGCTTTCGTCCTTCTTTCCCCCATTCTTTCTTTCTTTCTTTCTTTCTTTGGTACTGGGAATCGAACTCAGGACCTTGTGCTTTCCAGGCAGGCACTTGTGCTGCTAAGCTACATCCCTGGCCCGCCCTGCCTGCCTGCCTGCCTGCCTGCCTGCCTTCTTCCCTCCCTCCCTCCTTCCTTCCTTTCTTCCTTTCTTTCTTTCTTTCTATCTCTATTTCTTTCTTTCTTTTCTTGCGATGGGTTGAGACAGGGTCTCGCTATGTAGCCCAGGCTGGCCTTGAACTCATAGCGATCTTCAAGCCTTAGTCCCTGAGTGCTTGGATTACAGGAGTGCACCACCACACCCAACTTTTCTTTCTTTCTTTCTTTCTTTCTTTCTTTCTTTCTTTCTTTCTTTCTTCCTTCCTTCCTTCCTTCCTTCCTTCCTTCCTTCCTTCTTCCTTGCTTGGCAAGATCTCACCAACTACCTACGTTGTCCAGGCTAGCCTCAAACTTGTGATCCTCCTGCCTCGGCCTCTGCGCCTGTTCATTCCTTGCCTCTCTCATCCCAGCTCTCCAAGTCTCCCAAGGCCCAAGCCCCCACTCTTCCCACTCATCTGACCGACACCTCCATCGCAGCTCCTGCAAGGTACCCCAGTCTCCTGCAGTGCACACACCCTGAATCCTGGCCCCTCTTCACCCCAGTGTATCTCCCCTGTCTGATAACACCCCTAACCCCTCCCAGTAGCCCCCAGAGCCCAACTCACTCACCACTGTTCTGGGCTGAAAACTTAGGTCTCCAGAGCCCTGGACCCCATCTTTTCTTTTCCCTGGAGCTGCACAGTGGATCCTCCCTACACACACACACACACACACACACACACACACACACACACAGAGCCATCCACACAGGCTTCTGTGGTCAGCACAGGACAAAGTAGAGCTTTCTGAGAAGAATCATCTCTCTCTTAATCATATGTAGTTATGTGCATTTCTCAAGCCCCACTGAACTGGATACTTAAGAATCTGTTTTTTCTGATGCATGTAAATTCCAGCCCAATAAAAAAGAACACTCAAGCCAGTGAGATAGAATGGGGCAACAAAAGGCCTGTGGTGAGCTATCTCCTCAGGACGGACCAGATGTGCCTCGGCCCAGGGACCTCCAGGGGAGGCCAGAGTGAGGCTGCTCTTCCTGTCACCAGACTCCGTCCTCCTAGAAGGCTCCTCTGAGGAAGACGGTATACACTATGGAATGAGATTGCTGGGTCAGCTGCAGCTCATATGTGCTTGTTGGCTTAACAGCCTAAACACACCAGCCCTTTGCCTCTAGTCAGGCACTCTCCTAGGAGAAAGTCTCCAGTAGTGCTGCAGCCTGCAGGGGTGAAACCTCCGCCCGGCTCCCCACACAGAAATCCAGCAGCCAGTGTCTGCAATGCTTTGGCTGGAAGACCCTCACTGGCCATCCCCAGGTCCCTTCTAACACTGTACTTCTCCTGCACCACGTTCCACGCTGCTGAGCCCTGAGCCACAGACCCCAACCTTCGGTCTCTCCTCTTGACTCCTGATATAAGCCTTCCATGGAAGGACCACTGCCCCTTTGAACCTTTTGGAGCCAAGCCCCACCTAGTCCCTAGAAGCCACAGCCTGACAGGACAGGGAGAGCCAGCAGGGGCTCACTGCACTCAGGGTAATGCTGTACCAGCATCTCCCAGGAGCTTGTCAGAAACACAGGATCTAGGTCACACCTGAGACCTACTGAGCCACAGACTAATTTGTAATAAGACCCTCAGGTGATTTCCTATAGGCATAGAAATGTTCCAGAAGCATTGCTGTGGTCTAGCCCATCACTGTCCCCACCACCAAGTACATGCAGGTGCTGAAGCCCTGAGAGGGTCAGGGACTTGCTCAGGACTCTCCAGGACAGTGACTAAGCTGGGACAGATCCACAGCCTTGGCTGGGCTGGTTCCACCCCGCCCACACCTTCTTTTCCCTCCACTGCCTCTCCAGAGCAGACAGCCTCAGAGCTACGGTCCAGGCCTAGGGAGGTGAAAGCACCGAGTGGAGACACGCAGAAAGGCAGTGAATTTCAGGGTCTTCTCATGGGCCCTCTCTGTCACCAGCTCACCAAAGCCCCCATTCTGCTCTTACCATGCCAAGCTGCAGCTGCCAGCAGGACCAGCAGAGCCCCTGGGCCCATGGCCTCGGTGGGAAGCAGCAGGACGATGCAGGGTTGCAGGGTGGGCAGGGAGCTGGCTCCCAGCTCTGCGCTGCACAGGGATGGGGACTCTGGACGCACACTCCTCCCCACTCCCTGGCTGTTTGTCTTCTTTTCCTCTTCCTCTTCCTTCTCCTCCTCGGGCTGATCCTCTTCTTCCCCTTTTAACTGAGCAAGGCAACCACAGAGTTTGGAAATCTAGGGTGTCTAGAAGAAAACAAAGCAATTACCCCCAAGGGGAGGGGTGGAGTCTGGGGAGGGTCAGGCTGATTCTGAGGAGAGCTGGCTAAGCCATGGGACCTTCTGGAGCCACCTCCAAGGGCCCTTGCACATGAACAGGTAACCAGTCAGTCAGTGACACGAACGAGGGGTCTCCCAAGAAACCCGGTGACTCGGGCTGAGCCAGAAGACCAGAGTCCTACACCAGAGGCCTGATGGGGAGGGGGGTCCTCAACAAATCAGATCCAACCACTTTCCCCAAAAAGCAAATGGAATTTCTTAGACGGAGGACTGATGTCTATAATATATAAAGAATTTTTATTATACCCCCCAAAATAAAAGACCCAATGAAAGCCTGAGCAACTCAAATGAGTAGACATTCCTCAGGAGGAGAAGTACGAGTGGCCTACAAACACATGAAAGAATTGCCAGGGGCTGATTCAACCCCTGGATACCCGAGGGGGAGAATGTTGGGGAACAAGGGAAGACAATATTCAAGGTGCAAGGGGACCAGGAAGAACCTGCCTCTAGGGGACAAGCACACAATCTCTGAAGTTGACCCACTTTTCCTAGCAAGTGAGGCACTCAGGAGAAGAGATGGTACGTGTGTGATGGAACAGGAACTGAAGTGGGTAGGGAACAAGCTGCTGGAGAACAAGTCCTTCTCCCTCCCAATATGCCTGCATTCTTCAGATTGGCCTCTGCAGAGGCCATCTTGCCTTAGGGATGCTGTGGTTGCTTGCTCTGTACAGCCTGGAACCAGGCAGCCTTCCGCATGGTTGTCTGTTCCTAAAGCAAGGTCACACCGGCCCCAGGACCACGGCACCCCAGCCACACACCCTGGTTTCTGGCGCAGTAAAATATTATCTCATATCCTTTGGTGCCAGCAAGAAATGTTCAACATTGCTGGCCACTAGAGAAACAAGAATTAAAACCACACTGACATATCCTCTTACCCCAGAAAGAATGGTTGTCATCAAAAATCAAATAACAAGTGCTCTGAGTATATCAGGAAAAGGGAACTCTCCTACACTGTTGGTGGGAATGTGAACTAGCACAATCACTATGGAAAGAAGTGTGGAGAGTCCTCAAAAAATTAAAATAGAAATTCCATTTGACCCAATTATACTCCTTCTAGGTATCTTCCCCGAAGTGTAGAAGACATCATATTACAGGGATACACGCATGCTCATGTTTACAGCAGCATGATTTACAATAGCTAGGTCTTGGAAACAGCATATATGCCCGTCAACAGATAGATGGATTTAAAATGAGGTATTTATATACAATAGAGTACTATACTGTCATTAAAAACGATGAACTTGAGGCATCCTTAGGCAAATGGGACCATAAGTGTTAAGTGAAATAAGTCAGATGCTCAAACTTAAATCGCTCTGGTTTCTCATATATGAGAAATTGTATATATGGCAAAGTAGAAGACAGGAAGTAGGAAGAAGTTCAAATAATTTCCCAAACTATCTATTTCAGTGTTTTAAAAATATTTTAAGATATATATGCTAATTTGTTTTATTCATAGAGTACTACTAATTTCTTTTTGTTCATTGAAAAGAAAAATTCAGCGCTTTATTTGTTTCTTCTTTGTAAGAGAGAGTCTTTTTTGTGTATGACTTGTACTTTGAGTAACATTTTGGCTATTCTTTTAAGATCATGATACCATGTATATTAACTGTTGTTTATTTTCCAACTGTTTGGTTATGAAATTCTGGGTTTTTTTTCATAGAAGTAAGAAGAGTGTTTCTTTTGCTTTGTGAATAACTCCACGTTAAAATAAAACAGCAAATGGGAAAGCCATGGTAAAGTAGAAAGGGAATTTAACCGATATAACTACACTGGGAGGACAATAGAAAACAGATATCCTTGTACTTACAATAATTCCTACATTCAAGGGCTTTAGGTTTAAACAGAGAAAGAATTGAGGCAGAATGTGAGAGGTCTGCATAATTAAACTGCCTTGGTTGCACTAGTGTGGTTGGTTATTATCCCAGTTCTGATTCTTCAAGCTGGCTGTGAAGGGGATCCATCAGGTTCCTCAAGGTGCCTGCTCCTGTTCAGAGGGCCAGCATATGTGCCTGTTGGACAGTCATTGACCCCACTGAGGTGGTGCTCTTGTCACAGGACATCTGTCTGTGAGGCTGTCTGTTCCTGGAGTTTAAGGTGACTGCGGTTTCAGGCAATGCCTGGAGACTTCCAGGTACTGCTCCAGGGGGGTTAGAACAGCAAGATGTTGTGTAAAGTGACAGATGACTACCTCTGCAGATACCTTAATTAGTCCTATTTTGATTTCCTCAATTCTTTTTTTTTTTTTTTTTTTCGAGACAAGGTCTGGCTATGCAGTTCAGGCTAACCTCAAACTCACTATGTAGCCTAGGCTGGCCTCAAACTTGCAGCGATCCTCCAGTGTCTCAAGCCCTGGTATTATAGGCCTGTGCCACTACACCCAGCTTGATTTCCTTAATCTTGAAGGCTGAGGAGGTAGGTTAGGTAATTTCACAGGGAGTAACCCTGTGTTAGATAGACACATTTTATGTGATTGATATGCCTACATGCAGAGATGAGCAGGAATCTGATTCACAATGCAAGAAGCTTTCATTTGCAGCACAGTCCTTGTCATGCACAGTCTCCCTTGGTTCCCACAAAACTTAATGTGGTGTGTGATATTGTGAAGTATATGTCTGTCTTCACCCCTGTTTCCTGGCATTCAACTTTTTTCTTTTGAGACAGGGTTTCTCTATGTAGCCCAGGCTGGCCTCAAACTCATGGTGATCCTCCTGCCTCAGCCTCTTGAATGCTGGGATTATAGACATGTGCCACCACACCTGGGAGTATTCAACCTTTTAAATCCTTGGAATCTTAAAAATAATGAATGTTCTTTCATCAGCTAACACATTGGCTGGTGGCTGGCAGTTCCTACATAGCTTCCAGATGGTCACTGATCACCAGAAAGACCAAGGCAGGATTAGAGTTTAGGACTTTCAACCCTACAAAAATAGGTGGAGACTCCTGGAGGGTAGTGGGGCTCCTTCCCCCACACTTTTCTCTGCCCAGCTCTTCATCACTGATGCCCTCTGTCACATATCTCACAGCAAACCAGTAAATGCATTTCTCTGAGTTCTATGAGTTGCTCTAGCAAATTAATCACATCCAGGATAAAGACTGTGGGAATCCTAAATTATAATCAGTAAACTAAGTACAAGTAAAATCATCTGGGGCTTGTGATTGGCCCAGAAGGGGAAGGGTGCCTCGGAGAGCTCCGGCTCCAAGCCATCTCCAGGTGGAGAACGAGACCCTGGCAGGGGCCTGCTGCAGAATTGATTGTTTGGTGTGTGGAGAAAACCCCGCAAAGGCACACAGGGTCATAGATGTCTTCTGTGTTGGTTGTGTAAAATCTAGGTGAAACTGAATTTGTGTATTCTGTACTCTCAGAGGGAGCTACGGATGTCACTCTCATCTTGCAGATGGGAAAGCTGAAGCTCAGGGAGACCAAATGCCCTGAACTTGTTCATGACCACACAGTTATCAAAGGGTAAGAGTGAGACTCGGATGCAGTCCGGCTACAGAGCCATGTTTGGTGGATCGTGTTATTTACTTGTTTCTACAAGAAGTAGTCTAAGTATTTTGCCATAATTCTTAATAAAAATATCATTCTTTTCTCCTTTTCTGGAGGTGATGGATTTTACCTCTTTGAGTTGATTCTCTTAGATCTTCCTTCTTATTTCTAAGTGATATAGTTGTAAAGTTGCTTTTTGAAACTGAAAAACCTCAATATAACATTGATCCAGGAAAATGACTATCTTTCCCTTGGACTCAGGTATGTGTGCATGTATACATATTTTCCCAGGAAAATGTTTTGAGCCTTTAATGATCATAAATACCAACCAAAACTGACTCAAGAAGAAAGAGAAAATCTGAATCAATCAGCAACATGTAAAGACATTTAATCAGCAGTCCAGAATCTCCCAACAAAGAGAGAAGCCCATATGGCTTCCCTGGTGAGTTTTCTCCTTTCCCTAAGCATTTAAAGAAGAATTAACACCAGCCATTCTCAAACTCTTCCCAAAAAAATAGAAGAAGAGGGAACACTTCCCAACCTATTTCATGAGGCTGGCCACGCACTCACACCAAAACCAGAAAAAGGCATCATTACAAGAAAACTATAAAACAATATAAATGCATCAATATAGGTGCAAACATCCCCAGCAGAATACTAGCAAGTCAAGTCCAGTAGCATATTAAAAGGATTATACAAATTACACACAATGACTGGGTGGGATTTATTCTACAAGGGTGGTTAAGCACATAAAAGTCAATGTAATTACATCATATTAATAAAATTTAAAAATCCTCCACAATCATCTCAATTGATTCAGAAAAATTTTTGACAAAATCTAATATGCTTTCGTGGTTTAACAAGATGCAACATACTAGAAATACAGTAGAGCACTCTCAATGTGATCAAGAGCATATATGAAAAAGCATGGTCAACTCAGCAGTAAAAGACTGAAAACTTTCCCCCTTAGATCACACATGCTGCTCTTGCCATTTCTATTCAGCAGTTATAGAAAGTTCTAGCCAGAGCAATAAAGGAAAAACTGACATCTAAATTAAAATGGAAGAAGTGTAATCATTTCTAGTCACTTGACCCTATTATAGAGAAATTCTACAGGAGCCACAAAATAAACTATTAGAACTAATAAGTGAGCTCAGCAGAGCTGAAAATACAAAATCAACACTCAAAACTCAGTTGTATGTCTGTACACTAGCAATAATCCAAAACAGAAATTAAGAAGACATTGTTTCTAACAGCATCAAAAAGAATAAGATACTTGGGAATCAATTTAATCAAGGACAAAAAGACTCACACAGTGAAACCCACAAAATACACCCAAAGAAAATATAGAAGAGCTTCATTAACAAAATGGCACTGTGTTTTCATGGATTAGAAGATTTAATAGTGTTAAGATGGTGAGCCTCCTCAAAGTAATTTGCAGATTCATTGAGATCCCTAACAAAGTCCCGTGAGAATTTCTTTTCTGAACTAGAGAAACCTGATTCTTAAATTGACATGGATCTTCAAAGGATGATGAATAATCAAAACGATCTTGAAAAAGAAGGGCAAAGTTGGAGGAGTCACATTTCCCAATTTCAAAACTTACTACAAAGCTATAGAGATCAAAACACCATGAAATTAGCATAAACATAGATATATAGGTCAATGGAATAAAATTGAAAGTCAGAATTGAACTTTCACCGATAGTTAAATCTTGGACAGCCCAAATGCCCATCAACTGATGAATGGCTAAAGATGATATGGATATTTATATTATGGAGTACTACTCTGCCAGAAAGAAGGGCAAGCTTGAGACATTTCTAGCTAAATGGATGCACCTTGGGATCATACTCTTAAGGAAAATAAACCAGACACGTGTGTAAATAATGTATTGTTTCTCTCGTGTGAGAGACCAAAAGTGTAAATAAGGACCAAAATGTATAATAGATATCATGAAGTAGAAAATGTTCAAAAGGGAAGGGGAAGTAGGGGTGAGGGAGGGAAGGAAAGAAGGAAGAGAAAATAATTTTTTGGTATAGGGAAAACAAAATAAATTATGAGAAAAGAAGAAAAAGATGGAAACAACGCTTTTGCAAATAAGGAGAGGAAGCTGGTGTTGAAGGGAGGGGAGGGGAATGGGAAAGAAACAGAATCAAGCTTTGCCATGTACAGTACAAATCCCCATGGCAGATGTGACCATTATGTACACTACAAATGTACTAGTAAATGTAATTAATTAAAAAGAATAAACTTCCACAACTTGGCAAGTGATACTAAATGAGGGTGATGAGACCACTCCATGAGGGAAGAATGTGCCTCTTAACCATGTGTTAAGTAACCGGATGCCCCCACACAAGTGTCAAGGGGGAGCTTCACTTCACACTGTATATAAAAACTAAATCGCAGCGGATCAAAGAACTAAAAAGCTAAAACTATGAAACTCTTGGGATAAAACACAGAACAGTAGTGGTGACCTTGGAAGAAGAAGTGACCCTTTAGTTGTGTCACCATGCAAGGCAACCAAAGAAAAAATATACAAGTTGAACTTTGAAAAAGTTGATTATTTTTGCACACTCGTGGCACCTACCCAAGAATGAAAGGACAACACAGAAAATGGAAGAAAATATTTACTAATCATATATCTAATCAGGGATATGTATCCAGACTATGAATACAGATAACACAAAAACACAGACACACACACGTAATAATGGAATAAAGTAAAAGAAAAATGTAGCAATTCAACAACAAAAAGATAAAAAAGGGCAAAAAAATCTGAATAGATGAGTGTCCAAAGAAGATACACAAAATCACATGAAGGGACACTCAGCATCCTTAGTCATTAAGGAAGCACACACTGAAACCACAGCAAGATAGCGCGTCACATCTAGGTGGTGGGTCACACTATAAAAATTGGAAAATGAGAAGTACTGAGGATGTGGAGAAATTGGGACCTCTGCACACTGCTGGTAGAAATGTAAAATGGTACAGCTGCAATAATAACTGGTTTGATAGTTACTCAAATATTTCAACACAGAATTACCATATGACCCTCCATTCCACAACAAGGTCTAAACAAATGAATTAAAAACAGGCATTTGAATCCTGGCATAAGAACATTGAGTGCAACACTATTTACAAGGGCAGAAAGAAAAAGAAAGAAAGAAAGAAAGAAAGAAAGAAAGAAAGAAAGAAAGAAAGAAAGAAAGAAAAAGAAAAAGAAAGCAAAAAAGAAAATATGTACACACAAGTTCAGGGAAGGTTCTCAGGCGAAGGGAGTAGATACCAGCTGGAAACATAGATATAAATAAAATAAAAGCAATAATAAAGAGTGCTAGAAATGTGGTAAAGGTGTCTATCTTTTAATTGCTTAAAAGATAACTGTCTATATCAGGCAATGGAAAACTTATTCCATAAATGCCCAGATAGTACATATTTTAAGTTTTGTGGCCAGACAGTTTCTATTGCCACAACTTAATTCTGCCACAGTAGTACAAAAGCAGCCATAGGCAATTCATATATCACTGAAAGTAGTTGTGTTACAATAATGCTTTATTTACAATATTGAGAGAGGTTATATGTGGTCCACAGGCTGTTTGCCAAGCCTTCATTTAAAACAAAATGGTGGCTATGTATTGCATGTTTAGGGCATTTATAAAAAGAAAATGTAAACAATATTACAAAAGATGGGAGGGAAAGATGTGAAGGCTCTTACTGTTGTAAGATCCTTATACCTTGTCAACATGATATTATTTTAAGGTAGATCTTCATTAATTAAAGATATGTGCTGTAATATCTAGATTAATCACTATGTTTTAAAGCTATACACCAATAAGCAGAGATGAGACACAATGATACACTCAATCTAAAAAAAGACATATATAGTACAAAGAGAAAAACCAGATGAAATACATAGAAATCACTTAACAAGATGGTAGAATTAAATCCAACCATATTATTTATTACCTTTAATGTAAGCAGTCTAAATATATTAATTAAAAGAAGAATATTGTCAAGTTAAAAATTAGAATCAAGTATTTCCTGTACTTGGGTTTGTTTTGTTTTGTTTTGTTTTTTGAGCTAGGGTCTTGCTATGTAGTCCAAGCAGACCTTGAGTTTGAGGCAATCATCCTGCCTCAGCCTCCTAAGTATGGGGATTACAGGCATGTGCCACACAGGTATTTACTGTGTACAAGTGTCCTACTTAAATATAAAGATGCAGATAGGGCAACAGTAAAAGGGTGGAAAAAGGCATCAAATGTAAATAATAATCAAAAGAAAGCTAGAGTAACTATATTAATAGTAGATAAAGTAGAATTCATAACAAGAAATGTTTCTATAAAGGACTTTACATAATGACAAAGGGATAAATTGTACAAGACAAAACAATCCTAAATGTACATGTACCTTAGAACACAGCTTTAAATTATGTGAAACAAAACTGATAGGACTATAAGAAGAGTTATATAAATCTGTAATATACCACACTCAGTAATGGATTATACATACAAATAAAGAAAAAATAGGTAAGGATATATAAAACCTGAACAAAACCTAAACCAGCTTGAGCTATTGATATATATTCACCTAACAATAGCAGAGTACACATTATTCTCAGAAGCACATATAACATTCACCAAGACAGACTATATTCTTGAGCATAAAATAAATCTTTAAAAGTTTAATTAATTTACACAAAATATTTCTTCTGCCATAACACAATTAAATTTGAAATCATTAACAGACAAATATCTGGAAAAATCTCACATATTTGAAAATTGAAAAACACAATTATAAACAACCTGTGAGGGGCTGGGGATATAGCTCAGTGGTAGAGCACTTGCCTAGCACACGCAAGGTCTTGGGTTTAACCCTGGGTGCCTCAAACAAAACCAAACAAACTGAGCATCGTGGTGCACACCTGTGATCTCAGCACTCTGGGAGGCTAATGCAGGAGGGTTACAAATTTGAGCCCAGTCTAAGCAACAAAGGGACTTAGAGAGATTCTGCCTCAAAATAAAAATGTATTTCTTAATGGGCTGGTGATGTAGCTCAGTGCAAAGGCCATGAATTCAACCCGCAGTAGTAAAACAAAACAATAAAGCCAAGAGAACACTGGCCCATGCTGCTTCAACTTGTGAGGCTGATAAGCCAGAATCTAAGAATCCCAACCAGGCATTGTATCCAAAGCCATTTAGTTAAGTTTACTTTTTAAAATCTTGATCTCCTTGAGAACAAAGTCCCAAGAATAAACACATACAAACATCACAATAGGTGAAAAAAACTTTTTGACAGAACTCCATATCCATTCCTGATAAAACCTCTCACAAACTTGGTATGGGAAGAAGTGTGTTCAGCGTGATATAAGGCATCTACACAAACCTGTTTGGTGGGAGAGGGGAAAAGTGTAACAGACTCACGCACAACTTCCTGTCCTCCACGTACGTAATGAATTCCAACACTGGAAGGCCCGGGGGGCAACTGCTCCAATTCAAACACCTCAGACTCTTTTTAAAAAATCTAATTCTATTTACTTTTTAAATTATCTGCTTGGATTTTTTAATCTTTCACTGTTTTCTCCTCCTTTCATCTTCCTTTCCCTCTTTTAAAATTTTTGCATTTTCTTCCATTCTTCCTTTCTCCACCCCTTCAATTTTTATTATTAGTTTTTTTTATCTTTTTTTTTTAAGTTTTTGGCTTATTCTATGATTTCTGACCCTGCCTTTCTTCTGTTACTGGTAGTGTACTTGTTTAATTTAATTTTACTGTATTTCTGTATCTAGTTTGTCTTGAATTGTTGCTCTTACTACAGTGTGTCTCTCCTCTTTGTGTGGCACTGGGCATATAGCCCTCAGGTGAGGCTCCCTAAGGAGACCCCCACGCGAGCTGAAAGAGACACTCATCCCACCAGATACACAAGTCTCCGCGCAGAAGCCTAGGAAACACAAACCAGTGAGGCAGCATGACTTCCCATATGTTTATAACTCTTTGGTAGCTGCATCCAGAGGTATCATGGGTGAAATGGGATCCATATGGGTCTCAACTGAATAAAATGCTGGAGAAAGAGTTCAAAAGGTTAATTTTTTAAAATGATCAATGGCTTCAAAGAGGATACAAATAACCGAATGAATTAAGGAAGACAATACAGGATATTGTCTATAATTGAAAGAGCAATTCAATAAAGAGACAGAGATTCTGAAGAAGAACCAAATGGAAATCTTGGAAATGAAAAGCTTATTAATTGAAATTTAAAAATCAGTTGAAAGCCTCACAATAGAGAAGATCAAGTGGAAGAAAGAATATCAGGGCTTGAAGATAAGGCTGGTGAATTACCACATTCAGATAATATTAAAAAAAGTAATAAATATGAACAGAACATAGAACAACAGGCATGATTAACAGACCAAACGTATGAATATTCAGTTTTGACAAAGAAGCCAAGATAGAGGCTAAGGTATAGAAAATTTATTCATAAAATAGTAACAGAAAAATTCCCAGATCTTGAGAAAGATGTGTAAGGATTCGTTGGGTTCTTGCTGTACCCTAGGAAGAAACAGCAGCAAGAATGAGGAAAAAATAGACAAGAGACAAAAAGCTGGGGTCAGGTGGAGGTCCTGTCTCAGCGGAGAAGGCGAACTGCCCAATAACAGTAGAGAGTTTATTTACACCAAGAGGTTGGTTAATTTTCACCTCGCTGTCCAGCAATCAGTTAACAAGCTACAGTGGCTTGTTTACATGCTTCAAAGAGCTCCCATGTTCTCTAAGCTCATGTGTTCTCAGGCTGGCTTCCTCCTGCACGCGTAATTGTTTTCCAGCTTCAGCGGCTCCCAACAAAAATGGACATCCAGGTACAGGAGGCATTTAGAAGCCCAAATAGACAAGATCAGAACATAACCTCTTTGTATTATATTGTAGTTAAGCTGCCAAAAGTACAGAACAAATAAAGAATATTAAAAACTGTAAAAGGGATGCTCCAAGTTACCTTGAAAGGCAGTTACTGGAGTATCAGTAGACTTTCAGGAGAAACTCTACAAGCCAGTAAGGCATGGAGTGATGTATTCTAAGCCTTGAAGAAAATAACTGCTGACCTAAATTACTATATTCACCAAAGTTATCCTTCGGAATCAAATATGAAATAAAGACCTTCAAAGATAAGCATAAATGAAAGAAATTTGTGACCACTAAGGCAGCATTTTAGAAGATACTTAAAGGAAACCTATACACAGAAGAGAAAGCAAGACAAACACAATCATGAAAGCCCATGAAAAAATAAACTTTAGTACAAGTGTGGAGAAGCAAATGAGAATTAGAAAAGAACAAATCAGGATTAATTCAGTGAACCATCAAAAATGTAAGATGAATAAGGGAGAAAGACATGAACATAGACCATTCAAAATAACCGGAAGAAAAGCAACAAAATGACAGGCACTAGTACATGCCTTCCGATAGAACCCAAGTTCTGTATTTTTTTTTTTTTTGCGGTACTGGGGATCGAACTCAGGACCCTGCGCTTGCTAGGCAAGTGCTTATTCCACTGAGCTATATCCCCAGCCCCAAGTTCTGTAAATAGTAAGAATTCTCCAGCTAAAAGGCACAGACTAGTTGATTTGATTTAGCTGTTTTTGTCTGCAAGAAGCTCATCTCAACAGCAAAGACATACACAGAATGAAAATAAAAGGGTGGAGAATGATATTCCAATCAAATGGAATCTGAAAGCAAGCAGAAGTCGTTCTACTCATATCTAACAAAATAGACTTCAAGTCAAAATTGGACAGACAGAGAGAGGCTCGCTAGATGCTGATGAAGGGAACAATGTGTGGAGAAGACATAATTCTTAATATATATGCACTGAATGTCAGACCACCCAGTTTTGTAAAACAAACACTATAAGACATAAATGGAGATATTGGCCCCAACATAATAATAGTGAGTGACTTCAATACCCCACTCTCATCAATAGATTGATCTTCTGGATTTAAAAAAATATTAACAGCAAAATATCAGAGTTAAACTAGACTACAGATCACATGTCTTTAACAGACATCTACAGAATATGATCTATCAGTTGCAGAATAACAACACTCTTTTCATCTGCTCACAGAACTTTCTCCAAAATAGATCATATTTTAGTTCGTAAACCAAGTCTTAACAGATACAAAGGAAATTGAAAAACTTTCATGTATCTTATCACACCACTATAAAATGAAACCAGATGTATATGGTTATCTATCAATAACAAACAATGAGATTGAAGCAGCAATAAAAATTCTTCCCACAAAGCAAAGCCTAGGACCAGACGGATTTTCTGCTGAATTTTATCAGACCTTTGAAGAATTAACATCAATGCTTACCAAACTATTCCATAAACTACGGCAGAGACCCTTCCAAGTCATTCTACAAAGCCAGAAAAACTCTGCTAAGAAAAACTGATAAGGACACAGCAAAAATAAACAAACAATAAAGAAAACTAGAGCTCAATATTCTTTATAAATATAGATGCATAAATCCTTAATAAAATACTTGCAAACTGAGGCTCAGTAACACATTAAAAAGACCACGCACCATGGTTAAGTTTGTCTCATTCAGGGGTGCAAGGATAGCCCAGCATATACAAATCAATAAACACAGTACTCCACATAAATTTTACTAGAAACACACACACATACAAAATTTTACTAGAAACATTATACCCCACATAAACAGAATTAAGGATAAAACTCACACAATCATCTTAATAGGTACAGAAAAAACATCAAGAAAATTCAACATTGTTTTGTGATAAAAACCCTGAATAACTTGGTATAGAAGCATCATCATACTTTGACATAATATATATAACAAGTGCACAGCCAACATCGTACTAAATAAGGAAAAACTAAGAGCATCTCCTGTAAAATCAGGAATAAGACAAGCTTGTCCATTTGTATCACTCTTATTCAACACAGAATTTGAAACTAGCCAAAGCAATTAGGCAAGGGAAAAAAAGAAAAGTGATACAAATAGAAAGGAGGAAGTAAAATTATTTTGGTTTTTTTTTGGCGGTACTGGGGATTGAACTCAGGACCCTGCACTTGCTAGGCAGGCGCTTATTCCACTGAGCTATATCCCCAGCCCCGTAAAATTATTTTGTTTGCAGATAGTATAATTCTATAACCTAGAGAGGCCACCAAAACTCGCCCAGCACTGATAAACAAACTCAGCAAAGTAGCAGAATAAATCAACATACAAAAATTTGCCTCTTGAAAACGGCCGAGTAGCAACCAGCAGCAAAATTCAGCCTCCCTGAGAACCAACGTTCAGATGCCTGAAAAGTAACAACTGGCAAATAGAAAAACAGTAGATCTCCAAGAACTGGGAAAGAACAGACAGGAAAATGAAACAGAGAAGTTGCAGAAATCACCACTGAGAGAAAGAATGAAGCCCTCAGGGAGTTTACCCCGGTTCCCCAGAAGGGTAAGTTGGTTCCACAGAGGCAAAGTAAGGCCCTGGGACCAGAAACTCTGGGGGAGAATCAACAGACCTGGCTTGCATTGTGGCCCTAGGAGAAGCCCACAGCTGTTGTGAGTTGCAAAAGTAGTGTGGGATTTTGGTCTGAGGTGAGTCCTTACAGATGCCAGGCTGTACAGGGAAACCAGTGTGCCATCCACCATAGTGCCTGTGTTCGATCAAGTACCATTTTGGGAAGGGGTTGATTGTTTAAACCTGAGAATCAGGACAACTAAAAAATTACTTTAGTATTCCCGAGGTAGCCCTCCCACAGTGGCTGGGCGAGAGACAGCCACAGCAGACAGTTGTGGACTGGGAACAAGCTAGACACACACCCCCTAGAGCAGCTTAACTCAGGCTAGGAAGGACACAGGACCCACCCTCCAGGGTCAGAAGCAAGTCCCAGCTTGTGTTGCACTAAGAAATGGCTGGACCTGAAAGTGCTGGTGATGAAGCAAGCTAGTTGACCCCTTGCCCTGCTGTCTATATCCAACACAGGTTAGAGGTCTGGTCCTCACCTACCATGATCAAAGACATGCCTGGGCTTGAATGGTTGCCACAGCTGGGGCAATGGAAAGTGGAGCCTCTGAAACAAGTGGGTACCTTGCTGTTGGGGAGTGGGCTACACAGGGTTAATAAGCTGCTGCACACAGGGACGTACGGCTGTGTTGGAAAAGCACATATGCACAGTGCTCTGAAGTCGAGATAACACCACAGCTGAGGCAGCCGGGACACAGGCTGCTGACACTCTCTATTCCAGAGCAATAAAGCTGCCAACTTTAGAGATCAAACAGTTCTCTTACTTGGTAAAATTTGCTGCCTTTATTCCAATGTCACGTGCCCTGAGCTTTGGCACCCTCCACTTCCTGCACTACTCAGATTTGTGGAATAACGGTGGTGTGTCCGGAGAAGTTCTTTGTCTTTACTCCCAGAGTCTCTACTCTAGAGAGAGAGTGCTGACCTTCCTGAAGCCTCCAAATCATACTACTGCCTCTTTTAAGCTGTTCACCGTATGCTCATTTAGGAGATGGAGGCTAGGCCAAGACCCTGACACCTCACAGACCCACAGGCCATAAAGCCAGGTGGACAAGACCATGACTTGCTGGATTCCAAAACTTCAGATTCTGGAAAGAGGCTGCTCATTCAAAACTTAAAGCAACTTTTTCTTACCTTTTTTTTAGATTAAACTGCTCTCCTTTTCTCTCTTTTTTCTTCACTTGTTTTTGGGAATGCAGAGAATTTTCTTTTTTCTTCTCTTTTCTCTTTTAATTTTTTCTTTCTTAGTCTCCTTTTTCTTTTATCTACTTTTTTGTTCTTTTCTGTCACTTTTATTTAATTCTATTAATATTCTTTTACTTTTCAATAGGATCTTTTGTCTCACTTTCCTCTCCTCCTTCTCATCTTCCATTGCTCAATTTTTCAAATTTTCCTTCTTTCATTCTCCAGTTCCCCCTGCTATATCTTTACTAGTATAAGCATTAACCTTTAATAACCTTTAGATAGTTACCTCTGTTATTACTGTTGAATTCTTTCTTCTTGTTGATGGAGGCACAGTTGTTACATTTAGCAGGCATTTACTGTTTATCAGTATTTGGTTTGTCTTACTGTTTATAGTATAATTATAGATCTCCTTTCTAGAGTTAAGGATGGTATATTCTTGGTTCTTTTTTTCTTTTCTGGTACTGGGAATTGAACTCAGGGCCTTGTGCTTGCCAGGCAGGTGCTTATGCCACTGAGCTATATCCCCGACCCTATTCTTAATTCTTATGGTACGTCATTATCCAGTTTTCCCTGGATGATATTATTGTTGCTGATTTACTTGCTCTTGCCAACATAGAGTAGTTGTTGCTATTAACAGGTTTTCTATCTATACCAGTATTCAGATTACCTTTGTGTCATTAATAATACTGTGGCCCATTCACAGAGAACTAGGTGTAGGACCAACTACAATGCATCCTCTCTGTTGTGGTCAGCGTTTGCAAGGGAATAGACTTAATACAGGACACATAATTTATAATATTATTTTATAATAGTCATCCAAAAAGTCAAATGCCAAAGAGTGCAAGAGATCTGTCCATGCACTAGAGACTCAAAGAATCCAACTGAGGGTGTGGATCCCACAGCAATGTCCAGCTGGGACCTCAGAGCCCATGACAATGTCTCATGCAAGTCTCTATCAAGGATCTGCACTGGGAAGGCCCAAAGGTCATTGGTGGAAGCTAGAAAGTCTGTGCCAGCAGGGATGAAGCATGTGTGCTAGCAGGCTGAGGAATCTGCACTGGAGCCAGGAAGACTCTCAAGGCAAGGACCAGAGTTTCCCTGAGGAGAATGGCAGCCATCCTCAGTAAGAGTGAGGACCAGAGCTCCTCCAATGATAAGAGCTGAGTTCATATCAGAAAAACCAGGGTGACAACTTGTCCAGGAGAATCAATAGCACACCATATTTACCTCCAGTTCTGCTTTTACATTGTTGGCAACAATCCTCAGGTGGGCCTTCCACACCCAGAACCATGCTGATGCAGTTCAGCAGGGTGTTAAAAGTTGACCATTCGTCAATCTACCACAGTCTCCTCCCAAATTAACACAGGTGGTTAGATTTTGGTACAGAGAAAAAGGCCTATAGTTACCCACATCCAGAGTGCATCAACAAAAAGTAGACACTAAATAAAGTGCTCTGTGTACTAACAACAAAAGTCTTTCCATGATAAGTGCCTGCAAACCTCACCCAAAGCAAACAAAGAAAACAATAGAAATGTGAGCAGATGAGCTGGGGATATAGCTCAGCGGCACCAGCACCTTTCTGGCAAGTACAAGGTCCTGAGTTTGGTTCCCTGTACCAAAAGAAAGAAAGAAAGAAAGAAATGTGAGTAGACAAGAGAGCAAAATACCTCCAAAATTTCCCAACTTCCCCAAAGCAAATCCATGGGGCATCAAAGGGAGGAAAACAAAAGCTTCACAGCTGAATTATGAAAAAGGTCAACAAAGATTAAAAGACAGATAAAAAAGGTGTTTGGAAAGCTCAAAGAAGATCCAAACAGGTAATGGATGTAATAAACAAAACAAACAGGGAGTTTACAGGGACACTAATAGAAAACTATCTGAGCTAAACAAAATGATACAAAATATGAAAGATCAGTTTAGTAAAGAATTATAGTCCATGAAAAGGTTCCAAACAGAAATTCAGGAGATTAAAACTTCTACTGAAACTATGGCAGAAGTGATCAACGTGAGGACAGAGTCAGAACTAGGAGACAGGGTGATCGTCAGAGACCAATTATTCAGAGAAACCTTAAAAACAAAAAAGAACATGAAAAGTGGATTTAACAGCTGCTAGATGACACAAACAAGAGTAGACACTAAATAAAGTGCTCTGTATACTAACAGATTAGATTAATTGGAATTAATGAAAAATCAGAAGACAGTGTAAATGGCATAAAAACTCTGTCTAAGAGCAGAAAAACTTTGTACATATAGGGAAAGAATAAAACCTCCAGTTAAGTGAGGCATATAGAATCCCAAATAGCCACAGTCATAAAAGAACCTCTTCCAGCACATCCTAGATAAAATTTCAGGAATCCAACACAAGAACAGAATCTTAAAAGCTATTAGAGAAAAATGCTGACTCATTGTAATTCTACACCACTAGAATTACAACATATTTCTCAACACAGACTTTAAAGGCCAGAGAATCTTGTCATGAAGAGCTTTAATCCCTAAAAGAAAACAACTTTCAACCTAGACTTAGATATCCTGTAAAATTATCTTTTAAATTGATGGAGAAATAGGGTGTTTGCATCACAAAGAGTACCTCAAGAAATTCATGAGCACCAAATCTGCACTATGAAGAATTCTCAAGGATATTCTAGAAAGAGAAAATAAAAACAATGATGCCAAAAAGTTTAATGAAATGAATATACCAGGCAGGGTGAGAAGTTCAGCTTGTAGGGGTGGTGAGGGGTGGTGGTGGATTAGCGACAGAAAAATAATACAATGACAGAATAAATCAGTATTTTTCAGTAATAACTCTCAAGGTGAATGGTCTCAATTCACCAATCAAAAGACAGAAGATTGTCAGAATGGACCAAGAAGCAAACCCAACTATGTGCTATATATAACACGTTTTTGTTTGTTTTGAGACAGGGTATATACCTCAGGCTGGCCTCAGACTCACAGTGATCCTCCTTCCTCAGCCCCTTGAGTGCTAGGATTACAGGCACGCTTCACCACGCCTGGCTGTATGTAACACATTTAATCAAAAAAGAAATTCAAAGATTAAAAATTAAAGGATGGAAAACAATATTCCATGTGACAGGAACCCAGAAAAAAGCAGAAGTCGCTATCCTATTTTCAAACAAAATAGACTTCAAGCCAAAACTGATCACAAGAGGCAAAGTACATCACTACACACTGGTTAAGGGAAAAATTCAACAGGAAGAGATAACAATTATAAATGTATATGCACTGAACACTGGCACACCCAACTCATAAAACAAGCACTGGTGGAGATAAAAGATTAAGCACCAACACAGTTACACTTTGGAAACTCAATATTCCACTGTTACAAATAGATCAACTAGACAAAAAAATCAACAAAGAAATATCAGAGTTGAACCAAACCTTTAAACAAATGGGCACAATAAATATTTAGAGTGTTCCTCCCAGTAATAGCAGGATACATATTCTTCTCAGCAGCACATTGGACTTTTTCCAAAATAGATCACATGCTTGCCCATAAAGCATGCCTAAGTAAGTGCAAAAGAATTAAAACTATCCCATGTTTTTTATCAGATCATAATGTAATGAAACTTGAAGTTGATGACAAAAGAAACCACAGAAATTATGCAAACACCTGGAAATTAAACAATACCCTCTTGAATAATCAATAGGTCACAGGAAGAACTCAGAAAAGAAATTAGACAGTTCTTAGACTCGAACAATAACGCCAGTACAATCTACCACAATATATGGGATAGAATGAAAACAGTCCTAAGAGAAAATTTCATAGCTGTGAAAGCCCACATCAGAAAAACACAGTGAGTCCAAATAAATAACCTAATGGTGCACCTCAAGGTCCTAGAAAAGCAAGAAAGATCCAAATCCAAAGCTAATACAAGGCAGGAAATTACAAAGATCAGAACAGAAATTAATGAAATTGATACTAAAAAAAGGTACAAATATCAATGAATTGAAGAGCTTGGGTTGTGTGTAACTTGTTCTGCAAGTGATCTGCAAAATGGGCAAACATTTCTAATAAACTTTAGCTTGAAAAACAAGTGATTTCTTGCAATACAAGTAGGATATGATGCCAAATGTCAGATGATAAATGAGCCAATGGTTTCTCTCCCCCACCACTTGAGTGATCTTTTCCCACAGCAAGAGATGATGGAGGAGATCTTGTCTGCAAAGGAGGAAGAGAAAAAGAGAGGAATCCCTCACTTCCAGTGAGATAAGGGAGATGTTTAAAATGTGAGAAACTGTGAGGTTTTGTAGGAAGGCACTACTGGAATAAAGCTGTAGCAGTGCGAGCAGTGAATCTGTTTATTGACCATGTAATGCCTCATGTCCACAAAATTCTCAAAGGGAAGCAAAAGCAAGTGCAATTGGATAGGTTCTTTGTTAAAGCTGCATGAAAATAAAAAGATTCCACTGAGCTAATAAGTAGCAGCGATTCTGTTAGTGACAGTGAAAGTTGTCTTACACAGTAACCCTCCTGTCTTAACCAGCCATGAAGATTTTCAAAGGTAAGTGCATTTACACCAACAGAATTTATAACAGCTAAATCTTGGAAGCAGCTTTTATGTCCACCAACAGATGAATGGGTAAAGAAAAAGTGGTATTCATACACAGTTGAGTACTACTCTGCCATAAAGAAGGATAAACTTGGATCATTTGTCAGAAAAGGGATTTGAGACCATAATGTCAAGTGAAATAAATCAGACCACAAGGTTAAGTACCACATAGTTTCTTTAATATGAGAAACCCAAATTATAAATAAAGAGCAAAATAAAAAATATGTACTAGAAAATAGGGAGGTAGACCTTTTGCAAGTGAATAGAGACCCAGAGCCAGGGAGGGAGAAAGGGGATAAAAGAATTAAGAGATGTTAGGCACATGTACCAACTGCTCCTGGGGACTGTGATCACTGTGTACTACAAACACGTACTAATACAAAGACTGAAAAAGTATGGAAGTACATATTGTTGCTGTCTACCAATAACGAACTTGCTGAGAAATAAATCAGGAGGAAAAAATCCTCTTCACAATTGCTTACAAAAGGACTCACATAGGAGTGAATCTAACTAAGGGGGTAAAAGACCTGTATAATAAAAGTTATGAAACACTGAAGGAATACATTGGAGAAGACACTAGGAGACAGAGAGAACTCCCGTATTCACAGACTCAGAGGACTCGTGCCGTTAAGGTGTTAAGGTACTTTAAGGTACTGTTAAGGTGCTTTACCAAAGGTGACCTGCAGATGTAATACAATCCCCAATAAAGTGCCACTGCCATTCTTCAAACAACTAGAAAAAAATCTTAAAATTTATGTGCAAGTACAAAATACCCCAACTAGCCAAAGCAATCCTGAGCAAAAAGAGCCATGCTGGAATTATAATGCCCAATTTCAAAATATGTTATAGAGCAATTGTAAAGCAAAATGAAACAGCATCAACAGCTTGGTATTGACAAAAAATAGACACATAGACCAAAGGAATAGAATAGAACAGCCATAAATAAACCCACATGGCTACAGCCATCTGATTCTCCAACAAAGGTGCGAAAAATTCATCGGAGAAAAGGCAACCTCTCTAACAAATGGTGTTGGGAAAACTGGGCCTCCACGTGTAGAAGATGAAACTAGACCCCTGTTTCCCACTCTGTACAAAAATCAACTAAAAATGGATCAGAGACCTTAATGTAAGACCTGGAACTTTGAAGCCACTAGAAGAAAACGGGGAAACACTTGAGGATGATAGATCCAGGGAACAACTTCCTGACTGGGACTCTGGTAGCTCAGTAGAAAATAACCTAAATTAGCAAACGAGATTGCATCAAATTGCAAAGCTTCTACACAGCAAAAGAAAGCATAGAGACAAAAAGTCCTTGCCAACTTCTATTCCAACAGAATAGCGTCCAAAATATACAAAGAACTAAACACACACACACACACACACACACACACACACACACACACACACAAAGATAAAGTAATCTCATCCACCAATAGGCAAGTGAATGGAATGGAATGCTATCCCTGAAAAGAAGTACAAATGGCCAATTACTATATGAAAAGTTTTCAATATTGGTAGCTATTAGGAAACAAATCAAACTACACTGAGATTTTATATCACCCCAGTCAGAATATCAAGAATATTAAAAAATAGCCATGCATGGTGGTATATACATCTGTGCCTCCCTGCACTCTGGGAGGCTGAGACAGGAGGATGGCAAGTTCAAGCCAGCCTAGGCAATTTAGCAACATAGTGAGACTCTGTTTCAAAAACAAATAAACAAACAAATGAATATATAGGATGGGATGTAGCTCAGTGTGAAGGCCTCAGCTTCCACTCTCAGTACTGTAATAAGAGGAAGGAGAAGCACAAGTGCTGGTAAGGATGAATGGGGCGCTTACACAGTCAGTCAGTTAATTCACATCAGTACAGCTGCTATGGAAATCAGTGTGGGAGTTCTGCATAAAGCTAAGAATAGAACTATCATTGATCAGCTATCCCACTTCTCAGCATATATCCCAAGGTATCAAAGTAAGCACCCTACAGAGACAGCTATAACCCTAAGTTTATTGGGACACTACTAACAACAACCAACTTATGGAACCAGCCTATGTGCTTGTCAACAGATGAGTGGATAAAGAGAATGTGGTATATATACATGATGGAGTATTATTTGGCTATGAAAAAGAATGAAATCATGTCATTCTCAGGAAAATGGATGAAACTAGAATTATGGCCTTCTGTGAGATAAGCCAAACTCAGAAATAGAAGCATCACATTTTCTCTCATATGTGAAATCTAGGGGGGGAAATTGATGTGCAGTAGAAAGGATGATGCATACCTGTGCTCTCAGCACTCAGGAGGCTGAGGCAGCCTGGGCTATAATAGCGAGTTTGAGGTCAACCTGGGCTACATAGTGAGTTCAAGGCCAGCCTGAACTATACAGTGAGACCCTTTCTCAAGCCACAACCCCCTAAAAGAGGAAGAAAGTAGTGGGCAGGCAATGAGGGCAGTGAAAGTGAGCCAGGGTGGGTGTCAGGCCCAGGGAGTGTTGGAGTTTGCTGGGTGAAGACCAGGGAGAAAGAGGAAGTTGTCTGGAAAGAGCAGCACAGGCAATCAGCAGCCCCGCTGCCTCGCCAAAAGCTGTCCCAGGACCCAGCCTAGGACAGTGGTGCTGGCAACCCCCCCTCATTCCATCTGCTTTTCCCCTCCCTTTTCTCTATCACACTATAAGACAGTCATCTATAAAGAAGGATATACGGGGGAATGTATGGGGGGGTTGTTCCCCCAAGCAGAAGTCCTTCCACACCCTTCTTCCAATTATGGCCCCATCCCAGTAACAACCATATGTGAATGAAGTGTGTATGCCTTTCCCAGCATTGGCCTCTGCACACACATGCACATCCATCCACCCATCCATCCATCCATCCATCCTCTAATGTTAAAAAAAAGTCCATGTAAATACATTGAGATTTACTTTGTTTTTAAATTGTCATATTGGTGTCCCACAGTATGAAGCCACCCTAATTTATCTCGCCATTCCTCTAACCAACGGACATTCTAATTCCTTCAAATTTACTGTTGTAAACGGTGCTACAGTGAACACCCTTGCACATGAACCTTTGTGCACATGTATGGTCATCTGAGCACACACCATTCCAGAAGAGGAATGACTGGATTAGACGTAGGCACATTAAAAGGGGATGTGAGCATAGTGTCACAAGCCTATTGCCCCTTGGAGGGCTGAGGTAGAAGAGTTGTAAGTTTGAGCTCACCCTGAGCAATTTAATGATTTTTTATATAGTGTAGTAAGACCCTCTCTCAAAATAAAAAATTTTAAAAAGGGTTGGGGCACGTAACTCAATGTGAAGGCCCAGGTTCAATCTCTAGTACCCCTATCCCACAGAGTAGGGGAAATATTACAGTGTTCTCTGAAAAAGGCCTTGTGGGTCTGTGCACTCCCACAATAATATGTGGGAAACCAACATCACATGCTTGCTGACATTGAATGTTATTGATCTTTAAATTTGTTTCACAAGGTTGGGATGTGGCTTGGTGGTAAAGTGCTTGCCTAGTATGCTTGAGTCTCTAGGTTCAGTCCTCAGTACCACACACACACACACACACACACACAGATTCCATCCTCGTACCAACAAATGTTATACAATGTACATTTCCTGGGTTAGTGGTAGATAACCAACCTCAACCAAGAAGATGCAGGTAAAGAACTCTGGGAGAAAGTTTAGGAGAAAAGCACCCCAGCTTCCAGCTTCTC
Source organism: Dinomys branickii (assembly GCA_004027595.1). NCBI lineage: Eukaryota > Metazoa > Chordata > Mammalia > Rodentia > Dinomyidae > Dinomys > Dinomys branickii. The sequence goes on along the minus strand of PVLD010000329.1, from coordinate 119,684 downwards.
TAGCGGGCAGCATGAAGCTGCTGGTCTGTTCCTGAGCATCCTCTTCCTGCAGGGAATGGAGCCCACTCAGAGGGAGCGGAGCTGAGAAAGACAGTGGGAGAACCAGTATTTTCTTCCTGTGTTTGCTATCTACTGGTCTTTCTTCTATAGATATCATGTGTCCATTTTCTCTTTGGGCTTTTATTGATTGATCAGGACAATTTATATTCTGCACTATAGCTCTTAACCCTGTTGTCATAAGTATTGAAAATGTTTTCCAGCAGTTTGCCTCTTCTTTTTAAATATACTTTTGGTATCTTGATTCCCACAGAGGCTTCTAATTTGCATGTAGTGAAGTCCGGTGTTTTTCCTTCCTGACTTTTGAGAAGATAGGCTGGGCATTTATTGTTTACAAGGCACTTTCATTTCCATTTTCTCACAGCCCTGAACCATCAGGGCTCAGTGCAGTGCACGTTATCTCCACAGTACAGATAAGGAAAGGGAAGGTCAGAGAGGGTCAGTGACTTATCTGGGCCACACAGCTACTGTGGGGAAGAGTCAGAGACGGAATTAGATTGTCAGATTCTTGGGCATAGCAAGTGGATCTCTACTCCCTGCTACCCAAGTAGCTATCCAATCTGCCCAAACTGGTCCTGCACACCTCAAAGCATCCTGGCAGCCCTCAGCATGCCTCCTATTGCTGGAAAGCCAGGGATCAACACTTCTCTATTTGGGGACACAGTTGCGTCCCTATGCCCCTGCCTGTCCTCCTGTGACTGCACTCTGAGCCCCCCAGAATCCCTGTTCCCTGCCCTGCAACTGACCTGTAGTGACATGAAGGGCACCACTGTGCACCCCAGAGGTACCACTTCTCCAGGTTGTACAAACAGGTCCCCCTCCCTCCTGGGGCAGGGTCTCCAAGCATATCTGGTCATCATCACCCTCATCAGATATCCAGCAGCACAAAGGCTCATCAGTGTGACATTATGCCTTATAGTCTGTCACATGCAGAGGTGAGCCCCTAAGTGGGGTGGGTGACATGGGCACAGTCAGATGCTATGGGGGCCCACAGGCTGGTGAGTCTGCAAGGGCTTCCAAGCAGGGGCATGGAGCTGACCTTGAAGGAGGTGCAAGGGTCCTCCGTGCATAAAAAGTATCCCAAGACAAAGAGCGTGGCAAGCGGTGGAGGTGAAAAAGCAGGGCTCCCCACGCACGGCCCCCAAAAGTGTGAGAGAAGAGGGTGGAGGTGGGAGTAGGAAGAGAGGGTAAGGTCCACTTGCTCACCACCTTGCAGGCTGCAGGCTCCTAATGGCCTGAGCTCGCTAGAGGAGTGCATCTCCAGAACAATCGAGGACCCGCCCTGAAAGTCAAGGGACACCAGTGACAGGGCAGGCTCCAGGACCACTGGGACTGCTGAACTGGGGCGATGAGGGTGAGAGGTGGAAGCCTACATAGAAGTGAGCTCTCTGGGGGATTCTTGTGCTCACTTGTGGGTGATGCCACTGTCCCTGAAAGACCCTAGCGGACTCTCAGGAAACCCAAGGACCCCTGACTAGTATGGAGTTGACACTTGGTCTTCAGCAGGGATGCCCAGCTCTCCTGCCATTCCCAAGAGTTTCCTGGCTCAAGCACAGACCCCTTTATGGCAGAGCATGTTGAGGTAGAGAAGGGATAGACAGGTGAAAGTTACCTAAGCGGGATCTATCTAAGTCACCAAGATCAGCAGAGGCATCTGGTCTACCTGTCATTCCTGTCTACCCAGTGGACTCCTGTAGTTTCTCAGACTGTCCCCCTCTGGAAGCTTCCTGTCCCCATCATCCCAGTAGGTGTCCTCCCCATGTATCCCAGGCCTCCTTCCTGCATCCCAGCACTTTCTTCATTCAGGGGGCCCCAAAGTCTTATCTGGTGCTCATTCTGGGTCAGGAGCTTGCCAGGTGCTCTCTGGCATCTTCTCATTGAATCTGCAACTCCAGAGGTAGGAGCTGTTATTATCCCATTTTGTCAGACAGGAAACTGAGGCCCAGAGAAGTTAAGTCACTTTCCAAAGATCACACAGCCTATGAGGGTATTTCTGCTCATTGGCTGGTGCATCTGATCATTCTAATCCACTGACTTTAGAAAAATGAAGAATGAGTGAGTCAATGAATGAGTGCTGCACCTCACAGCACTATGAAGAGCTATAATTACCTGACTTACAGGTGCTCTGCCCTCTGGGGAATATGTAGAGACCTAACAATTTCTGAGAATTGTTTAGGTGCCAGGCATGATGCCAGGCTCTTTGTACGTTTGTGTCATTTATTCCTCTTAACCCATGAGACCGGCCCTCTTGATTATCCCCACTTTGCTGGTGAGGGAACCATGGCACAGAGACATCCCAGAGCCAAGGTCCCAGAGCTGGGGTTGGAAATGAGCATCCTAGCTCTAGAGCCTGTGCTAATGACCACCATGCTACTCAGGGATGACCTGGGGTTTGCATATCAGTCCCCAAACTGGGCAAGGCTTGTGTGAATGTGTGGGCCATGTCAACCTCTGCTCAGGCTGGTCCTCATCTCCATGTATTACTCTTGGTTCCTGGAACCTCCAGACCCCACATCAGGGACACCTTAGCCACCACCTGCTGCCCACGCCCTGGAACCCAGGGGATTCTTTACAGAGTGAAGGGCCCCAGCCAGGAGCCAAGCACACCGCATCACGGCAGTTTGGCAGCCAGTCATTCTTCCACCTTATACCAGAGAGGTGGACCACACCTAACTCTAGGCTGAAGGTGAAATGGGCTTTGGGCTGTGTGTTGTGTACAATGGACATTTGCTCCTACTTTCCATCCCAGCCAGAAAGAGCAGAGCAAGTCTGCACTCTGCAGCAGAGTTGCAGATAGATGCCTTTGCATCCTGTCCACTGGGTCCAGGCCCCTCTCCTCTGGCCATTTGTCCCCCTAGCTGTGCTCATCATTGTGATTTCTGCACACAGAGAGCAGGCGCGCACCATGCTCTTTCTCCCTGCTCTGTGCTTGTGCTTCCATCTACACTGTGCGGACTGCTCCTGTCTTTACTACTCCCCACCAGATACTCTCACGGCCCCTTGAGCTTCACAACGCTTCTCACTGTTGGCATAAGCTAGTTGTGATGCTGTGGGGCTGTGACTCCCCCATTGCCACCACTGCCAAGCCCTAGCAGGAGTCCTGGCAGGGCCCACAGCCCTGCTAATCCTCTTTACACCTTTTACACTTGGCCATGCTTGGCAGATGGGAGCTCAGTCATGTCAGATTCACAGAAAAAGGCACAGATGGGTGAACAAATGAGCAACATGAAAGGTTCGCTTTGCTCTCAAAGCACAGAAGTCATTTGGTTGAATGTTTCATGTGTTGGACCTACTGTGGGCTCAGGAAGGCCAGGATGCAGGTTTTCCCTGTACGCAGAGCCCTTACCATCCCTGTGAGAGATAAGACCAGTAGCTGGGTGGCTGTGCTACACCACAGCTGGTAATCTAGGGACACTGATGTGATTTATTCAGATGGAGACCTTTGGGAATGAAAGGTGTAATGTTAGTAATTGCATTAATGCAAGGACATGTAGAGGGACTGTTCTGGGTCACCCTGTCCAATGGACATACTCTGTGCCTGTCTCTGGACTGAGCTTTTACACAAATCCTCTCACTGATCCTCATGCTATAATTACCCGACTTACAGATGGGACAAGGCAAGTTCAGAGGTGGTAGGTGACTGCTCCGGATCCACAGCTCACAAATGGCAGAGGTGAGTTTTGAATGCAGAAGCAGAGCTGCAGACTCAACATGTTCCACCACAGACCTTCATCAGTGGCAGGGACTCCCAGGGAGGCCTGGGAGGAGGGGGACAGCCCGAGACTTGGTGCTGGATAGGCCAGGCATCAAATTCCACTTCTAACTGTGTGACCACAGCCAGGCCCCACCTCCACCTTACTCCTTCCTCTGCAAGTGAGAGGGATTTTTGACTTGGATTCAGTGAGATAACAATGCCAGTGAAGTGCATGCAACAAATATTTATCAAGCAATTACTCTGTGCCCTGACCTTGGGACTCCATGCTGAACAGGACAGGCATAATCTCTCCCTGCTGAAGCTCACAACCCAGTGGGGGAATTGCAGAAAGTCGTGGGAGTACTGACCATGAGGGGGCCAGGAGAGGCTCTATCCAAACTGAGAAATGGTTGGGGAGAGGTGTAAGGAGGAGCAGGGAATGTTCCAGCGAGGAGCTAGCCTGGGGAAGGCCTGGCATGGGAGGCAGAGAGTGCTGAGTAAGCATGAAGGCCTACAAACAGAGGAGTGGGAAAAGAAAGAGTCCCAGTGGAGGCATTAGGAAGGCTTCTCAGGGCTGGAGGTACAGCTCAGTGGGGTAAGTGCTTGCCGCTAAGCACTAAGGCCCTGAGTTCGATCCCCGGTCCCGGGGGAAAAAAAAAAAAAAAAAAAAGGAACGGAGGAAGGCTTCTCAGAGGAAGTGGCTTGTGCTGGCTAAAAGCTGGAGCAAGACTCTGACCTTCAGTGAGAGAGTGCTGGGTGTTCTAGATGGTGAGGACAGCACCCACCGAAATGCACAGGCTTGTGGCCCCTGTGGGAGAGGGCAGCCTCGGAGGGTAGGTGCAGTGGAACAGGCTGGAGCCAGGTCAGGGAGACCTGAAAGACCACGTGAAGCCTTTGCTGGGCCACGGGAAGGTCACTGAAAATCCCTGAGTAAGACAGAGCCAACCAAGAACACCGTCATGTTTCAGGTGGATAAGAAATTTCCATCTTGTCCCTTCAGAGGGAGAAATTCCCAGACTGTGAGGATTCTGTGATTTTCCAGAAGCTTTGCTACTTCCTCACATTCATGAGTTTTCTAGTTCCTTGCAGTGATTACCCACAAAACCTAAAACCAGAAAGACATGGTGGAACTGCAAAGCCAGCTGGAGGTGGGGAACAGCTGGCCAGGGGCAGCTGGCTCCGAGCTCAAAAGGAGAAGGAAAAGCCCCAAGTTTGGGATGCCCAGTGCAGACAAACATGTATGGGTCACGCAGAGGAGCAAGTCATAGGGACACAGTCTGGCTTCTGGGAGGTCCCCTAGTCCCTGGCTGAGCCTGGGACACTCTCACCAGGCCCCAAGGCAGCCATGGCAGATTTTAGTCTGAGCTGTGGGGACCTCTTATGGCCCCGACGAGCCCCAAAAAGAAACCCACCCAGGGAGCCACACCCTGATCTCAGGCTCAGCCTACAGCCCCCTCCAAGGCCAAGTCCCAGACACAGACATTCCCCAAGGAAGGCAGTAACATGGATGCAGATTGCAGTGACCTTGGGCAAGCTAGGCCCTGACTCTGGGCCTCAATTTTCTCACCTGGGCTAATCTTCCCCAGCTCCTCTCTAGGTTTACTATGAGGATGGGATGGGACCACGACAGTGACACTCTCTGTACTATGAGGGTGGCTGCCCCCTGAAGTGTGGGGATGGCTTAGCAGGCACGACACAGCCTGTGGGCACATTAAATGGCATGATGGGAAATTTCTGCATGGCCAAGTGGTCCAGCCTTCAGCGATGCCAAGGAGAAACTCTTTGCCTGCTGCGCCTCTGTCCTCACCTCTCTTGTCTCCTGATTTTATTGGCTTTTTCAACAAACCTAAGAGGCTCCAGCCTCCTCCAGAAGGTCAGAGCATTTCACCAGAATTAAATCATGCTGTTCTCATCATATTTGTGCTTGATTTTCTTCCCAGAAGCACTATGATTCCGTGTATCTTAAAGGGAACCTTTAGGCTCCAGTAACATTTTAATGCTGATTTTACTTTACTCAGCAGCTATCCATCTAGAAGTGTATTCCGTGGAGACAAGCACGTAAATGCGCAAGTATACATACAGCTTCAGCATAATTTATAACTCTAAAAGCTTAGGAGCAGCATAAAATGTCCATCAATAAGGGGTATCTACATCACTGATGGTACAGGCATGATTTTAAATGATGTGAACTCACAGTGGATGAACTAATATCTTTATGTATCCCTCTCCTGTAAGTATATCCATAGTGTACTGTTAAGCGAAAAACAAAAAGTTACAAAATGAAAATGGTGGTTTTAAAAATGACTGTAATTTAATTAAACAAAAGTACAAATATTAGTATGGCTAATAAGGCAAGGGTCCTAGAAAAGTATAACTGAACTATTCATATGAGAAGCAGAATTTCCATACATAGATCTTAAACACAGAGTAGCTGTGATGCTGGAGCCTAGAATGCGGAGTCTGGTGGTGACTTTTAAAAATACAGGCAGATGTTATTTAAACTTTCATAACATTAATTAATTGTTGTAAAAACTAGACAATAAACTCAAATAAAAGAGGCCTATGGAGACGGGGCCCTAAGCCAAAGCAAGGTTATTAGTGGAGGTGGGAGGCCCCTCCCTGGCTGCGGGTCTGAGGCCCAGGAGGAAGAGCCCCTGCAGTCTTTCCTTCTTTTTCCAGGAACAAGGACCCCCGGCTGAGAGCAGGGTGGTGGAAGAACTGTGTAGTGAGCGAAGTGGCTCATCTGTCTGCATGGAAAAGTCCAGCTCACCATTTTCCTGATGCTGCCTGTGTGGGGAGACTGGAAGGCAAGAGCCCAGCAGGGCTCTCAGGTCAACCCGGACTCGGGCACCCTTCCCCACGGCAGCAGGGGAGGCCCCCGACCCTATTTTTAATATTTTTACATAGCCCTCAGATTCACTTAGCTCTTACCTGTCGTGCGGCATTTTTCTGTTCTTTCTTTCATGGACAAATGGCACTAGGAAGGTTGGAGACAGGAAACAGGACCGGAGCCCGGACTTCCCAGTCCTCTGGCTCTGTGCCCTTTGTCTCCCTGAGCACTGACCTGGAAGTCAGCCAGGCCCGGCTCTTATGGCACCCTTGCCACATTGGCCAGACGATCCTGGGTAAGTCACTTCAAAGGTCACGTTCATCTGCAACATGCGCTGGGTTCATAGGATGTGAGGAAGGAACAAGAGCCTGCCCAGAAACCGGACGGCCCCGGTACTTGGTAGCTGTTGGCTCCATCGCAGCCAGAGCTGCCCATGCCTTGTCTCTGTGGCCTTGTTATTCCCACGCACTGCCAGGGAGACTGATGTGGTGTCACCCATCCAAGGTTGTGTAAGGAGCGCTCTGAGGTGGGGAGTGGAGTCTCCTGACCTCCAGAGACTTTCCCAGGAGCAAAGATAATCCTGTGTGGAATGGGGCTTGTCTATTCTCTTTCCAGAGCAAATCTGGTATCACCTTACCCAGCTCTTGCTGCAGCCAGGAAAGAAGGGAGTCATAGGCTCTGGGTGTCCTCTAAAGCCAAGACCCCTAAGAGGGTGGGCTTTGGGTAGCCGTGTCCTTCACATAACAGGATTTTCCCTGGCATGGTTCAGCTGCCCGAGTTGGTGGCTGGGCCTGAGTCAGAGCTGTTCACAGCTCTGTTCCTCTCTGCCCTTAAACCACAGCCCCAGACTCCTGGAGATGGTCCAGGGAGACCTGAAGCTCCAAAAGGAGATTTTCTTCCCCTAAACTCAAGCAGAGATGCCTTCCCTGTACTCAGAGACAGCAAGGGATGGCTGGAAGACACACAGTGAGCAGGTGACAGGTTTTGGGTGACCCTCCAAAAGAGCCCTGGTAGGAAGGCCAGGAAGCCCCAGCCTCGGTTCAGGACCTTGCACTCTGACCCTGCCCCAGCAGCTCCACTGTCCCTAACCCTACGCTGCTCCCAGGGTCCCACAGGCCTGGGCTTAGCAGGGGAGTCTATAGCTAGTACCAACACGGCCAGTGGGGACCAGATGCCCACCTCACGCCAGGCCCAAACCACTGAGCTGTTGCAGGGCTGTCCTAGGAGCCTGCGGGCTTCTGGGCCCTCATACCTGTCCAGCCTAGCTGCCCTCAGAACCACAGCCTGGCTCCCCATCCCTTCCTGCCCTCACCCCAGCCACAGCCCCCTCCTCCTCCTCCGTTCTGTTTCCTCTTCTCGCTCCACCACCCTCTCCTCACTTCCTGTTCTGTGGCACCCTTGGGTGCTGTCTGTCCCATTTCTACCCAGGTCCTGACCATGACTCACCTGGACATGGAATCCGGGCTCCGGCAGGCACCTCTCACAAGCCACACCAGCCTCAGTCTGGCCTGTGGGCAGAGGCGGGGAGGGTGGGGACGGTGATCCAGCTTAAGAGCCAAAGCCAAAGCACATGGTTGGTGGCGAACAGGCAGCAGGAGGCAGCGGAGGGGCAGCAGAGACCCTGAGCAGTCCTGCCAGCCCCACTGTCCCTCCCAACCCCAGGTACAGCAAGGGAGCCTCAGTGCTGAGGGGAGGACCTGTCTGGGGACCTGTATCTAGGATGAGCTCTGTCAGGTCCACTCCACACTCACTGCCCTCCAGCACAGGGATCCAAATCCGAGAAACACCACAGAGTCTGGAGTGAAAAACACCAGGTTTAATATTAAAATCTTTCCCTTAAAAAAGTACACAGATAGGAAAACTTAACGGCATACAAAATAGCACTTCTGATGTATAAATGTGAGTTAATGTGAGCCCTAAAAATACTTGTAAACCTAGGTGATTATATCTTTGGTACCGTAGTGAGAACCCACTCCTCCTTCTCAGGCCAGGCCGTGGGCCCTGGGGCTGGGAGGTGCTGGCCAGCATGGGCAGCCCAGAAACACAGAGCTTCTCTCACACACTCCAGCCCTCCCCTCCCGGCCTGTCTTAGACACATTCCTCACTTTCCTGGCCCCTCCTGTGTCCACTCATTTGAGGACAATAAGGTGTCACTGCTAGACCTGGGCAAAACGATTTCCCAGTAGGGTACTGCCTCCGGGACAGGGCAGCTGGCAGTTGAGAAGGGAGCACCCACGTACCTACTTCTCATATTCCTTTGCCCTGTACCCAGCCGAGGCCTCTTGTCCTTCATGGGACACAACTCCTCACCACTCATCACTTCTGTATACCTCGGCAGTGCTGGGCAGAATGAGGTGATCTGATGTGCCCTCTCTGCCCCACCTTGTCCATGATAGCTTCAGAGTTCATTGCGGGTGTTGAAAGGGGTCTGTGATGCCCTTGTTCCTGGGATAGCTGCTGGGGGCTTTCCAGGACCCTGCCTGCCACACCAAGTCGAGGTCCAGGCAGCTGCACTGAGGGCCTGAGGAAGGGGCAGGGTTCCTGAGTCCCTGGAGCGTGATGTGTGATCTGGAATCTCCCCACAGCCCAGCTGGCTGTGGGGTACTTGGCCTTGCTTCATCTGGACAAGTGTGAACCCCCTGGAATACTCTAGAACATTAGTGTTGACACAGCACTCAGAGTTAATGATTCCAATTTGTGGATTATACAAGGGGAAATAAAACTAAGGCCCAGAGAGGGTGAGGGTTTCCTCTGAGGTGTCACAGAAAGTCCAGTGCAGTCAGGGCCAGCTACTGGTGCACACTCCATGCTGGCCTGTCAACGCACTCGTCACTGATGCAGACTCGTGGGCAGATTAAAACTGAGGGTGACAGAGAAAGCCCCAGGACCAGTGGGGCCTGGAAGACAGGGGGACTTCCTATGGCCAGTTTGTCCCATGCATTCTGGGCAGGGGCTCCAGGCCAGAGTGTCCCTATTTGGCCCAGCCCTCAGCACGCATGAAGAGCATTAATTAAGCATGTTGGCCCCAAACCAGTTCGGGCCTGGGAAAACAGAGAGTAGCTTCAAGAGAAGTGGCTTCTCGGTAATGTAGCACTGTCCAAGGTAGGCCCAGCTCAGCCAGGAGCCAGGACACAGGGTGCCCACCCAGTTCTTAGGCAGCTCAGAGCCTCTCAGTTCCTGAGGGGTGGCTGGCTCAACAGAAAGCTATTAGCATGCCACCTCATTACCCAAGAACCTCCCCGGGGATTCCAACAGTCCCACTCTCACTCAGGGACATCCCAGGCAGACTGCAGACCACCAAGTCCAACTTTTCATCTTACATTTGGGGAAACTGAGTCCTGTGAGGGCACTCTGGCTCAGAGTCACAGCACCTCCCCAGAAGCATAGCCTGGACATGGTCCACACAGTCTTCTTGTAAGCCAGCCCCGGGGTTTGGAGCACAGCAGGTCAGGACAAAGCCTTCCACAAGGGGACAGCTGGCAGTGTCAGCATGGTGACAAAAGCCCAGATGGCCAGGAGGGTCTGGATGCTGGGTGGCAGGGGCAGCTTCAGGCAGGGCAAGGTGGGGACCAGCCCCTACAGGAAGCTGTCCTCCATCTCAGCCTGGGGTCCAGGACAGCCTGAATTCAGAGGCTGCTCCAGCTCTGGCTGGGGCTCCACCTGTGGCTCTGGCTCTGGCTCTGGTTCCTCTTGGGGGTCCAGGGGGCTGTCACAGGAGATGGTAGAGGAAGTGTTGGCCTCATTCAGGGTAGAGCTAGAGGAAAGAGGTGAGTGAGAGGTTGGAGGAACCATAGTAGAGCGAAATCATCAAGTAAGAGCTTTCTATATCAACATGAAATTCAGTCCTTGCAAAGATTATGCCAGGCCTGCCCCATGAGCAAGTGCAGCTCAGAGAGGTTATGCCACCATCCTCTAGCACACAGCAGGGAGGGTGGGAGCTGGGACTTTGAAGCAGGTCCTGCTGGCTCCATAGTTGATTTCTCCCCCCTCAATGTTTTCATCCTCTGCACTCTAAGCAGCTCCTCTCACTTAATCCTCACAAGTCCCTAATAAAAGTGATTTACTGTTTTCACTTTACAGAAGAGGGGACTGAGGTTCAGAGGGGTGGAGCAGCTTGCCTGAGGGCACAAAACAGGCCTGAGCTGGGCAACTCTGGGCTCAACCGCTCAGCACTGTGTACCCACGGCCTTGCGCTATGTACCTCATCCACATCGGAGCAGAGAGAGCCCGCAGGGCCTGCGAGGGTCTGTGTGACTACTGGTCCACATGGAGGACTGAGGCCCACAGAGGCGGAGCCTGCCCAGCTCTGAGTGGCAGAGCCGAAGCTAGAATCCACCCTGGGGCTCCGGCTGCCTCACCTTGGGCTGGATCTTGTTTGGCGGGTGGTTCTGGCCTTGGAGGAAGCCCCTTTCTCAACCCCTACCTGAACATCGAGTCTGGCACTGGCTGGCCCCTCCTCTAAAGCTCCGCATACTGGCAGTCCACCACACCCCAAGGGAGGAGGAAGATGTGAGCCTCCATCCTAGCTTGGATTCTGGCTTGAACTCGCAGGCGGCTACACCTCCTATAGTCAGGCTCCCCGGAACGTCTAGGACTGGCACTTAGGAGGGACCGCAGGCTAAACCTGGCTAGAACTCCACAATGACCACCGGGATTCTGGGGACCTAAGTAGGTCTCATCCATCTCAGGGGTAAGACAAAGTCTGGAGAGGGACAGGATAAACAGCCTGCAGGGATTCCCTTCAAGGTAAGAACACCTGGCAAATGGGTCCCTGCCCCTCCTTCTTCCCAGCCTGCCCTTCTCACTTGAGGGCCCCAGAGGTTGCATGGGCTCCATCTCCTTTCTGCTCACTGGCAAGAAAAAGTGCCCACCCGCAGTCACTTACACACACACACACACACACACACGCACGCACGCACGCACGCACTCGGGCCCTGAGCCGAGGTAGGTACCTGGCGAGGCTGGGCGAGCCCTCCAGTGGGCCTTCCTCAGTGACCTCAGGCTTAGGGTCAGGCAGGGGGATGATATAGTCATTGTCACCCTCGTTGGGCTGCACAGCAGTGTAGAGGACAGAGCTGGTGTCTAGGGGAAACCGGAGGCCATGGAACCCCGGCAAGCGGGCTTGGGACCGAAGGATGGCTGGGTGGTCGCTCCTCAGAAACTCCTCATCAACTTGCTGGTACTTCTGCTCCGAGGGCCAGGGAGCACCGGAGAAACATGATGTCAGAGGAGCAATGGCTCAGGGTCACCAACCCAGCCCCTCCCAGGCTGGACAAAGAGGTAGCTGGTGCTCAGAGAGGAAGAAGTTTTACCCAAAGCCACACAGCTGAGCTGCCTGCCCACCTGGCATCTCACAGACCAGGTGATCACCAAGGGAGGGGCAATCAATGACCAGCATGGTGACCCTAACTCTCTCCTGGCTTTATCTTTGTTTTATTTTTGCAGTGCTACGGTTCAGACCCAGGACCATGCTAGGTTAGCATTCTACCACCAAGCCACATCCCCAGGCCCCTCCCTAACGCCGGAGTAGACGGGTATCAGCTCTCACCCTGCCTCAGCCTCCTCCCATGGGCCCTCAGTGTCCCTTGCTAGGAAATGGTGATGACTTCTTTGTCTCACTCCACAAGGACCACCCTGGTGTGGGGAGGGGAGAAATGAAGCTAAAGACTGGCCATGCCTGTGCTGGAGGGGACCATCATCTCCTCTCCCTGCCTGCTGTTGTCCACAGGACAGTGGTTTAGAGCTCTGCGGGCCCCACTGGCCACAGACGGGCTGCAACTGGGTTTGTGTCAGGCATTAGAGGCCACACAACTTGGGGTTGTTCACACTCCCAAAAGAACCCTAAGGCGCTAGCATGGGTGCTGAGGTCTGAGAATGGACAGGGCTGTAGTGCCTGCTCCCTGTGCCAACTCAGCCAGCTTCCAAGTCTCTGGGCTGCCAAGGTGAATCAAACTCACAGCTCCAGCCCATCTCTTCGCACTTCCAGGAGCAGAAGGAAGTGCAGAGTGGGCGAAGAGTACTTCCTTCAAATACCAGCATATCACATATAGCCTGGCACCAAGAGTCTGGCTTCTGTCCCAGAACTCTCTGCTCCCACCCTGCCTCAACTCACCTTTTTGTACCCCTCACCCAGGAGTCTCTCCAGAAGCAGCACCAGCTGGGAGAAGGGAGGCCGGATCTCAAACTTCTCTTCCCAGCACTTCTGCATGATCTCGTAGCTGGGAAGGGGGCAGAGACGGTAAGGGCCTCAGGCTCAGGGTGCCAGGGTGGTGGGGTGCTGGGGGACTTGGAGGCCACCGCCCCTCAGAACAAGGTGAGCAAGGAGAAGGAGTTGGGAGGAGTGGTGAGGGGCATTGATTTCACCTTGTCACCTCTGGCTGGCCCCTTGGGAACGCCTCCCAGCACCCACCACCTTGGAGAGAACATGACTCAGGCTTGGTCAGTAGGGGTTCTCACCCCCTCAGCTCGGTGGCTGGTTCTGACAACTTGTGACCCATACAGCCCTGGAAGATAAGCTCTGAGACTTTGACTGAAAGCCCAGTGCCAACAGTAAGATGTAAAGCTGGCACCACTGGCAGCCATGTGGGCAGCATTGGCCTGAAAAGAGGGAAAGCCAAAGCCCAGGGCATGCACAGAAGAGCATGATGAAACCATTTGAACACCTAAAGCCAGTTACTGCTGCACTTCTCCAGATCTCTGGGCTAACCAAGCTCTCTTTGGGGGTTAAGCCAGTAGCACTGCATATCCATGATGGGCACCCACAGTGTCCTCCCTAGTGCACAAGGTTCCACTCACATCTCATCAGAGGCATGGGCAGGCTGCGCCATGCGGTAGCCCCGCTTGATGGCGTTGTAGAACTGCTCATTCATGGGCAGCTCTGGGTAGGGGGTGCCACCTGTTGGGGGGCAGAGACAAGGAATACAGGTTCAGCATCATGGAAAAGAGGTAGGGTGCCCTCTTCTACAGGATGAGGAGGCATATGGTCCTGGGGTGGGTGAGGGTATGGTGTCCTGGCACTGGGAAATGTGGGCTCCTTCCTGGGCACTGGACAGAGACAGCAACATTCCCCAATATGGAGAATAGCAGAGCCAAGCAGGCCAGAGAGACCCAGAGAGGACCAGGGCTTGCCAAAGTCACACAGCAGGCAGGAGGTAGCAGAGCTGGGACAAGCCCCAGTGGCCCTGACCCACATCCCAGTGCCTGTCCCCCAGCCCTGCCAGGTAAGAGGTAGGAATGGGAGGGAGATGCCATGCTGGGTGCTGAGGCTGGAGAAGAAGCACGCACCCAACGTGAAGATCTCCCAGAGGAGGATGCCGAAGGACCACACGTCACTCAGAGTGGTGTAGAGGCTGTTGAAGATGCTCTCCGGGGCCATCCACTTCAGAGGCAGGAAGGTCTGCAGGGACAGTCTGAGTGTCCAGCCCCACTGTGCCCCCAGACGGGCGGCCAACTGCTCACTGCCCCTCCCAGTGTCTCCTGCACACGGCTCCTGTGTCCACACCTTTCCTGTCCCAGCACCAGGATGCCTTTCCTCTCACTGCGAGGGATGCCGCCCCCACCCCTGAGAAAAGCCACAGGGTCTGAGCAGAGGCTTGGGGACCCGGGGGCAAGACACCGCCCACTCTTCTCCCAGCTGCTGATCTCCAGGAGTCTAGAGTCCTCCACCTCCAGGCTGTCTGGGAGGACGGGAGAGAAGCGGGAGGCAGGTGGTTGCATTTAACCAAACCAGTCCCAGCTACTGCCTATGGCCAGCTCATCTGTCTTTCTGCGTCACCAGGGCTTCTTCCCCTGCCCAACGCCCTGGGATAACAGATGTGCCCTGAGCCCCTCCTATCCATCTCTGGGCCCACTGCAGCTGGTCCCTCATCCCTGCTGGAACAAGTGGACCTGAGTGTCTCTACCTGTCCCTGCTCTGGGCACAGATAGGTCCCGTCCCTACAAAACACAGCTGGGCAGGCAGTGGCCATGTCTCCTGGGCAGGACAGGCCAAGAGGAGCCTGGAACAGATCTCCTATGAGCTGCCGCTGTGTGGATCAGGAAGGAACCTATTCCTGTTCCTGGGGTCAGAGGCACACGTTGCCAACCCCATGGGGCCACAAATGGTACTCACGCTGCCTTTGGATATGTAGTTTGAGTCTCGCATGATGTCTCGAGCCAGGCCAAAGTCACAGATCTTGACTAGCTTGCCTTCACAGATGAGCACGTTCCTGGCCGCCAGGTCTCGGTGGACACACTAGGTGGGGAGGCACAGGAAGGAACTGAGCCCTGAGGAGGAAGGGCTTTAGGGAAATGCACCAATGCCCAGGTGTGAGGGCACTCACTGTCCCACCCACCACAGGGGAGGGGGCTGTAGCATAGTGCTGCATACTGGGAGGCCTCTGGCTGGTGGGGTGACCCACCTCGCCACAGCCCCACCCTGCCCCACTATGACCACACGTACGTTCTTGGAGGCCAGGAACTCCATGCCATTTGCCACCTGGTAGCTGAAGCCTACAAGGTCGGTGTAGCTAAGCACTGGGGACTCATTGATCAGAGTTGCCCGGTAGGTCCTCTCGGGAGCTAGGAGGAAGCAAAGGGTCATGTGTCACCTGCCTTCCCATGGCCCAGAGGACTCCCATCCTTTGGCTTGTGGAAGGCTGACTGTCCGAGACAGGTGACTATGGATCCTCCTGAAAGCTTTTGGCTAAGCTGGGCCAGCATCTTAGCTTTTTACCTATTTCTCAGGGACACTGAACCAGCCTTGGGCCAGTTTGGAGCTGATCACTTTTCCTACAGGCTCCAGGAGGTCAGGTACTTCCTCACACCCTACCCCAGGTCTCCCTCTCCCTGCAGACCCTGCTCGTGCCTCTGGATGCACAAACAAGGGTTCACACTGAGGTCCTGCTATGCAGCGGTTCTAGGAGGGTGGCTAGCCCATTTCCACACCTATGACATGGACACAAGACCACCTTCCTCCCGGGGCTGCTGCACAGCAGGGTGCATGAAGGGCTCTGGAAAGAATGCACCCTGCATAGGTGTGAGCCTATGCAGGTGTGAGGGCACTGTGTCTACCCACCAGAGGGGACGTAGTTGTCATAAGGGGCCATATAGTTGGAGGACTCGAGGTCTGCGTATTTGACATCTCCTTTCATGTCCAGCATAGGCACGTAGTCCACTGACTCATCCTTACTCATGTCCATGTAGCCACCATCACTCTCCCCACTCAGGGACACGGGGCTGGGGGTGAGAGGAACACAACCAAGAAGGTCATGGGCTTTCTCTTCCCTTCCCCCGCTGCCCCTGCTCGTGCCGATGGCCCTGAGGTCCTGTCTGTCACTCAGGGATTTCTTCTCTTGCTCACCCATCATCCTTCACCTGTCATTATGTGGATGACCACAGATACAGCCCTTCTGACTAAATGCTGTAGCCTTGTGCTAGGCACTGGGACTGCCGAGGTCCCAGTAAGACCCAATAAGTGTCCTCAGAGAGCTCACATCCGGAAGTGAGCACAGTGCCCATGAAAAGGTCACAAGATGAACGTGCAAGAGGCACCTTTCCGGGGCCTCTCCAGCATGCCCCGGCCCGCAGCTCTGAGGACAGCTTTCACTCCCTGTGGGGCTGTGCGACTACACACAGGGATGCAGGGACACAGGGGTCTCCACGGGTAGGAACAGGACAGGAAGGAAGCTGATGGAACACCGGGAAGGACAGGGCTGAGTTTTCATGTCTTCCATGTGCTTTTCCAAAGTCATTCTTGTTTTTGCTTTTGTAATCAGCAAAAAAACTTAGAAAATTTTTTTTTGTGGAAAGGATGCAATCAGGAGTTGAGCTGTCTGCAGGCGGAGCCTGGAGAGGCTGCAGGGGGAGCAGAGTTTGCAGTGCTGCAGTGCTGTTAAACAGCATGTCTCCCTCCCCATTGTCTCTGCCCATGGGGTCCCTGGGGCAGGAGTGCAAGACCACAACATAGGGATGGTGTGTAGCTCAAGAGAATCAGCATCTGCAGAGGGCTTAGTACAGGCCCAACACACTGGGATCCTACTGCTACCATCGTTACTGTGGCCTGGTCTAGGGTGGACTGGCTTGGGAAACAGCCTTGGCTCCAGAGAGACTCTGCCCCACACTCTACAGCCCCTACTCCCTCTATTAGACAAGGGCAGAGTGCACAGGGGCCGCCCAGCCTCAGGGTACCTTGGCAAGGGGAGCCCCACAGGTAAGGTGTTGCTGTAGAGCTCAATGCTGGGTGGGTGGCGCTTGTCCGAGTGGTGCTGCAAGAAGGTGTGCTTGTTGCGGTGCAGGTAGTCCACCAGGTCGCCATAGCGGCAATACTCAGTAATGATGTAGATGGGTCCTGTGGAGGGACAGGCTCAGGGACAGTCGGGGGGGCGTGGCCTTGGCCTCAGGCTTCCCACATACATAAGCTGGGTGTAGGATAGGTGGTTGGCATGACAGCTAAGAAAACCCTGCAAACCTGGGTTCTCTCCTGCCTCTGTGACTACGAGCATAGGGCTTAGTCCCATGGGGCCTTCCTTTCTCCATCTGTAAAGTGGGCTAGTAACATCCATACAGAGGACTGTCAGGAAGACCAATGAAATGCTGCCTTTGTCCATGTGGCATGTGGCAAACAGTGTTGGCTGTTAAGGATGAGTTTTCAAACTCAAGTTTATACTGAAGCACATAAGGTGACTATTATTTTCAGTTTACTGGTTACACTCAAATTCAGTGCATTTATTTAAAGTCATCTGGTGGGAGCTTAAAGAAATTGATGAAAACAAAGCTTGTGAAATGGGTGATGGTTGCAGACGTCAACTGGCCTATGTGAGCAGTGTACTTCTGTATTTTGATTTGATTGCACAATGTGGAGGAAAATCCCAAATCTCACAAGAAGCAGCTGCAAAGGGTAGTGACATGTTTTTTCAGCCCAGTTTGCAATTGGAGCTTCAGATAAACACAATTGGACAAAACTTCCCTCTGTGATCGGAACAAAAGCATCTCCCAGGTCCCACCTTGGTGGTCTCAAAGAGGGTACGTGACTCATCTCAGTGTCATGTTAATTGTTCCTCCTTACAGTTTTCAAAGTGTATGAAAACATTTTGACTTGGAACCCGCTGGCACTGGGGGCCTGAAAAGTCCTTCAGCTACAAAGGTGTTGCAAGTCTGAGAACTTCTAAGTCTCACGCCCATCTGGGACTGTGAAGTGAGGGCACTGGCCAGGAAGGGGCCGGACCCCTCCAGCCTGTGTGTCCCACTGTCCTGGACCGAGACAGGGACAGGAGAGGCCAGGTCCTGCAGCCAGGCACCTTCCCAGAGCCCTCCGGGGATGTTGGGTACCTCCTTTGGTGCAGGCCCCTAGCAGGTTGACCACGTTCAGGTGGGGCCCCAGGTGACTCATGATCTTCAGCTCCGACATGAGGGCTTGCTTCTCACTGCTGCGGGCTGTGGCTGTGGGGAGAAGGGGTCAGGCCAGGGCGGTCGCCCAGTGTCCCCACTGAGCCTTCTAGCTCCTCTCTCCCACCCTTTGGTGCAAGACTCAGGAGGCAAAGGGCAGTGAGGGAGAAAGAGGCTGGGCAGGAGGGAGGAGGCCAGGATGAAGAGCCCTTCTCCGAATATAGCTCCTTCTCCATGCGCATCGCAGTGTGTGAGAAGCAGGCTGGATATACAGGGAGGGGTGGGGAAAGGCGAAGCCCAGGACTCACATTTGAGCATCTTGACAGCTACTTTCATGGTGGCCTGTGAATGGCCCAGGCCATGAGCCGTGGCTTCCACCACCTGCCCGAAGGCCCCGGAGCCGAGGGTGCGTCCTGAGATGGAGACAATCTCTCAGTCCCCGGCCCACCCCAGAGCTGCACCCCACCTTTCCAACCCAGGGCCGGGGAAGAGCTACCATTTTAGGTCAACTTCCCTGTCCCTCAAACCACCCTATACTCAATGCGTTCCTACAAGGGTCTCCCATAAAGACAAGGCCTCCCGGTCCTTGCTGGTGGCTCACCCAAGGCCTGCCTGTGTCTCTGCCTTGAGTTTCTGGAAACCTTCCTCCCTTGCCAGGGGAGCACAGCTCCTCCACACACCCCCAGCCTCCCCAGCTAGACTAAGCACAGGATGGCACTCAGTAATCTGGCACCCCTCAGCAATTTTTCTGTCAGCACAAAGGGATGCCATCTTACAGTCTCAGGATCCCTAGACTTCAGTGCTGGGCTGTCCCTGGGCAGCGTCTGGTCCTCTGGCACAGAGAGGGGCACTAAGGGCCAGAGGAGGCAAGATGCCAGCTTTGGGTCTCACAGTTCATCATGACCAATCTGGGACCAGACCCCTGGTAGTCTCCCCACTGCCTTAAGACTCCAAATCCCTGAGCGAGAACTGACCGAGCACAAGCTGGTCCCGCGGCAGCTCCCACGTGGAGTCGTAGGGCAGCTGCATGGGGTCCACGTAGATGTACTCGTGGCCATCGGAGCTCACAGACTCGATCACCTTCCATCGGATTTCGTAGCGGGGTTTCTGCAGAACCAAGACAGTGAGAGATCAGCACAGAGGGTCTCTGGCCTGGAGTGCACTATTTCCAGCCTCTTAGAGGACAGGGGCCCAGGAGACCTGGAGACCCAGAGAGGGGCAGGGACATATCTGAAGTCACATAGCAAGTGGCCAACTAAGCTAAGGCCCATGTGGGCTCAAAGGAAAAAGCACCAAGATGCTCCAGTTGGAGGAGAAGGTGGTAAAGGAGCCGTCAAGACTTGGCAGGCTGAGGAGCAGCTGATGGTGCAGGCCTGGCTTAACCAGAACCTCCCCACCAGCTTCTCTCAGAGCTTCAGCTGCTCCTCAGGGGGAAGGAGAGGAGGGGAAGCCCTGGGAAGTGACAAGAGGTGGGGACACTCTGCTCGATGGCAAGGGCCCCTCCCCACACCATGCGTCAGTCACCATGGGAATCTCAGAAGGACATAAGCTTTGGTGTTTAAATCTTAGGACATTGGAATCACAGCACTGGAATCTAAAAATGATAGAATGATGGGGTAGGGCAAACCCATGTAAGGAGTTTTAAAATGTTGGATCATAGGATGACCAGATCTCAGAATAGGACGCAGATGCTACAAACGAACAGGGTCAGAGTGCATTTCTGTAGACTCAGGAGCCTCCATGGCAGGAGCTAGAAAATCCCTGGAAACCACACAGTCCAACCCAGAGGTGTCAAGCCTACGCCTGGGGTGACCAGAGCCAGGTCACGCAGCATCTGTAGGGCCAGACGGGCCCATGCAAGGAAACGGCTCCCGGGCCTGCCCCCACCAGAGCAGGGGGACTTACCTTCTGCCAGAGGATGATGAGGATGATGAGGGAGATGACAGTGAGAACCACCAAGGCCAGGATGGCAGAGATCACTACCACCTTGAAGGGCAGGGCTGGGGACAGGGACCAGAGCAGGCGTGAGCACACAGGGCTTGGGGCAGCTGTTTTCCTCCCTCCCACTGGGGGCTTTGCACATCCCTCTGTACCCATCCTGCCTAGATGGAAGTGCCACCCTCCCACCCCCGCCCCCCACCCCCGCCTCCAGTAGTAATGGATGTGAAACCCTCATCCTCTCACAAAGGGCCACACCTTTGGCCTCCTAACTCATGTGCCTTTAGTAACTACCCCTAGCTCAGGCCCCTGCTGGCTTCCTCATGCCTGAAGTCTTGCCAGAGTTAGGTTGGCCTTTCTGTCACAGCTGGGTATAGAGTCTGGCTCTGAGCTCCTGTTCACTGCCTGGGCCCCCCATGAGAGCAGGATCCCCGAAGGCCAAGCTGAGCACACATTTCCTCAGAGCCGATGCCCATGTCAGAGCTGTCACAGTTAGGCCAAGGCTCTGAGCTCCACACCTGGCCAGCTGGCCAAAGGACCAAGTCACTGACCACTGGGGGAGCCATGCACCGAGCTCCCATGGCCTGATACATCCAAATGCAAAAAGGAGCCTGTTCCTCTTGGGCTCCACCCCTGGGCACAGCTGGGGTGGGTGGTGGTGGTAGTTAGGAAGTGCAGTCCCATAGCACTGGAGCGAGCATCTAGGGTCCACACTGCTGCCCCACCGCCCTCTGGCTCCTCTACCCCAAGACTTCTGCCTCTTTGCTGAACACTCATTCCCCAGCAGACCCTCATCTCCTCTGCCCTGCACCACTGGCCAACCACGTGGTTCCCTGAGAATTTGTTTCCAATTCCACTGTCCCTTCCTGCCCTTTTCTGCTCCCCAGGGAGTCCTGTCCGGTCTCACCCCCACCCCCACCCCCACTCAGGGTCACAGATTGTCACCACTCCTGTTCTCCCTTCCCAGCAGTAACACATCCCAGTCCTGGGAAAGAAGTCTGTGTGCTCTGGGGAGTCCTCACCCAACCCCCCAGGGTCCCACGCACTGTGCATGGCAGCCCGTCAGGCACCACATGGCAGCTTTGCTTCAGCCTCTGCCCAGAGCGGTTCTGCATATCGGACCAGCTACACTGTCCACTGAGAGGCCACCCCCGTGGGGAGCTGCATGCATGTGTGGGAGGGTGGGGGATAAAGGTATTCTTAAAAGCTCATCTTCCACAGGGCAAGGATAGATCTGCCTGGGGGCTCACGGAAGTGTGTACAAAACACCTCACATGGCCTTTGGGGCTCAGCAGCCCCATTCCTTCCACTTCCTTCCCTTTACCTCACCCATCCCAACACCTGAATCCACACAAATTCTGTGCTCTTGCCAGGTTGAACTCCAATTTCACTTTGCCTCTGGGTTTTTGCCCAGGCCGTTTCCTCTGACTAGAACACGGTTCCTCACCAGGCTAGTTCTTAATCACCATTCAGGTTCTGACCTAATGGTCCCTTTTTCCAGGATGCTTTCCTCAATCCTACAGCTAGGCATGGGGTCCTGCTCTCTTTGGGCTTTTCCCCCAGAAGGGTGATCCTGAGTAGGAGTGTCTAGTTTCTCCTCTTTCTGGACCACAGGCACCAGGAGAGCAGGTGAGATGGGACCCATGGGCCTCTGTGCCCCAGTGAGAAGTTGGATCCCTGTAACTATCTACTGAACAAGAAACAGGTGAATAGAAAGGTATGTGCACAAGTGCAAGCGTACATAGGGATGGAAATATAGACACGCAAATGAACGTGGACACTGGTAGGCATTGTTCACATGTGTGAGCATTGCATATATGTGTCTACATACTAAAAGACTTGCGTCGCATAGCACACATATATGTTCAGGGGTTGTGCCTGAGTACTTTCCAGAGGATGTGCTGCAATTATGCACTTACAGACACGCACTAGGCCAGTTTACACACATGCACAGGAATTGTACATGCATTGCTTCTACACATGAATAGGGGCTGTGTAATGGCATGCACACATATGCAGATACACGGTCTGGGGGTGATACACAGGCCTAGGGATTGGGCATGCTCAAGCTCATGGCTTGGCAGCATGCCTTCTGGGGGTTTACACACACGGCCAGGCATCAAACATACTTGAGTCCATGCTCACAGACACCTCCAGCTTACTGGTATGTTGGGGTTTAGGCATCCTTCAGCACACTGTTTACAAACCTACACCAGCCTCCTACCTGCCCACGTTCAGCATTACAACATACAACATGCACACTGTTTATATTCACTAGATGCGGGCATACAGTGCTGCTCATGTCCACGTCGTACATTCGTGTTTGTAAGCGTGCCCATCGTGCTGTGTATGTTCACAGGAACACACTGGTGGGTCACAACGCTCCCATGTGCCCTCGGGCATGGTGACTCGGCCGGCTGTACGTGCCCTGGCTCAGTCCCCAGTATGGCAAGGCGAGGGCAAGAAGTCATCAGGGTCGCCGGCCAGGGAACTCACAATGCGGCACCACGATGACCTCTTGCATGTCCTGGCCCAGCAGATTGTGCACCATGCAGAGCACCGACAGCTGCTGATCCACATGGCGCAGGCGCAGCGTGCTCACCACCTCGTACTCCTGCTCCTCCGCCCAGTATGTCACGTTGGTTTCCAGCTGGCTCTCCTCTTCCGAACTGTTCCCCAGAGGCGTGGGCTGCAGCTCTTGCGGACACCTGCCAGGAGAGTCAGGGGGATGGCTTGCAGCTTCCTCTTGTGGATGGGGAAACGAAGGCCAGAAGCAGGCAGCGCCACGGAGCGGTGATGCCTGGTCTCTGGGACCTCCACGCATGTTCCTCCTGTGCAGCCTTAATTGATCAGCAGAGGGCGCTCCTATTCCAGACTCAAGAACCCTGGATCGCAAAATCCACTCATCTCATTTGACCCCCTACATCGCACAATCTGAACTTTACCGCTATCCGCTGCACTACAACAGCCATGGTCAGGGGTACAGAACATCTGGATAGATGAGATCTCTCCACTCCGCACTGTGCAAGGCTGAAGGTAGTTCAGGAATCAAAAGGACAATTTAGGTCAAGCAAAGAATCTCCTAGAGATGGTGGCTTGGTCTTCTACGATGTGGCCCTAGCCTGGAGCAAGGTGTTCAGAGGAGGGGCTGGACTAGATAAACGTAACTGGCTTCTTATAACCAGCAGTGGGTACCCTGGGAGACCGAAGCACAGGTCTGCTCACCTTCTGAGGTCTCTGCAGGTAGACCAGGTGACATGTGGCTGGGGCATTCCTCGGCCACGACAGCGGACTATCTGCTCCCCATTAGCAGGGTGGCTCTCACTCAGCTCCAGCACACGGACAGGGACTGCACAGAGAGGTGCAGGGTCAGGAAGTGGGCAGGTCAGGGGACCCGGTCATGGGTCATCTGCAAAGGCCCTCTGAGAGGACCTGGCCCAGAGCCTACCCTGGGGAGGAGGCCGCAGACTGCAGGTGAACAGTAAATACCAGGAATCAGTGTGAACGCTGATGGATTCCCTTTCCGGGTACTTCAAAGGGAAAGCCTCAGTAGGGTGCTAGTCTGTCTTTAACACCTCTCTGAGACTTGCTAATCTCCCCTTCTAACAAAGAGAGAACAGGCCCCAAGCTCAGAGCTCTGGGCAGCCAAGCTCCCGAAGCTAACATTTAATAGCACTGTTTTGTTTCCTCTGAATTTATTTTAGTGGTTGCTTTATATTTATGACATGTAGTGCTGAACTTCCCTCTATGTTGAGAGGTTAAATTTTGTCTTTCAAAATAAATTTATTTTTAGAAAGCTGAATGACACATCACCGCGCCATTATGCTGTCATTCCCATGCTCAAGGCCCAGAGGAGATGGCTCCTCACTCAGGCCTCACGACAGAACAAAAGCTGTACCACTCCGAAAACACCCGTGCATCTGCTCTCCCGCACCCATGACCGGCCTTTACTCTGATCTCATCCCCCACACACTCCCTCTCCCTTTCGGCCATTGCTCTGGCATTTGCACTGCTTGGAACGCTTTCTTCTCAGATGGCCACTTTCCCCACACCCTCATCTTCCCAAGCACACAGACAAATGTCAAATCCTCAATATGGCCAACCCTGACTACCATATTTAAAAGTGCAACCATCACCACCCCTTGTGCCCAACACTCTTAACCGTCCCTACCTTGCGCCACGTCCCACCCCGCAGTAGCTGTTAGAACCTATATCATTTCCTGAGGTTTCCTTTCCTATTGTTTTGTTTTTGTTTTTGTTTGCTTTGTTTTGTCTTTTTGAGACTGGGTCTTGCTATGCAGTCCAGCCTGGCCTTGAGCTCATCTTATAGCTCAGGCTGATGAACTCACAACGATCCTCTTGCCTCAGCCTCAAGGGCTGGGCTTACAGGCGTGCGCCACCACGCTTGGCCTCATACTGTTTAACATTTGTTTCCCCGCTTTAAGATCCAAGCTGCACAAAAGCAGAGCCTCAAGAACTCCGAACAGACTGATAAAATGTGATTGATCAATAAATATCTATTGAATTAATAGTACAGTATATAAGGACTGGTCAGAAATATCGTGTGTTTTACTAAAAAGTAATTATAATAAAAGACATGCTGCCACTGATCTTCCTCAAAATACTTCCCCTTGCTTCAAATGCATTTATCCCATTGTTTGTGCCACTTTCTGAAGCAGTTGTGGAAGTGCTCTTTAATGAGTGTCTTTAAGGTATGTGATGTAAAAAATGGCACTTGGGACCACTGCTGCCAAGTGCAGCCCCGCAGAAAGGCAGACTGTAGAATACAGTATAGTGTGTCTTCATCTACTTTAGTCACCGGATCTGCCATCACGCAACTTCTAGCTCTTCGCTAAAGTGAAAATGGCCATGAAAGGTAAACATGTGGAACCAATTCAGAACACTGAGGTAGCCATGACAGCGCAATTAAAAACACTAATGAAAGAGCACTTTCAGAACTGCCTCAGAAAGGAGCAAGAACTATGGGATAAGTTTGAAGTGAGAAGGAGGATTTTGAGGGGCATTAATGGCAATGTGTCTTTTACTGCAATAAATTATTTTCAAAGGTTTGATATTCACTGTATTCTTTTTCAATCTGAGCTCAGTAGTGTTACATAAGAAGGAGAAAACCATGGCCTCAGTACATGAACGCCCACGAATGAATGCTTTGGGAAATACCAGTGTAGCCTATTGGCCTCTTTTTACATCTGAGAAATTGAGGCCCAGAGAAGAGACAACAGGTCAGTGACCTAGAACCGAACTTCCTTAGTTTCATGGCCCCTCTTCAGCAGCTCCTCCTATGGGTGGGTGGGCAAAGCAGGAAGGGAGAGGGAACGGGGCAGGGAGGGCAAGAATGAATGAGGGGAGGGAGGTGACCCTCACCGTTGACTTGCAGCTTGAAAGAGAGCTGGTCCTCGTCATCCTCGTGGAAGGCCCGCATGGTGTAACTGCCAGCCTCTGCCACCTTCACCCGAACCAGCGTCAGCTCTGACACGTACCTGGGGCAGGGCAGGCCGCGAGACCCACTGGTCAGTCTTACACAGCCCTCCCAGCCTCTTCTGTGCAGACAGGAAAAACAAGCCTAGGGAGGCAAGGGGCCTGCCAAGATCACATAGGTGTCAGCAGCAAAGGCAGGACTCGAACCTGTCTCCTGAGTCGGGAGCACAGGCAGTGCCACAAAGCCACGAGGAAAGCTTGACAGGGCCGGAGAGCAGGAAGCCCTATCCCCACCCTCATCTCATTCTCTTCAGAAGGGCCTTATCCTACCAGGTGACAGTCCCTGCTGGCTTGCTAATCTCTGCACTCAGGGATGCTATAGGTGGCAGTGAGTGGCCCTCCTGGCACTTTGTCTGCCTGTTAGCCACCTTTTTCTTTTGGCTGCCACCTGCTGACCTCACTTATCACAAAGATAACTAAATGTCTGAGTGATCACCTAACCAGTGTCTGTTTCTCGTAGAGCAGAAACGCTGGGAGGGCTGGACAGTTCCCAAAGCATCCCTAAAGCCTGCCCTGGTGCCTCGCACGGAGAGGCTCCCAGGAAAAGCTCGTTGGCGTCTGAGGGCTGTGAGCTGCCACGCAGCTGCAAAGTTTCCGAAACGGAGTGGGCTAGCAGCTGCTCACCGGGTCTCAGACACGTTGCGTGTGGCCAGGGCTATCTCGCCGATGCTAGTGTCACCCAAGATGCGGTTGTCTTTGAACCACAGGACAGTGGGCGGAGGGTAAGCCTCGATCGTCACTTGCAGTGTCCGGCTCTGGTGCAGCTCAGCAATTTCTACAGCGCCCAGCCCTTGTAGCAGCCGCACGTAGCCTCTCTCTGCAAGGTAAACTTGTCAGGGGCGGGGCTGGGGGTGGGGCCAGCTCAGCACCTCCAGGAAGTGGAGCTTCTGAGACGGGCATCAACTAAATGCTTTAAATGTTAGGGACCCATCCGGCACTGGAACTGGGGTTAAAGTTGAGGCTGGCACTGGAGCAGGGGCCACGTTTGGTGGAAGGGCCGATTTTCAGGTTGGAGCTGTAGTTCTCTGTTCTGGTACAGTACTGCAGCTGAGGAACACACAAGCCTCAACTAGTGCTGAGTGTGAATTTGAGGATAGGGCTGCCTAGGCCTGGGGTGGGGTTGAGTTTCAAAATCAGGTTGGGTCTAGGGTTCCGTCTAGTCAGAAAGTCTAGGTTAAGGCTGAGTCAGGCCAGTGTTACAGTTTGGTTTGGGGTAAGCCTGGAATCAGGGCTTTTGGCTGGCACAGAGTTTAGGGTGGAACTACAAAGTGGCTCTCTGCTCCCCAGGGCTGGACGAGGGTCTGAGGACGAGAAGCTGAGTCCAAGGCACCCACCGACCACAGTGATGTTGATGGCCTTCTCATCTCGGTGCTCATTCACACTCTCTGACACATTGCAAATGTAGGTCCCTGAGTCGCCCAGCTCGGCATCATGGATGTGCAGGATGGAGCGGATGTGGTTGGGCATGTCTGGGAGAAAGTCCGTCACTGCCTCTACCTGCCGCCCACTCTGCAGGAACAGGTGGAGCAGGTTCCCCAAATCAGGAGGGGTCCGTGAGAAGTCAGTCTGCAGGCTGAGATATCCATCCCTACCTGGCCCCCTGCAGCCCATGGCCCAGCATTACCTCCTTTCGGGGGTACAGCCACTCAAAGTTGACCACCTCATTCCCCGTCACAATGCACATGATGGTGATGTTCTCACCCTGGCGGACCACAGTCTGCACTGCATTCACAGAGACGTTGATGGATGACACTGGTGGAGAAAGAGTGGCTTAAGATGGGGGAGATCACAGCCACCAGCACTTCTGCTTGGGGGTGGAGGAGGGGCCACAGAGGGAAGGCTGACTGATACGGAAGATTCAATCACTCAACAAACATTGTATATTTTGGGGGAGGGTACTGGCAATCGAACTCAGGACCTTGCGTTTGCCAGGCAGGCGCTTGTGCCACTGAGCTATCTCCCCAGCCCAACAAATATTTATTGAGTACCTACTGTATGCCAATTACTGTTCCAGGCACTGGGGCTCTCACAGGGAACAGGATGTATAAAATCTCTGACCCCATGGAGCTAATGCTCTAGAAAGGGCTAACAGTCCATAAGTAAAAGTGTCCTCTGGAGATCTAAGTACAAGGAAAAATTTGCTGAGCTCTTGTGTGCCGAGTCCCTTCCATCTTTTGTTTCATTTAATCTTCACAATAACCCTACAAGATAGGCAGTTATTACCATCCTCATTTTATAGAGGGAGATGCAGGCTCAAAGGGATTGTATGCTTTGAGCATAATTATTCAGATGGAAGTGGCTGAGCTAAAATTCAAAGCCAGCTGGCTTGAGAGCCTGTGCCTTTGCCCATCACGTTATGCAGCACAGCTCTGCCCGTAATGTAGTCTATGACTGAGCAAAACAGACCTCTCTCTGAACCCCAGTTCCTCTGCTCACTAAGTTGGGGGGAAATGACTTTCTAAGGCCACAGTGCGAACCCAGGGACCAGTGAGTGGCACACTTGGTAGACTGCAAGAGTTGCTTCTCTGTGAAGGGCTATACAAGCCCCTGCTGGACACTGGGGCTCACCCTGGAGGCTGTAGACGTAGTAAGCATCGGAATCCACTTCCCTGTCCCCAACAGTGGTTTTGCAAATGTAGGTCTTGTCCTCAAAGGTACCAATGAAGCCTCGTTGGTGATCATAGGGGATAGGCAGAGGGACGTCCTCTTTCTTCTCATGCAGTGTCACCACCAGCTGGGGGTCTGTGACTCGGCATGGGATGGTGGTCTCAGTTATTTCCGTGACAAAGACGAATATATCCTCAGGGTCTATTGGGAGGAAGCCCATGCTGGGATCTGCCAGAAGAGGAGCCAAGGAGGAATGAGGACTGGGATAACTGGCTGCCTGGCCAGTCAGTGAATTTTGTGTCTGGCCCTCAGTCTCCTCAACTCAGAATAAAGATGCTGCTATAGCTTGAACACTGGTCATCCCCAAGACTCAGTGGCCTGCAATTACCTTTGTAATAGTAGTAAGAGGTGGTTAGGCCATGAGCACCCTGTGATTACTAGATTGGTGCCATGGTAAAAGGCTAAGGTCAGTCACCTTGGACTCTTTCTTACCCTTCTGCCTTTACCCATGGGATGATGCAAAAAGAAGACCCTTGCCAGATGCTGGCCCCTTGATCCTGGACTGCAGCCTCCAGAACTGTGAGTCAACAAATTTCTGTTTATGATCAATTAGTCAGTCTTGGATATTATGTTATAGCAGCAAACCTGGGCTAAGACAGACCTCAGAGGCTCCTTCCAGCTCTAATGCTGGTATTGATAGTCCCAGGGTGAGAAGACAAGCGCCAGGCTGAAGTGTGGTTGGTCTCTAGAACTTGAAGTACAGGGAAGCTGGGACACTGGGAATAAGACAGAGTAGACTGGAACTAGCTGAGAATAGAGTTGGGGGAGGAATGGGGCTGGTTGGCAGGAAGCACACAGAGATCCAGGCCAGTGTGTGGGGATGAACACACTCCTGGTCCGAGTGGGGCGGGCTTCGATTTGTGTGGTTTGTGCACATTTCTAAGTTGACTGCATCTCATGGTGTCACTGAAGGATCCTCTGAGCTTCCCTGCTACCATCAGTAGGGAAGAGGGGGAGTGCATATGCAAGCCATGGTTCTTACCTGGCACAAAGATGTACAGCCGCTTCCGCTCACTGGGCTCCAGCTCTAGGGAGCTGTTGTAGGTGCAAAAGTATTCTCCTGTGTCTGCCCCAGTGACGTTGGTCAGTGTTAGCATGCTGGTGAAGATGCCATCCTGGGTCTCGACCACTTCCTGTTGGGGTACCTGGGACATCCGTTCCCACACCACTGGAGCTGAACCCAAGCACGTCAGAACAAATGTGCTAGAGAGATTGAGAACCAGCTCTGGGCCCGCCGGCATAATGACCAGGCCTTGGGAGATCTGCGGTCCCAGCAACAACAGCAGTGGCAGCAACAGCAATCGGCCTTTGGGAGGGGAGGTGTCAGATGTCAGGGCACGGAGACCTCAGGACGTCCCCCAAAGCTGCTCCTAAGCCACCAAGTCCTCAAAGAGTATACATCCCTGTCCAGCAGATTGGAACCCTCTGCCCATGGTTCCGGGATGTTTGCACCCACTGCAGGCCCCCAGGGGCTCCTGGCCTCTGTCTCCATCCCTTTAGAGTTCCTGCCTCTCAGTCCTTCCACAGTGCTATGTTCAGGCAATAGGGCAGGGGAAGGGGTCAGGAAATCCTCGGGAAATAATTCCCAGGCCTCTAGTTCCTGCATTACTTCCCAGGTCACTTTCTAGGCCTTTTCCCTGTAGCTGCCCCATCTGCCTAGGTTCTGGTGAGGCCCAGAGATGGTCTTGCTTGGGTGGGGACTCAGGCAACTTAGAGCGGGACAGACTGGGGCAGGAGAGAGGATGAGGCCCCTGGGGCTGGAGGGTACTGGGGTTGGGGTGTGTATGTGAAGTGTGCATCTTCCCTTCCCTGGTGACATCCTCTGGGGAAAGAGGTAGAAGCCATGTCCCCCTAAGCAACAGGAGAGCCGGTCACAGTGCATCAGACAGAAATCTGTCAGGCAGGCCACTGGCTGGTCATGGAGTGCCTGGGCATTTGCCCAGCCCCTAGAGGGTGAAAGGCGTGTCATCCACCAGACTGAGGAGAGATGGCAGGCTAGTGACTGTTGAGGGGTGTGAGGGAGAGGGAGGGCCAGGCAGAGGATTCGAGATTCAGAAGGGCTCCTGGATGGTTTTGAGCTGAGGGGTGGGCAGCTGAAGGCTCCACAGAAATACTCTTGAGATACAGGAAACAGGCTCAAGAACAACCACAATGCTCCTGGACTCATACTCTAGTGTTAGCATGCAACACCCCTGCAAGCTCCAAGACCCATTTAGTGGCTCCCCAGGACCCTTGCCCTGGCCCCTGGTCTACCTACCTTGGAGAACCAGAGCTGGTAACACACCTGCAAGCTGCATGACTGCCTGTAGAGAGAAATGGGACAGGGCCCATCTTAGCACCTGGCTCCTGCAGAGTAAGTCTTGTCTGGACCACCAGCCTCCATGAGTGTGGGGCTGGTGGGGCTGAAGTCAAATGGTACCCATCCCTGGGTTGAGAGAACACCCTCTCGACCAGGGGCCCTTCCCCCGCTGTTCCTAGTGCTCATGTGGACTTAGCTGAGTTCTCTGGCCCTCCGGGCCTTGGTTTCCCTGTGTGTACAGTAGAGCTGTGGAAGTGGGGCTGGATAGTATCCAGGGGCTGCCAGCTCTGACAGACTGTCCTCCAGTGACAGTTTCAATACCAGGTTCTTATCTGCCAGGACAAATATTTGGGAAAGTGTGATGAAAGGCCTGGAGGAGAAGGAGGGGGTGAGCCAGAACCCAGAGAACTCCCACAGCTCCGCAGCACAACAGGAAATGGAGGCGGCTGTGGGAAGGGAAGCGGGGGAGTCGGGGCTGTGGAATGTGGGGGCTTGGGCCCCCCTGCTCAGCCCCGACCAGCACTGAGAGGCCCAGGGGAGAGGGGCCTAGGGCTGGGCCTAGGAGAGTCACCTTTGAGTTTATCAGGCTTTGGAGGTCCTTAGGGACCACTGAAGCCTCCCCCACCTCTGCTGTCCAGATGGGGAAACTGAGGCTCTGAGAAGAAAAGAAGTTCACCCAAGGCTCCACAGCAGGCCCTGTAGGAGCTAGACAAAGAGCTGGAAGGTGTCAGCAGAGAAAGGCAAAGAGAGGACAGCACGACGGGAGAGGCCCAGAGGTGCACAGTGCCCCGGGCGCAGAGAGGGAGACAGACACAGTGTGGACTGGGAGGGTCTCTGCTCTGTTCCTGTCTTGACAGCCATGTCTTGGATCCCAAATCATTACCAAAGGCCAGGGATACTACAGGGCTGCCTGCAGCCATGACTGGAAGGAGGTTAGGGGCAGATGGGGTCATGGAGCAAAACATATGGGGAGTAACTGTGGGACAGGGCAACAAGGAGCGTCCTATGCCATCAGGTGTGGACCAAGTGCCCTGCGTGGGCACTCAGCCCCGCTGAGCCAGCTCTCCTCACCGCATCCCATCCTCTACCCCCAGCTCCACACTGGGCAGCGGGGTCAGAGCCACCGCACAGGGCCCCTGTTCCACGGCCACCTGTCTCCATCTCTCGCAGGGCTGGGTGTATGTTAGGGGTGCAGACCCAAGCATGGCTCCAACCCATGTCCCCAGAAGCAATCAGAGCAGATCTGCTTTTCTCCTCCTCATCCTGGCCTCCCTTCAGCCGGGCCCCCCAGGGGGTCCCTCTGTCTGCCTTCCTCTCCCCTCTGAACCGCTTTGAAGATCAAAGCCCAGCCTCCTAGTGCCCTCCACAGCACCCCTGCTCTCACGTGCCCTGTGCACCCATCCTGCCGGACTCCCAGCACCCTTGGACAAGATGGAGGAGTCCCAGGCATCCCATCTGCCCCTCAGTGGGTGCCCCTCTGGCTTTCCCCTTCCTGCCAGAGGACTGGGCCAAGGAAAATCATTAGCAGCCCAGGCTGGAGGAGGGGTCATTACAGCTTCCCCGCCCTCCCCTCCCGGCCTCCTTGGCCGGCCACACTGTTTATTATTCTAAAGGAAGAATTTGGCCGGTTGGCCGCAAGATGGGAGGTCACTGCAAGGGGGCTGTCCTGGCTCTTGAAGGCTGAGCTGGCCATGTGGGCTGGGACCTCATGGCATGCAGCCCCCAACCCTGCTTCACTGTGGCACTCCTCTGTCCTCTCCACTTCAGGCCCTCTCCTGACAGGCCTGGGCCAGGGATGGCTTAGAGCCTCCAAGGCCCAGGCAGGAGAAGCCCTTTGTGAATCAATGTCTAGCAGAGGCCCAGAGAGGCACAGTCATGACCATGTCACGCAGCAAGAAGGTGAATTCGGGCTGCTGGGAGAAGACAGGCTGGACAGACGAGATCAGGGAGAGAAAGAGGCTTTGGGGAGGGATGCTCTAGGGAGCTCGGACTGGCCTATTAAGCCTTCCAGCTCCTGGGGACCTCACACCCACTATGGGACTGGGTCTCCAGCCTTCTTTGGGACGCAGTTTCCCCACCCATACACAGAGAGGACTGGGGACTTGTCTCAAAAAGCTGCCCCTATTCTCAAGTTCTGCCTTTCTGACTGGCCAGAGAAAAGTTCTAGTCATCATTATTCTGAGTAGGGTGGCTGGAGAGAGTCAGGGCTGGCTGGGGGAGGGTACTGCATATCTGAGGCCAGAGTCACACGAGAATTCAGTTTGCACTGTCTCTGACCCCTTGCTGTGTGGACCATGACAAGATGCTTCCCTCCTCGTACCTTATATTCTCCCTCTGTCTACTCAGGAGCTAGACGAGTCTTTCAGATGCTCCTAGACAAATGCACTTAGATGTGGACTCCCAGGATTTGGTGTAAGCAAAAGTGGAAAGGAGAGCAAGCTAGAAGGCTAGCAGATACCAGACTAGGGCTTGGGGCACTCAGTGGTGACCGCCTGGGCCATCTGGATGACGCTGGCACCCCTCCCCCTTGCCTGCTTGATGCCTTATAGACCATTTTGTACTTCCTGGTAGCAGCTGTGGTTCCAGCTGACCCCGGGGGGCCAGGCAGCTGATGTGGAGCTGTGGTTTTCCTATGACAACTTCCTTCATGAGGGGAAGGAGCTGTGTTCCAGGGAAGAGCCACCTAGGACAGCATAGTGCCACAGCCAGGAGGCAGGCACCCCTATCTGTGACTCTGTCCTTCCCGAAGGGCCTGTCGCGGATGGGGGAGGGGATCCCAGCGGCTTCCCTTTGCCTGGGGAGATACAGCTGTGTGCTGGGAAGCCCTTAGGACTCTTCCCATACAAGTCAGGCTGGAGGGACAGAATTCCAAAGATGGGGTCATTGCTCAGCTCACAGTGAACCAGAGGGACCGCTCAAGGAATGGAGTGAAGGCCCTGATTCCAGGGAAGCAAGCATGTTTAGAGAATCATTCTCAGACCCCCAACCTTCCTTCCAATAAGCACATACAATTTTCTACTCCTTTCCCACCGCCTTAATCTAAATAAATCCAGTCCATCTTAGCCACTTCCGCCAGCAAAAGCTCCCTCCCTCGGGGTCTTGCGGCTCCCACGACACAAGCCGGCAGGGGAAGGGGCCAGATCACTGCCAGGGGCAAGGCCTACACACGGTGAGCACATGGACACAGCACAGACGCCTGCCTACGCGCCCGCTCACACGCTCCTAGGAAAGCCATACATGTGCAGCTGGCTGCGAGTGTGCCCAGCCCCCACACAAGCACTAACCACGTGCATCCCACATTAAACACACACATGTACAGCTCCTGCTGTGCCCAGCACACACGGGCACACGCACACTGGTGCCGGGGAGCTTTCCCAGTTGCCCATCGGTGTATAACACATCTGCACATGATGTGCATGGCACATGTGCACAGAGGGCCACAAGTGCCCCCAACACATCTACCTGCATCCACAGGCAAACCAGACAGCCGCGTGCGCCGTGCAGTTCTGAGAACCCTACATGTACTGATTCACTTGGATACAACAATCATTTCCGTTTTACAGGTGGGGAGACTGAGGCACAGAGCACCTCAGAAACTTGCTTAGGAATGCAAACCCAGGTAAGAGTAGGGCAGAAACAAAGATAGGCCTGTGTGACTTTGTGCTCTGTGCCACGTCCCTACCCTGCTCCTCTAGTCACCACTGTCTGGGTGGAGGGTGACAGGGAGCAGTGGGTGGGCCCATCAGAAACAGACAGATTTGAGATTAATCTAGTGGAGAATCAACAGGACTTGCTGATTGACAGTGGGGGCTGAAGAGATAAGTCTCATAGAGGAGCCTGCACCCTGGTTTCTGGCTTGAAATACTGGGGGCAGGTGTGTGTATTGCTGGGGGGATGTTGCCATTGTCTGAGGGGCTGTAGAGGCCAAACAGCAGGACTGAGCTGCCTTCAAGTGGGGTTAGAATGTGCAGGGTCCTGTGGTGCAGGGAACAGGCTGGGCAGAAATGGCAGCAAGATGGGGCCAGAAGAAGCCCTGCTGAGGGGTGGAGGGTGCCTGGGGCAAAAGCCTCTGGGGCTAGGGGTGCTGTGAATAAACAAACAGGGTGCTGTGGAGGGGAGGCAGCCTGGTCACGAGCGCATGGGGTCCGAGCCTTGGAACGTCACAGCTCCACAACCTCAGGGATCGTTTATCCAGTTTAGACCCTTTCTTGGCCCCTGTTGTACAGGTGGGGAAGCCGAGACTCAGCATGAAAGGGAGAGGAGGGCCCATGTTTGGGTCTGCGCGGGGCGGGCTCAGGCGACAGTGGGGTGCTTAGTGCACCTGACCAGGCAGCCCAAGCTCAGCCCATGCTCGAGGCCAGGGTTCAGACTGCAGCTGCTGCCCCTCCC
This sequence comes from Dinomys branickii, assembly GCA_004027595.1. Classification (NCBI taxonomy): domain Eukaryota; kingdom Metazoa; phylum Chordata; class Mammalia; order Rodentia; family Dinomyidae; genus Dinomys; species Dinomys branickii. The sequence continues at coordinate 84,950 of PVLD010000329.1, read as the reverse complement.
CGTCCTCACAAGCTCTGCGCGCTGTCCCCGCACTGCCGGGCCGACAGGTGACGGAGACGCGGAAGACACTTGCCCTGTGGACACTGACTTGTTTCCTCACTCTGCCTCGCCCCTCCTCCTCTGCAGCGGGACACTCACAGACTCCACGGTGGGACCTGGGTTCTAGGGTCCATGCCGTCACCATCTGTATCACAGTCCTGCCAGCCCTTCTGGGCCTCAGCGTCCCCATCTGTGTGATGGGGTGGGAGAACTTGAAGGGCTGAAGTGCTGCAGCTCAGGATCCTGCTCTGGAGGGCGGCTGTGCAGAGCGGGAATGCTGGGAGGGGCTGCAGCCGGGCGTCATGACTCAGCTCTGCGAAGGCAGCCTGTTCCCAGCCCAGGAGTGTGTGGCGTGAGCGGAATGAGGAGCCAGCGATGGCATCCTCCGCCTGCTGCTGGAGAGCAGAGTGAGCGCAGCTCGGCTGCTCCTGGCAGCCCGGCCTGTGCGGGCTTCCCTACGCTGGCCGTGACATGGGTGTGACCTCCAGCCTAGACCAGTAAGCCTCATTCTGGAAGCTAGGGCAGCAGGGCCCAGAAGGTGGGGTTACTGTTACAAGCTGGGAAGGACCTGGAAGGGGCAGAGCCTCCACCTGCCCCCTCAATCTTATGCCCTACTCAGTCTACTGAGGAAGGCTCAGCATACAACGCCACACAGTAAGCCGCCCTCGGGAGCAGATGGGGCAGGAGCGGGTCACCGACTAAGCCAAGCCGTGTGGCGAAGGACCTGGAACCTGGGCCACGTTGCTTCTAGTTTAAGGTTGTCCTGTTGTCCAGGGACCTAGAGCCCCTCTGAACAAAGCAGCAAGACTGGGCACAAGTGGGGCCGTGAGTGGGCTTGGTGCCAGCCCCCCTGGACATGGCACTGACTCCCTCCAGCCCTGACGTGGCTGCCTCAGCGTAACTGCCATCCAGCCTGTCCCCCTCACCTGTCCTCTGCACACCGCAGCCAGAGGGACCTCCAGTATGACCCAGCCGCCTGTCCTCCACGGGCCCCTGTGGCTCTCTACGCCACTGCCACAGCACCGAGACTGACTGTAGGAGCCATGACTAAGAAAGGAGGCCGCTGCCCTCCCAGCTCCCTGGGGCCCAAGTCAGTCACCACTCTGCTCCTCGCCCCAGGAGGCCTCTCCAGGGACACAATGGAAAAAAATGACCTATTTTGTGGAAGCCCAAAATAAAATGAAACATCTGTCTGGAACAGAGCCAAGCTGATAAAGAACAGACTGATCTCCCCGGTGGACGACCCCCCCCAAGCCCCTTGGCTCATCCCCCTCACCCACCAGAGTGTGTGCACTCGGGGGCGGTGATGCAGTCTCGCTACTTGGAACAGCGCGTGGGAAAGCGCTCAGTGTGTGCCTTGTGGCCGCTGGGGGCCCAAGGGAGGGGGCCCAGGTCCCCACGCAGGCTGGGAACAGGCCTGGGAAGGAGGTCAGAGAGGGAGGGAGGCCCCACTGCTTATCCCCGCCGGCTGCCTGCCGCCTGCCCAGCAAGCACTTCCTGCCTCCTACGGCGCCTCATGAGCGTCCCCAGCTCAGCCCCAGAGCCCACTCCAGGCGTCTGTGCTGGTCCTGCCCAGCCTGGTAGATCCCTGGCTCACGGTCCCCTAGATCCCATTTGGGCCTTCCCTCATCAGCCCTTTTAAAATGAACAGAGGGTTAGAGGCCTTGAACATAACACAAATAATAATAACTACTCTTTATTTAGGATTTTCCCACCCATGGCCTAGGCTAAGCTCTCTATATGAAGGACCTTACAAGTTCCCAGAACAGTCCCATGACACAGTACTGCTTTCCTGTCTTACAGATGAGGAAACTGAGGCATATCGTAGAGCTTCCCAGGAGTGGCTGCAGGGCTCAGTTTGGGGCTCACTAGCCCTGAGTACATGGGCTCACAGCCCGACCCCGGCGGCTTCTCCCAGGCAAGAGGCGGGGATGCAGAGCCCACAAGGACAGGATGGGACAGCTTCGTCCTCCGTACAGTGGCCAGCCCGCTCCCTCCCTGACTCTCACCTTCTTTCTATCTTTCATGCCCCTGAGTTGGTGAGGCTGAAGCTGACCGAGGGTAAGAGAGTCACACTGTTTTTCACAGAACCCCATGGTCTTAACACTGTCACGATCCATGGGTACACCCTACTCACGTCTCTACCTTCCCTGCAGTTGCACAAGGACCGTGATAGGGAACTTGCCACCTTGCCTGGGGGCCTCTGCTTTGTAGGGCAGCTCAGGATCCTCAGTAGTCAGACTACAGACTGTCTTTATTACAGTAAGTACAATCTGCCTGGATGCACCTTTCACCTCTCAGCCCTGCTTCTACCCTCCAGCCTCCTCATCCAAGCCCTGAACATCTTTCTCCCCGCTCCCCGTTCTGCTGTCCCAATCTGAAAAGAAACCAAAGCCAAGCGCTCTACTAAATGAGGCAATGCAGGGATTTGGTGTCCTACTCACAGCCCTGTAAGGGTGTGCATTCACTATTCCCATTTCACAGAGAGGAAACTCAGTCTCAGAGAGATTTCATAACTTGGTGGAGGTCGCATCTTTAATAAGCAGAGGAACTAAGATACACTCTCAGGCTGGTCCGACTGCAAAGCCTGTTTTCTTAACTGCCATGCAAGTTAACCATCTGCTGCCTGGAAAGGTCTCTGCCCACAGAGAACAGCTCCCATGAGGAGCTCACTCCAGGGAGGCCATGGAGAATCTAGGTTCTCAGGACAGGAAGAGCCTTCAAGGTCAAGGTCCTGGCCCTGTCCTCAGTGAGCAGCAGTGCGGGTCCTGAGCTCCTGCCCTAGGCCACCCAGTACTTTGAAAGCCCAGGGAGGGGTAGAACTCAGAACTCTTCTACAACTCTACTGCAGAGCTTAGAGTCAGCTTCTAGGGCTAAGGAAAGGCTAAGATTGGGTCTGGCCCTGCTCCAAGGGGCTCTGAAATGGAGCGGCCCAGCAGTCAAGCCAGGTGTGTGGCCAGCCCTGCCACACAGGCCTGCTCCTGTGGACCCCAGTGCCCTTCGCACTGTGTACAGGGGCCAGGCTTCCGCAGCTGCAGAATTCCAGGCCTCTGCCATCCCTCTCTGCCCTCCCTGCCCCCACCCTCTGGGGCCTCTGCTCTGGCCGGTGCCATGGCAACAAGGAGCGCCAGGCCCTGGCAGCCAAAGGAACCCCTCAGAGGGGTCCCAGGCTGGGGCTGAGGAGGGGGGTGTGGCAGGCGCAGACAAGCAAACCTTCTGTTCCTCGGGCTGCTGCCAGCCTGGGATCAGCCATGGGCGGGCTGGGGGCCACAAAGAGAATGCACTCTCAGAGCCAAGTGGGCAGGGGGCAGGCAGGCCTAGGGGCCCGTTCATACTGACCCACCAGCATGCAGCCTTCCCCTACCAGCGTAGAGCCTACAAATCAGGCAGGGATGGCTGGCTAACGACACCACTGTCATTGAGATGCCCCCTCAGCACCATCCTGGGCAGCAGATCAGGAGGAAGGAAATGTCCACGCTTCGTTCACCATGTCACTTCTGGGCATCTCCCCCCACCCCGCCCTCTTCAGCCTTTGCCCCCTGATTCCTCACTGACTTCCTTAGCCTCTCTGTGCCTCAGTCTCCCCATCTGCAAATTGAGATCTGTCATTGAGTCACTGAGGCTACTGATGGAGTTGACACAGACAAACGCTTAGGACCAGGCCTGGCACCCAGCCTTCTGCAAAGCTAGAGGCCAGTGTCTTAATCATCCGCTCACGGGAGAATAAGTCACTCCCTCCCTCCCACAGCCTTGAGCACACAGCTGAGATCCTGCCAGACTGGGCTGCTCGAAAGAGATGCATGTGACACACCAGAAGGCGCGGAGAGGCCTTTCCAACAGGGCTCCTCAGGAAGGGGGGGTTACGGTTATCGTGGGTACGGGCAGTGCGGCATGTCCTTCTGCACTGAGGCTCAGTGAGGTGGCCACGCTCAGTGACCGAATGACCAGCAGAGGGCCGGAAGACACCTTCAGTGCTTCCCAGCCCACTGCCTGTGACCGGCTCTTCTCTGCTCTATAGATGCTCACACAGCTCAGGAAACCAAGCAGCTGTGTAGACTGAGCTCTTCTTGCCCTCAGGGCTGAGACCTGAGCCGCCTCTTAGTGACATAGGACTGTCTGGGCTGGGGGACAGGGAAGGGCAGGCAGTGGTGACGTTTTCCCTCTGGGGAGATAATGGAACAGGCTGGCAGTGGATGAGTAGACATATGGAGCCGGTGGGCTATGCCTGATAGCAGCTGGCGGGGTGACCATGTGGGAGCCGATCAAGGCTAGGAACAACAGGTCTACCTTGAAGCCACTTCATGCAAAGTCCCAACTCCCCTGCCTCATCTCTGTGAGCCCTCTTTGAGTTTCACTTCTATGAGCCCTCTATGAGTTTAATTATGTGTCTCTATTTCCTGGAAAATGGCCTAAGAGACCCCCTTCCCCAGAAGGATGCTCAGCACATAAGAGATTCCCAGTAAATGGCAGTGAGGGGAACAGGGATGGAATCGAGCCAGGCCTCAGACCCTGGAGCTCAGCTGAGTTGGGTTCTGTGGAAAATGCTACCAGGGCAGAGTATTCTACGGGGCTTTGTGCAAGCAAAGCTAGGGAGGTGGAAGGTGGCAAGGCATCTGGGAGAAATGGTGAGAAGAGATTCGTTAGGTCAGAACCGAGGCCAGAAAAGAGATAGGTAAAGGGCAGGAAAGGAAGTTAACCTTTGGGAAAGTTCTTGGATGCTGGGTGAGGGTTGGGGCTTTGCTCCGGAGAGACAGCAAAGACGACTTTTCGGGGTGTTGATGGTGATGGTGGGTGGCCAGTTGCCGGCTGGGCAACAGTAATTCTGTGCACTGGTCATTGAAGGAATGGGGGCCTGCATGCATGAGAATGATGTAAGCAGGTTGGCATTTGTTGGAAGGCTATGAATTGAGATGGGACAATGGAGTTAGAGGGGCCAGTTTCCAGGATAACACCATCCCTGATCCAGCCTGGATCCACTGGAAGGATAAGCTACATAGTCTGTGCAACAAGTGCAAAATGCAAAGGCTAAAAGTATTAAAAACTCCAAGAGTGACTGAAAAGCACTGAACTGAGTGTGGGCCTTCTAAACATGAAGTCACTTCTGTTTTCCAGACTAAGGGGGAGACTGCCCATCTGCCCACCCTCTCGCCCAGCCATCCACCAGTCCAGCTGTTTATCTTGCCACTCACCTATTCACTATTTCACTCTGAGTCCAACAGACGGGCCCAGGCTGGGAGCTGATAAGGATGGGAATGACAGGAAGAGTGACAGCTCATAGGGTCAGACTTGAACCTTTATCTTCCAGTCCAGTGCTCTGGGTTAGGAGGGGCCGGGGCTTCTCTGGCAGGTTTACAAAGCTGAGCCCTCTTCCTCAGCCCCCCAGCCCCCCAGCTCCACTGACACCTAGCCTCAGAGAAAAAGAGTGGAGAAGTTGGTGGGGTCACAACTCTAGGGGTTTCACTTTCCAGGAAATGAAAATAACCGGAACAGTTGGAAGGATGTGGTAAATGAGCCACAAGGAGCCTGGATGGGGGCTCTGGGGTCTCTGAGTGACCCCCCCTACCTTCTCCACTCTTTACATAAGAGGAAGCATGACCAGAATGGAGAAGTGATATGCCCAAAGTTTCTGTGGCAGGAAACTACCTGGGGTGGGGGTGGAGTCCCCATCCTTCATAAAGGTGGCTTCTTTGCTCCTCTCCAGCCCAAATCTGCGCCTTGCCTCACCCCAGCAAGACTTGGAGGCTGAGCTTGGGGTGACAGGAGGGGCTGGGCCTCTCCAGGTCTTTAGACACTGGTGAAGCTCAGCACACAGGGCAGTCAAAGGAAAGCTCCACAGCCTCTGCCCCATCCCTCCCCCTTTTGGACCTCAGATTACTGCCTAGAAAAGAGGGAAGTCAAATCAGGTGACCTGAAAGCCTTTTTCATCTCTGACATGTGGGAAACTTCCCAACCTGCTGGCCCTCTCAAGGGACGGCCCTTTCCAGCATGGGGTGGAGAAGCTGGCATCGCTGGCAGATGAAAAGTTCAGGTACCTGAGATATCAAACAGCCCTTGTGTAAAGCTAGAGCAAGGACAGTAATGCAATTAGAGCATGCACTTTAATCTTCAGCCTCCTGCACCATGCTGGGGGTGGGCTGCCCTGAAAAGCATCTTGGGAGAGAAGGGCTGGGGCCAGGTTGAGGGGCTCAGGTAGCTCTTTTCCCGCCCGTCTGGGCCTGAAGGGCTGGGAGGGCAGAAGGTGGGCATCCACACTGGACACACCAGGTGTGTGGATTCCATATTCACATACCCAGAGCTGAGCCTGTGTGTCCTTTCCTTCCCTGCCTTTAAATCTCTCACTAGTTTGGGCCAAAGCCTTGGTTCCTCTTGAAATCAAAGCCTACAGAGCTTGAAAGTTCAGGACTGGAAGGGACCTAAAGGATCACACCCCACCCAAATAGGCCCTCCTAGCTCAGCATCCAGGGACCTGGGTTTCTAACCCCTGCAGGAGCATGCCCTTGGAGCTCTCTGAGGAAGGGCTCCTCTAATGGTTAAGAAGCTCCTCCTTGTTATTGCAGGTTCAAGTTTTCCATTAGCAGCCATTGATCGTGACCTCTTTCTGTAAAGTGTAGAGAAAATGCAAGAAAAACTCCTTTCATTGTGAAGTTAAATATGCATGACCCCTGCCTGAGTACACAGCAGGGTTGTGCAGCTGCCAATCTGGGCTGACCAGGCTTGGAATCCTGGAATTGTTTAGAGCTGGAAGGGACTTTGCAATCATCAGGGTCAACCTCTTTGTTTGATGACTCCTGAGAAGATGAGGCCCAGAGAGGGACCAACTTGCCCACATCACATGGCATTCTAGGGTTCTGTGACCCCCCTCTGGAATGCCTTGGGGCTCCCAGAGCTGAGTCTTGTCCTCAGAGTGTACACTGGGTCCCTGGGCCCCACCCAGTCTTGCATCACAGGGCTCTGGAGTCAAAAACACTTAGACACAAATCCCAAGTATTCCACTTCCTAACTATGGGACTCTGGGTAACTGACACCCTCTCTGGGTATCTCGTCATCAGAAAAGTGGTGAGAGTCTCTATCTACACTTTAAGATTACTGCAATGATCAAATTAATCCAGCAAATGTATTTCAAGAACTTCTTGAATGCCAGGCATGTTCTAAGTGCTGAGGACGACATCACTATACTAGGAGGTAATGGACAGATACAATTAAAATACCCACAGAAAATTTTGAGAAAGGGCTGATTCCCATTAGATTACCCTGCCCACACTCCTGTGGCCAAGGAGCACGGCTCCAGCCTCGGGAAGAGGCTGCTCCCACTTCCAGGGCCTGTGAACAGAGTCCTGTTCTGAGGACACACTGTCACAGGGCTCTCAAGTATCTCCAAAAAATAGGTGGGCATTTCAGGGATGTCTAGGGACCCTCTCCTTCCTTCTCCCTCCCCACCATACCCTGCAGCCTGTCCTGAGCAAAGAGCTCAGGGACCCTTCTGAGGCCAGACTGTGAACTCTGCCCTGAGGACAAAGTGGGCCTTCAGAATGTTCAGTGTCCAGGGTCCTTCAGGGCAGAAGCCCTTGTGGGCTGCAGATCACTCTGCAGCCAGGGGATCACATGCAGGAAGCATAGAGCAGCACTCTCTCTTACCAGTGGCCCCAGGTCCAATGCTGAAACGCATGGACCTGAAAAGCACCTTACCCATACTGTTACCTCATGGAGTCCAAATGCTGCTCTTCTGCTCACAGGACAGACTGAGACTCAGAGAAGCAAAACACTGGCCCAGAGTCACACGGTCAGCCAGAAGCTGAGTCAGACGTGACCCACAGCCATCCGATGTCCAAACCTGTGCTGCTTATCCACTGTACCCACTACTCCCAGACATGCAAGTAGCTCAAGAACCAACACACAGATCTGAGTTTGGCCACACAATGGATTTGCATGGAGCCAGGGCAGGCACTGGGTCTGCTGATTCTGAATCCACAGTGCTGTCTGCTGCCGGCCCCACATCTGTGGACAATTACAAGCCCTAACTCTTCCCAGAGGAGGGAGGTTATCTGATAACTACTGTCTTCGAGGAGGTGCTGACCAAGTGGCCTCCTGCCTCTCTCAGGACCATGTCAGGCTGGGTGGACCTTACAACAATCAGACCTGAGGCTGCCTTTTGGGCGTGGTAAGGTACCAAGGTACCAGAACTAGGAGCAGGCTCTTGGGGAAGGTGGAGATTCCTTGATGACCAGGAGCAGCTTCCTGTGCATCCAGGATCCCGCCTTTGGATTCTGGCAGACATCCGCCTAAATACCAGTTCTACTAACTACGTGACCCTGGAAACTCACTTAGGCTCTATGTACCTCAGACTCTTCACTGTAAAATGGGATAACAACACCCATCTCAATGCCTTGCTGGCAGGTTTCCAAGAGAAGCACCATACCTGACTATGTGCCTGCGTGCAATGGGTGTCAGCAATGGTGACCCCTGTGTGTATGACCCCCAGTGCTGTGGGGGCGGGGCCCTCTGCCTGGAGACAGAGAAGGACTGCATAATGTCAGGACATCTTGTTAGAGGCCTCTGTACACTCTGGGGGTCATAGTGGCAAGTAGAGACCCCTCCTCCCTTCTTTGATAGAAAAATGCAGCCTGGAACAGCCACCTGATGTTCTGGAAACAGGGCAGGAGGCCGCCCCTTCCCTTGCAGCACCACATTCTCTTGGCCTAGAACCCTCCCAGTGCTGGATATTAGGGGCAGAACACAGAACAACGAAGCGGAAGAGGGGAGGAACCTGGGAAGGCTGCCGGGAAGAGATGGAGTAGCAGGGGCCTTTAAAAAAGTGATGAGGAAGGGCATTCCAGGCCGAAGGAAGGGGAAGGGTAAATACCCACAGGCAGGATGGTACAAATTCCTTCTGAAAATTCTGGGACCAATTTAGGAACAACAAGCCCAGGTCTGCAGTACTGTGGCAGTGGAAGTTTGTAATTTCTCCAAGCTCTGCCACTTGCTAGCTGTGTGGCTACAATTCTGTGACCCAAAAGCAAAAGAAGGAAGGGAAAAGCTACACTTGTAGACGCAGGGAGTGTCGTAGGAGATACCTCACATGCAAAGCAGAAGAAAGCATAGCCCTGCCTCTGGTGCTGCCTAGGAGTGCAATGGGCACAGAAGTGGCCAGCAGTGAGTGTCTTGTCAGTGACAGCCTCTGTGAGGAGCTGGGCTTTCCACGGGCCCCAGGAAGCTACAGAAAGTCTGGGCAGGGAGGTCTGTGACAAACACATGTTTTAGGATGGAGAGGAGAAGGGGCCAAGCCCAGAGGAGGGACGGAGCACAGAGGCCTGAACGGCCGCCGAGGATACAAAAATAAATGGCTCAGCTGCAGCCCTCCTCACGCAGGTTCCCCCGGAGCTGACCATGGGTCCCAGGACCCCAGCCCCAGCTGCAGGACTGCTAGGTCCTCGCTGCGGCTCCCCTTCACGCAGAATTTTCCCAGTGGCTGGTACTTTGGAAGGACATCTTAGGAATCTGGAAAATTTGCAAATCCATTTAAATCCCCAAAGGTTGCCTGGCGGCTGACTGGCCTGAAGCCAGCCCCGATTGTTAGGAGAAAGGCTCCAGCCCAGGGACAGCAGCTAGAGCCCTGAGCCCTAAGGACCACCCCCCATAGGTCCCTTTCAGTGTCCCCCATCGGATCCTTCAACTTCCCTCTCTAGCCCCTCCCAGCTTTCTCCCCCATAAGTTCCCGCTCCACAACCCGAAGTCTCTGGGTGAGCTCCGCCTGACTCCGAGCTACCCGCAGAGCAATCCCAAGTTGTTTGAATAGGGTAGGAGACGGCAGCAGCCGTCCACTCCAGGGGGAGAAGGAGAAAACTGGCTCCTCCAGCCCTGACATCACTCAAAGCCAACCAGTCACCTCTCATCTGGTTTTGTTAAAAATGCTTTCCATTTTTTTACCTACCCAAAGAGGCACAGGCTGGGGCAAGGGGACTGGACAGGGAGCCAGGAACACCCCCGCCCCTCCGAACACTTACTTTGTAGCTGATGGAGTCTGGCAGGGCACTGTCCCAGGTTGTGGGCTGTCACCCCCTCCAGGAAGTCCTCCTTACTGCCCTTTCCTTGTTCTCAGAAAGAATTCCCTGGGCCCAGCACAGGTAACGGCTGGGCAGAAGAGCAGGCGGGACTGCTCCAGGCTCCCAGAGACTCAGGAGAATGGAGAGGCGGCTGCAAGGCGAGCAGTAGCCAGCCTCGCCTCACTCCCAAAGCATCCTTTGGGAGGAGCAGAGCTGCCAGGAGGGGCCGCCCTGGGTCTGGCTGTGTGAGCCGGCCGGCGGGCACGGCGGGCACAGACTGCAGACGCTGCTGGTCCGAGGGGCCAGTTCTCTTCTTGGTGATCTCCTGTCTAAGTCGCTCCAGAGCGATCTCAGGTCCCAGACAGGGCTGGCAGGGACTGTAGCTGTGGGCAGCCCCCAGCTCACACCACCGTGGGCTTCCCTGCTCCCCCCACTTTGGGGGAAAGGCTGCAGGGCGGCCTCTGATTGGCCCAGCTGAGGAACAGGAGGGCGGAGGGGCAGGGAGAGTGGACGCGTGTGTCTGTTTTCAATTTCAGCGTTTTATCCCCCCTCTCTTTTTCTTTTCCCCTAAGTTTCTTGTTTTTCTTCCTTTTTTCCCTCTGCTCGCTCCCTCCCGTCGCCCGTTCTCTCAGGATGTGAGGGGATGTTTAGAAATTCCACAGCCCACGCCAGCCACTGAGTCACTTTTATTGAAGAGTGGCCCAGCTTCCCTTGCTTGATGCCTGCTTCTGGCTGCGATCTCCCCTGGCCAGGGTGCCTGAGGAGCCTTTCTTTGTACCTCAATTTCTCTGTAAGAGAGGCTCTGATGATGTATGCAGTTTACTCAGCCAGCATTCATTCATTAAATGAGAATGCTAAAGCACCCATGGTGTGCCAGGCCCTGCACTAGTTCCAGGAAACAGTAGTAAGACGCTGTCCAGTGGGAGAAGCAGGCGCTGGGCAAGCAGCTGTAGCACGAGGGCAGGGACCTGAGGGTGCACTCAGAGGTGCCCAAGGCTTGAGGGGATGCACACCACTGTAGCAAGGACCAAGCTAGATGCTGCCTTTACTGCAAGCTCTGAGTCTCCGCTTGGACCCAAAGCTGTCCTCTTTCTTACCTTAAACTTTGGGTGAGATTCCTGCTCAACTCTGTACAAACATCAGTGCAATGTAAACCCTGGTCATCTAGGTTATTAGCCCTAAATTTACTGAACCTCTCTCATCCCCCTTAAAGACTGACGCCACCAAGATCAAAATAGCTGTTCTCAAGAGCTCAGGTGGATCACCTGGGATGGGAATCAAGGCTCTCTCCAAGCAGAGCAATCAACTCCTGACGGCAACTGCATTGTCCCCTCAAGTGAGCACAACTTTCCCAGATCCAGACAATGATGGGCCAGCCCACAGGGGACCAATGCTCACTGACTGTGCTTACCTCTTGCTTCCCACCCTGATTCTTCTCCTGTATAATCCTGAAGCTCTTGTTAGTGCCCAGGACAGGGCTTAGGACTCCAGACGCCCTGCTTCTTCCCAGTCTGGCCCCACTGAATAATAAAATGTTCTCAGTTTATGGCTCTGGGGATGGAACCCAGGGCATCACTTGTGCTAGGCAGAATCTGCCAGTCCATGAATGCCTTTCTCACACTTCACCATCACTTATGCTGCTGTCTGGATTCAAGGTGCTGGGCGCTGAGCTTCCTCTGCTGAGACTCTCCCATCCCGGTCCCTGGCTTAGGACTCTGACAGCCCCTCTGAAAAGAGGTGACTTGGAAGAGACAGAAAGAGCTGTCATGTTGCTTTGTTCTTCAGGAGAGACCGAGGTCCAGTGGCATGCTGGCACAGAGCGGAAGGGCAATTTGCCTCAGGTCGCCCAGCGTGTTTCTTCAAACTTCTAGACATACTCCTTTTAGGTCCCTGATTCTTGGGACACCAAGAAGGGACTAAGACCCTGAGGCCCAGAACAGAGCAGTGAGCTTCCCAGGCGCATACCACAACAGCAGAACTGGGATGGAACTAGATTTCATGTGTCACGTGATAGAAGGGACCCAGGTCCCCTTTATCTGCACCCAAGACTCATGCTCCAGTGTACACTACCCCAGCCTACCTTCTTCCTAGGTGACCCTGTGGCTCTTTCAGTCATTTGACAAGATATTTTCGAGTGTCTATAATGTTCTAGTACCATCTCCCCGACCCCTTTCCCCCAGGGCTTCAAGGCCTCCTTCAGGGTGCCTGGTTGATTCTTCTCTTTCCCCCTTACTTTCCTGGACTAGGAGGTATCTGGACACAGGTTCCCAGCCCCTAGAAGCCAAGGAGCATTGTCTTAAGTGGTCCCTTTAAAAGGCCTCCTATTGGAAGCTCTTGGAGGGTGCCTAGTCCTACCTGAGGTGCAGTTTTCCCACCTGACCATAACAGAAAATTGAGCTGGGCCACAGGAGGAAGCTGAGTCCCAAAGAAGGAAGAAAATCATCTCAAGCTGCACAGATTGGGCCTGCTTCCTTCCACACTGCCCTCTGACCTCTGTCTCCCCCGTTCCACATCAGTCCTCAGGGCCCTGTTCATGGAGCAGGAGTGCCCCTGGGATGGAGACTCGAAGCCAAGCACAGTAATTTATCTCACAGTCATTTTTTGGGCTTCTGCCTGTAGGAATTGTCCAGCAGGACCTGGGCTGGGCCATAGGCAGAAAGAGTTCTCAGACTGGCCCAGGCCACAGGCTAGGTAATGAGTCTTCCTGGAGCAGGGGCCTGGACCAGGGCTTGGTGGCAGCAGGATCTTAGGGAACATGGAGTGATCCCACAAACCACAGAGTCAGGCTGCCCGGGATTTTTTGGGCCCAAAGACTCAATCAAAAAATTCCAACTCCCTGCTTCAAGCTCCAAAACTGCAAAAGAGGAAGGGAGGGAAGAAAGTGCAGACAGGGAGAGGGCAAGAGATCCCCCTCCCTAACATGTGTCTTAGCCAGTCACCTTGGGGCAACTGGTGCAGCCAGGACTTCACTGGGGAAACGAGGTTTCATCCTCCAGAGCAGCTATTCTAGCAGTGAGGACACCTAGCTTTGGACTCCTGGGACGCCTTAGATGAGGCCCTTGTCCTGCTCCAGCCTCAGTTTCCCCACATGTCCCTATGAGCTAGGCTCACTATGCTGGAAGGTCCTTGGATGCCCTGACTGTGATTTCCCTTACAGCCAGACCCCTGCCAGGGAGAAGAGGTTGGGGGGACCTAGGGCAGGAGCACAGCTGGGGGCCAGAGATGCAACACAGAGGGGAGGGGGCGGTGGTGGTAGCTCCCCCAGGGCGGGGCGGTTGGCGGCTGCTGGTTTCCGGCCAGCCCAGCCATCCGGCTGGCCCATCTGGAATCACTTAGCCCCTACCACCGTTAACCCTTGATGCGAAGTAGGGCTGTTTCTCCTCCTCTCATGGAGAGGTGGGCGGGAGATGTGGAACTCCACCAAGTACCAGGGGCACTTGCCAAGGCCAGAACAACTGAGGAGGAAATGTCGCGACTGGGCAAGATCCAGAGTCAGAGGCAATGCCTGGGATCAGGTCCCAGCTTCTCCTGCCCCAAACTGTGTGACCCTGGACAAGTCACTTGAATGCTCAAGCCTGTTTCCTCCTCTGGAAAAGGACGATTCAAGGATTGATTTATGAGACAGAGATTTGTACTGAGGCCTTCCAGCTCGGCGGGCTTCCAGGCCTGTTTCCCCATGTGTACTCTGAAAGGGTGGGCAGTAGACAGGGCACAGAGATGGTACAGCACGGCCATTTGGAGTGGTCAGCTGGGCCCTGCCCCACTGTGGACAGGATAAGCCATGAGCATTCTCTCACCTGCATAGCCTGGGGAACTGACTCCGACCATGACACCCTGATCTTGGGGGAGCTGGGTGAATTTGAGGGCAGAGTGTGGAGGGTGGGAACCCTGCTGTGACAGACTGCGAGGTAGTGCAGGGAGTCCTGCACTTCGGGCTCAGCGCCACCTCCCCACGCATGGCGCACTCAAGGGTTAAGAACCTGAGCCTGAGGTCGGCTGTCACACTTCGGCTCTGCCCCCTCCTAGCTATGTGGCCCTGGACAGTCAGACTCTGCAATCTCTGGGTCCCATTTTCAACTATATCTACCACACAGGGTTACAGAGAGGCTTGAAGAAGCAATGAACGCAGGCATTTTGCATGAGCCCTCAGGCAGACCAAGAAAGGCAACTAACTGTTCCTCAGAGGCCACCCAGAGCTGCTGTCACAGAAGTCTGAGGTCAGGCTGGAGGAAAGCTCACCCAGCCCGCTCATTTTATAGCCCACGATGTGGCCACAGCCAGGGATGGAAGAGACTTGCGCCATTGTGTATGTGCGGTGTCAGCCACAGACGCTGAGTACACCCGAAGCTTCTGTCTGGATGCCTAGCTGTGTTCTTCCTGCAGGGGTGAGCCAGGCTGAGTAGACCCCTGCCTGAGACTCCACCCACGCTTGTCAGAGCCGGAAGCAGTGGCTCTCAGAGAGTGGGGGCTCGGCCCGGAAAGGGAGCCTGAGTGGGAGAATTCCCAGTAGGCCAGCTCAACACCCGGCAGGCAGGGCCCCGGCTGCAGCATCTGGCGCTCCCATGCTCCCAAAGCTGACCCCTCTCCAGGCTCCACGGGTGGGGCCGTGGCAGGGGAGAGCACACATGTCCCAGTCATCTTGGATGTTACAGCCAGGAAGCCCTTGAAGGTTGTCCATTGCACAGGCATGGAGACCGAGGCCAAGCGAAGGGCAGCGGCTTCCTTGAGGTTCACAGAGAGGGGGTGTTGCCGCACAGAGCCCCTCCTGTGTCCTTCCACTCTGTCACTCTGAGCAGAGCAGGGCAATCCTTGTGCTTGCAGCTACAGACCAGAGAGGCACCAAGTGGGAACCTCCCCCACCTCCTAGATGCCCAGCACTGTGACCGTTGAGTGGCAGTGGGGCCAATGGAGGCCTGAGGCCACATTCTCCCTGGGATTCCTGGCATTGCTCCTACTGGGCCAGGCTGCAGACACTGAGGCTTACTAGGATGCCAAAAAGTAACAGCTTTGGACCCTGCCCACTCCCCCTCACAGCTCCTCTGCTGGCCTCTACCTTGGTGCCAAGGGCCACAGTGCTTCTCATACACTCAAAGATCAGTACACCAGCGGGGGCCTTGGAGGCCACATATTTCTCCCTTACTGGACATACTGGTCCTTACAGTTCAGAGAGGGATAGAACCTGCCCAAGGCACACAGCAGGTCTCAGGATGGGGCTGTCACTATAACTCCCTACCACCCATCCATGCAACAGCAGTTAACTGAGAACCTGCTATGTGCCCAGCCCTCCTATCCCTATATAGGTCACAAACAAACACAAAGGAAACACAAATTAATAGCAGCAAATAGAGATAAGTATGGTTAAAAAGAGATATAGAGATGATTGAGCGGAACAGATAGGAGTTTTGCTCAGGTAGGCACAGGCTTCTCTGGGGAAGAGAAGGATGAGTGGCCGCACACAAAGCAGGAGTGGGAACGGCGTTGGAGACAGAGGGAACCTGCAGAAGCGTGGAGCTAGGAAGAGCTCAGTGCGTTTGAACAGAGAGAAAAGAATGGTGGAGGCCAGTGCGGCCTGTGATTCCTGCTCCTCTAATTTCAGCTACTCAGGAGGCTGCGGCAGGAGGACTATAAGTTCAAGGCCAGCCTGGGCAACGCAGCGACTCCATGAAACCCTGTCTTAAAACTGTGAAAAGGTGGAGGATGTAGCTCAGTGCAGATATTCCCAGCATTGGGCCCTGAGTTTAATCCCCAGTAACAGCAACAAAATAACAACCAAAGGCCAGGGCAGAGTGATATGAAACGCTGGAGAGGTAGTCAGGGCGCTGTCCAGGCCTTTGGGCCCAACAGTCTGCCTTTTATCCAGGGGAGGCAGGGCCACAGGGAGATTTTCAGCAGGGGACGAGCCTGGGGCTGTAGTGCATGTGGGCAACTGGCGGGGGGTGGGGTGGGGTGGTGTCCGTGGTGTGGAGGTGGTCGTGAACAGCCGTGAACTGAAGTCCACCGCACCGGCCCCCAGGCACTGTCCCCCTGAGAAGCTGCAGGAGTGCTGCCTGACCGAGTTGGAAGAGTGGGCCCCAGCCCATGCTCTGACCACTGACTCACTCTGGGAACTTCCTTCCCTGGCTTTGGCATCTCTGCAGAACGTGTCAGACCTAGTGTTCTTTTGACGGGAACATTCTGTGATCCAGTCCCGGTTGTAGCCTGCTCTCTGCTGCCTAGGTCTGGCTACTGGAGCCTCCATTCCCCCTGCCCCGCACACTCCCGCCCGCCCTCTTCCTGCCTCAGATATCACCAAGAAAGGCTGAGCTCTTCTGTGGTTCCCGGCAATGCCAGCAGGCGGCGCGCCCAGCCGATGGAGGGGGCGGAGGAAAGGTGTTGGGAGGAGGGCGGGTCCGCGGGGCAAATTCCTCACAAGAGCTCTGCGTCCTTTTTGAGGCTCGCAGCTCCCCACTGCAGCTGGGCAGGGGAGGAATTGCCATCCCCTTCTGAAGTGGAAACGGGGGCTCAGAGAGAGCAGTTAACCTGCCCAAAGTCACACAGCGAGATGGAGCCTTGGCTAGACCTGCCCTCACCCCACAGTCCTAGATCTGGAGAGCTCAGGCGACTTGCCGTAGGGCACCGCAGGCCTGAGGCAGGCTCTGCAGCTCACCAGTCCTGTGGAGCAAGCTGTTTCCAGCAGAAAGCTAAGCCCTTCCAGGACCATAAACCCAATTTTAAAACTAAGTTATCACTGCGATCTTTATGAGGCCATCACGCTGCGCCCCACCCCGAGAGGCCCCAGCCGGTGTGTGAGAGCACTTGGAGGGAGAAGGGGCCCAGTAAACAGCCACGCCCAGAGATAAGGCGCTGTCCAGAGCAAGAGCTGCTCCCAGGGACGGGGACAGGACTGCTCCACGGAGGCATCGCGCTATGGGCACGCCATCAGTGGAGGCAACCGTCCCCAGTGGGCACATGGAGCAACTGAGGCCCAGGGGTAGAGGCTCTTTTGCATGAAGAACCCCAAGGAGGAAGAGGAACTAGCTGTTTGTTTAAGCAAAATCCAGCTAACGTGTAGGAGTAGGGAGGCAGACACAGGGTCACTATCCTTACTGGCCTAGTAGGCCAGCTCAGCTACAGAAAAAAGGAAAAACTTCCTGGTAGGAGCCAAAGAGTTGCTGTGTGCCCTCAGGCAGGTGGCTTCACTTCTCTGAGCTCCAGCTTCCTCCTCTGCAAAGGAGGGAAAACCATCAACTCTGTCCCCTTGGGCTGTACTGAGGATGGACAGAAGTAACAGATACGAAGGGGCCAGAAGTGATGCACAAGCAGCACTGCTGCTGTTGTGATTACTCTAGCATATCGGGAAGGGCCAGTCTGTTGCCTGAGACATGCAGCGCGAGTGCCCTGAGCTCACAGTGAGAAGGCTGGAGGTGAGGGAGCTTGCCGGGATGGGGGCTGCTCCCCATCCCTCAGGACGTGTCTGCAGAGAGGGAAGAACATGCCTCCTGGTGGGCACAGCACTAAGAGGGCCACGGAGTAGCCCCTGAGGCTCCAGGTCTCCTACCCCGTTCCCTCCTCAATCAGGAAACCAGTCCATGCTTCACACAGAAAGACCCCAGCCAGAGGGCCCATCTCTCAATCACCACACGAGTCCTGCTCATGGGCTTCATCACACCTGGACCCCACCCAGCCTCCTCGATGCTCCTGGCTCTCAAGCCTCTGTTCACAGTGACCCTTAGCCCACACACTCCTTCACCACTGCCCTGAGCCTGACTCACAAGTCACTTCTTCCCTTCTGACTCCCCATTCCTGGCCCTCGCCAAGATGCTTCTTTACCTTTAATGTGATTATTTCATTCATCCCGCCCGCCCTCCACACAGGCGCCCTAGGTCCCGGGGAGCAGGACCTCCTTAAGCACTGAGCATAGGCTCAGCACAGGAGGAGGCGTCAAAGGAATGAATGAGTGAACAAATGAATCTCTCCCTGTTCTCAAACCTTCAGTCTACCATCTGGGTCTGATTTAGCACCCTCTTGGAAACAGAGGGCACAAACCTCCTTCTTTCCCTGAACAGCATCCCTAATGAAGGACCTAAAGCAGTCACTTACATGCCTCCTGTGATGGTGAGCTCGCTGTCCATGAGAGCCCATTTCAAGACAGATGAACCCCCCCATCCTGTTTACTTTTCTCTTGTTGCTGGGACAAAATACCTGATGCTCAAAACTAACCAAGGAAAGGTTTATTTAGCTCACAGTTTGTGGAGGTTTCAGTCCATACTCAGCTGGCTCCAAGGCAGGGTGGCACATAGCAGAGGGCAATAGTTCATGGTGGTGGAAGACAGCAAAAGCAGCCAGAGCAAAAGAGGAGCAGCAGCAAGCAGCCTCTTTCCCTCCCTTATAGTATATGTAGGCTATGCACCCAGGGTGGGTATAGCACTCACACCCCAAATCTCAGCATTGGGTCACAAGTCAGTCATAAACTCTAGAAGCCCATCCCATGATTGCATGAGGCTCTGGGGGGACATCCAGACACAAACCATAACACTTTCCAAGAGCATTGATCAAGTAAGAGTGGGCCAGAACCAGAGCCAGCAGCTTTCCCTCCCAGGTCCCAGGTCCAGCCCTCCAAGTGCAGTCCCTTCTCCCAGACTGCTCTTCCTCTGGTCCTAGCAACTAGCTCAGAGAGTAGAGTTCAGTCCTCTGGGGCCTTCTTTTCCTCTGTGTACCCCAAATTTCTCTTGAAGCGTTGGTTCCTGAGTGGAGCCCCCAGAGAGCTCCAGATCCCTTCTGAGAAAAAATTCTCAAAAACATGCTTACTTCCTGACCTTCCCTGCTTCAGCAGCTTTTTTTTTTTCTTTCTTTCTGTTGCTGGAGACTGAAACCAGGGCTTCCCACACATAGGCAAGAGCCCTGCACTGAGCTTCATCCCCAGCCCTTTTCACTTATTTATTCATTTTGAGACAGGATCTTGCTAAGTTGCCCAGGCTGAACTGAAAATTGTGATCCTCCTGCCTCAGCCTCCTGAGAAGCTGGGTTTAGGGTCATGTGACACCACACCTGGCTAGCCAGGTGCTTCTTGGTGACATGTGCTTAGCAAGGTCAGCAACAATGCAGGCAGCCCCACACAGGAGGTAATGGGGGCCCTAGGCCAGGGGGCCCTAGCTACAGTAAATGGAGCAGGGCTTTGGCATCTTGATTCCTACAAGCCAACTACTAAAAAAGATGTCTTTGAATCAATGGGAGTATTTTGAATAAAAACAGCATGTTAGATACTACCCAAGAATTCGTGTTCCTGTTGTTAGATGTGACAATGACATATTTTATAAGAAAGTGTCCATGTGGGCTGGGGAGATAGCTCAGTGGCACAGCACCAGCCTGGCAAGCACAAGGTCCTGAGTTCCATCCCCGGTACAAAAAAAATTTTTTTAAATAACAATAAATAAAAATAAAAAAGTGTCCGTGTTTTAGAGATTCATGCTGAAGTGTGCACGGGTAAAATGGCATGCTGTCGGGAATTTGTTTTAAAATACTTTAGGAAAAAGGGAGAGGGGTGAAATAACTGTGACAAACCCTAGTAACTGATGAAGCCAGGTGATGAGTACCCGTTGGTTTATTATGCAGTTTTACTTTTGTGTATGTCTGAAGCTTCTCAGTAATCATAATAAACGGGTAGCGAGTCATCAACAGAATTTGTGGCAAGTACCCCAGGATGTTCTCAGAAGACCCTCCCCCTTCCCTGTCCCACACCTTTGAGAAATTTCTCTGGACCCCAAGCGAAGCCACAGTAGTATTCAGGCTCGTATATGTGCATATGTGCATTTTCCGGGGGAGACATCCATCGCTTTCATCGCAGACTGGTGGGGTCGTGACCTCTCTCCCTCCACGCCCAAAGAGCACCCTACCTTAAGACCCGACCCTGTTTGAAGTCAGCATTGCTTGCCTCACCTCAAGCTGGTGGCTCGCCACCCACAAAACGGGCCACAAGGCGGGTGTGGGCGCCCTGCTTCTCTACCTGTGAGCTGGGGTGGGGGGGGGGGCTGTGGCTACAGCGACAGGCAAAATGGGCGCCCGGGCCGCCAGGTCCTCCGAGGCTCAGGAAGTTCCCACGCGTGGCGGTGCAGTGACCCTCGCGCAGAACCTGCCCTCCACGCCCCAAGCCCCGGGAGCCTTGGCCGGTCCACCTCCCGCTTGGGGAGGCAATTTGTCTCCTTTTGAACCCCTCGCTCCCGACGGGTTTCCCCCTTTGATTCGCAGGCCAGAGGCTTCCCCCAGCTTTGAAATGCAAACCCGCCCCGGCCGAGGCCGCGGGCGCCCGGAGCTATAAAAGGCCTGGGTGGGGCGGGCGCGGCGCGGCGGCGAGGCCAGGTGAGCCGTTGCTGGTCGTCGGGGCGCGGGCCGCGGCGCTCCAGGGCCCAGCATGCGCGGGGGGCCCTGCGGACACCATGTACGTGGGCTATGTGCTGGACAAGGACTCTCCGGTGTACCCCAGCCCCTCCAGGCCCGCGAGTCTCGGCCTGGGCCCACAAGCCTATGGCCCCCCGGCCCCGGCCCCTGCGCCCCCGCAATACCCCGACTTCGCCAGCTACACACACGTGGAGCCGGGCCCCGCGCCCCCTGCGGCCTGGAGCGCGCCCTTCCCCGCGCCCAAGGACGACTGGGCCGCCTATGGCCCTGGGCCCGCGGCCCCGGCCGCCAGCCCAGCTCCGTTGGCATTCGGGCCCCCTCCGGACTTTAGCCCGGTGCCCGCGCCCCCGGGACCGGGCCCCGGCCTCCTGGCGCAGCCCCTCGGCGGCCCGGGCGCCCCGTCCTCTCCAGGAGCGCAGAGGCGGACGCCCTACGAGTGGATGCGGCGCAGCGTGACAGCCGAAGGATGCGGTGGCAGCGGTAAGGACCCTTCCCTCATCCTGTGCCTCCGGACGGTCCCCGGCACTGGCAGGTGCTCGGCAGGGCCCAGGCTGTCAGGTTTGCCCTCTGTCCTGGGCCTGCGTGGGTTGCAGAGTGTGGCCCCTCGACCGCTCCCACCCAGCAGAGCCCTTCTCTTTGTGCAGCCCTGAGTGCCCAGCCTCAGCCTCCTTCGGTACAGACGGGGAAGCTGAGACCGCGCGCGCAGGGAGGAATGCGCGGGGTTGCGGCAAGGCCTGAGATGGAAGTCGGTCCCCGGAGCTTGTGCCAGGACTGTAGCACTTGGCCCTTAGTCTTCGGGGCTTCTTGCGCTCTCTCCCCGGCCCCAGCAGGGGCGTCAGGCTCTCCCTAGGAGTGATCAGGACTGCAGGTGGGCGGTCACTTTCCCTTCCAGGACTCCTTTCCAGGACTTAGGGCCCCATCTTACAGTGAAGAGTTCCGTTGATATCCACTGGGCTGACCCAGAGCGCCCTTTGGTTAGACTGGGGATCCCTACCTAGGCCCTGGCCTGAACTGGCCCTCCCTGAACTCTTGACCCCGGGGGAGGGGAAGCAGAGCAGTTGGGAAGGTGGCTACTGTTTGGCTCCTGAGCCTGTGAACCTCCTGCCCCCAGGCAGGCCTCTCTGATCCACTCTCTTCAAAGGAAAGGGAGGGGGCAGGACAAAGGCCCGGCTTTAATGAGGGGCGGCCTGACCTTTATGGCTCCCCCTCCCCACTTTGTCATGTAACTGGCCATGCTCTGGCTCGGCAGTGACTCCTGTTGGCCGGAAAGTGCACATGACACCCCATTGTCTAAATGGTGTCCAGGCCTGTCATGACAAAGGCCACCTGGCCGTGGGGGCGGGAAGCTGGCCTGCCCACTCTTTGATGTCCAGCCCCTCCTTCTGGGCCCCCAGCTGGGAGCAAGCCTGGGACTTCCCCCACCTCCTCTCCTCTTCGCCCTCATCTCCCCCACAGGCGGGCTGCCTGCCCTGGCAGAGGCTGGGGAGGCCTTGTTCAGTAGCTACAGGCTTCGCTTTTGGGCCGTCCTCCCTTTGTCTTCAGGCAGATGCTGGTGACCAGGCCTGGCCACTCACTGCTGTGGCCTTGATGGAATAACAGTTAGCACCAGGGAGCGTCTAACTGGTAAAACACTGCTGTGGGTAGTGCCCTTGCCCCAGCTTTGCAGACGGAGTAACTGGAGCAGAGTGTTTAGTTGCGTCCGAGGCTGTAGAGCCAGTAACTGTGGGGTGGGACTTGACCCCAGGCAGCCTGCTTTCAAGTCCCTGTTTCACTGTCTGTGCAATGGGAGAGGGAGAAAGTTGTGCAGCATTTGTGCCCTCGTCTGAGTTGTGGAAAGACTCCCTTGGGAAAAGGAGGTGGAAAGTACAGCCTCTCCCTGGAGAAAAGGTTACGTCACTGGGCATCGGCCTCAGGGGTGCTGGGGGGCCTCCAGAAGCTTGTCCATCGCTCCTGGAGCATGAACCCCATGCTAGATTATGTGAAGGGCCTTGGCCGAGCCATCTTCAGGCCTGTGACTGGAGGAGGAGGTGTGAGCACCTTTTCTGTCCCTCAGTTGCTGCTTCTGACGATCAGGCAACCTGAGACGGAGGGAGAAGTTCCCCATGGGTGGGGACTTGGACTTGTGTGTGCAGGAAGGAGTGCGCCTTGGGCACCAGAGGACAGGAGAGAGCCCAGAGGAGCTTCCGGTCTGGTCCAGACCAGTGACCTACGCAGTGTGTCTGGGCACAGGGGCCGTGGAGCCCAGCTCTACTGCTGGCTGAAAAAGATCACACGTTATCTGGAAACCTGGGGGTCCTGGGAGGAGCTGGAAGCTGCTGCCATGTCTGCTCAGGGCATGTGACTCTCACCAGTGCTCCAGAAGCAGGGACAGAGCTGGGATGGGGTCACTCTCATGAGAAAAGACCACATCCCTTCCTTGCTGGCCTCAGTTTCTTCTTTTGGGCAGTGACGGTGTAGGTTTCCAGGGGTCCTTGCTGTGCGATGCTGCTGTCCGGGACAGCCAAGGGGACGTCAGCGGTTGCCGTGTGCTCATTCCCCCAGTGACACTGGCCCCCAGTCTTCAGCCTGTGACTGTGTCTGACCTTCCTCCTTCTGAGCTCCTAGCATTCTAGAACATCCACCCTGGATGGTGAGAGCAGACACACAGTAGGAAACTGGTCTAGAGATGGTGAAAACTGTACCAGCTCCATCCAAGTGGAGGCCAGGCTGGGAGAACTGTCAGATGCTTAGGACGGGCTCCACACTGCTTCCTGGGAGCCATGGAGGCATGCAGCCTCAGTGCCTGCTCCCCAGGCTACTTCCTTGGCTGCCGTGCTCTAGCTTGTAGTTTCTCAGGCCTTACAAGGTCTTGTGCACCTGCTGTTCTGTCTTCCAGGAAGTCTCTTCCCTCTGATTCTTTGCCCTTCTCACTCCATCTCCCTCCCGTGGTCTCACTTAGCTCAGTGGTCACCTCCACAGTTCCCAAGCAGACCTCCCATGCCCGGTGAGCAGGTCGGGGAGTGTTCCCTTCAGAGTGCTATCTCAGGTTCCAGTTGCTCACCTTCTTTGTCTGTGTGCTCACGGTCCCCACAAGGACCAGAGCCGTGTCCTTCTGACCCACTGTTGCACCCAGGTGCCTGCCTCAGTGGATGACACTTAGTAAGTGTGTGATGCTTTTTGTTGCATGAATGGGCAGGGACAGCGTGAGGGGCAGAAGCCATCTCTGGGAGGACAGGGGAGGGGACGATTTGGGCTTCAGTGTGGATTTCTGGGGTCACTACTGAGTGCTTGGACCCCCAGGAGTCCTGGCCCATGGTAGAAGCCTGGATGACCTCCCTCTCCACTCAGATGGCCTCCTGAGCCCCTTAGCGAGTTGGCCACCAAGGTGGGACAGAGACTCTGGGCTCCTTAGCAGGGGTTGGTGAAATGGGGACTATACGGGAGAGGCTGAAGCCCATAAGGAAAATTCAGGTCCAAGTGGTCAGCATCATTTGACTGAGCCAGGCTAGGAGATACCCACAGGGAACCTGTTCTGTCTTCTCTGTGCTCTGTTTGAGAGGACGTCACCATCCCTCTGTGCTGGAGCAATTTATGCTCTGTGAGCAAGTAGCGGGTTAGTAGTCCCAGGTTAGTAGCCCGCTGGGATAGCACTGGACAGATGCTCACTTAGATGATGGAACCCTTGAAACCCCCTGGTCCAACACCTTCAGCTTTCAGATGGGGAAACTGAGGTGTGTGGAGAAAATGACCCCTCCATATACATTTCAGACACTGTCCCTCAGTCCATTACCACAGCATTAACCTGTCCTCTCACCTTTAGCCTCTCAATGATGCCTAGCTGCTGTCTATACCCCTGACAGACTTACCTTGTCAAGGCACTTGCCCTGCTCAAGAGCAGTCTATAGCTCTCCATTGCTGTGGAACTGCCCCCTTGAGAACTGGCGCCAAGATGCTCTCCCACTGATTTTCCTAGAAACAGAGATGTTCACAGTTAGGAGCCAGGGCTAGGGAGTCTCAGATCTGAGGCTGCTTTCTATTAGAAGCTATACAGCCTCCGGTGCGCTAGCTTGGGTCCTTTCTCTGCAGCTAGTTTTCTTCCATCATAACATCAGCATAGTGATAAACTGCACCTTGAAGCCATGGTGCCCATACAGACAGCCCTGTGTGTGGCACCTGGCCAGTGCCCAGTGTATCAGGTACACGCAGCAGGCATCTCACGCTTCCTGCCTCCCCAGTCTGTCCCTCAATCCTCAGTGCCTACCTTCCCTCTCCTACCCCTTCCTCAGTTCAAATGCTGCTCCTTCTGGAGGACCCCTCCTCTAGGAGGCGCTCCTTGATTCTCCCACCACTCCAAGCGCTGAATCAGCCTCTTGTTTTAACCACGTGTAGCACCATCTGGTTTATCCCTGCCAGCTACCATCCGTCACTCCCTCACAGACCAGTCCTCAGCAGCCCCACCCTGCCCTGCACACAGTAGGAGCTCATGATCAAGCTAATAACTATTGCAGGCTGCAGCTTTAGCACACATAGGCACTGGGCCAAGAGCTTTGTGCGAGTGCCCTCGTTTAAATCTCATAACACCCTTCGGAGGTGTGAAAGTTCTATTATTGGACTCACTTCACAGGTGATGTTATGAGGCTCAGAGAGGTAGGGTGGTCTCCCTGTGCTCCCACAGCTAGGAGATGGCAACACAGGGCCTGGCCAGAGTCTGCAGCCCGGGAACAGAGCCCAAGACCCCTCTCACCATGCGTCCCAGGTCAGGTGGGAAAGGGGGGGTAGGCATGAGCTGTGAGGGGCGGGGAGTGCGGCCCGGCTGTGTAAAGCTGGTTCCCAAGCAGAAGCTCCGTTTGACACCTCAGCTCTCAGATGTAGCTAGGAAGGGACTGACCCAGTTAGAAGGTGGCAGGAGGCTTTTTTTGGCTGGACGTCCCCTCCCCCCTGCTCTTTGGCAGATAGTGCTGCTCAGAGCTTCAGGAACAGCTGTGAAGGCCCACACACCTTTGTTAGCAGCAGCGTCCAGCTCGTCAGTAGGACATGGTGTCACGGGCCAGCCTCTTAGGTTTCCTTCTGGGAGCTCCTGGGATTTGCAAGCAGCATTTTCACCTGGAGTCAGGGCAGATGCTGTGTTAGTAGGCCGCACTATTCCCCACGCAGATCCCTGCACCGACCCTTGTCCCAATGGGGAGAGGGTGCAGGGAGGGGGCCGCTGCTCTGTACTCTACTCGGTGTCCTCCAGCACCTTCCCATTGCCCTTGAAATCCAACCCAATTCTCTGCTGAAGGCTCTGCTGGCCCCTCCAGCTTCATCTTGTGCGTCTCTGATCCATCCACCTATCCATCCTTTCATCCTTCCATCCAAGAAGGCAGGCAATAATTTTCTGTTCTGTGCCAAAGATTCTTCTGCTGGGAATTGTGGGTGACTGAACCAGACAGGATCTACCCTCAGGGAGCTAGCACTCCGCCCCTCATCCAGTCTCTTCCTGCCCCAGGGCCTTTGCACATGCTATTCCATTCCTTGAATATTCTTCCCCATTCTGACACCTTTTTGGCCTTCAGGCCTTGGCTTAAGTGATGCCCCAGGAAACCTCCCCCAAGGCAGGTAAGGAGGAGTTCCCCTTTCCCCTAGATAGTCCGGTGCTCAGCTTCTTGCTCACTTTACTTCACACCACTGATCACATGGGTGATTATTTCCTTCGGATGTTTATTTTGAATCTGCCCCTCCCCCACGGATGAGGAGAATAGCAAATAAGGATTGTGCACCTGTGATGGTCCCAGTAACACAGCCGGGGCCTGCTGGGAGCACAGCACTTTTTCAGTGGCAGGACTTCTAGCCCCCGGTGGCGCCCTTCTCCTTGGCTTCCTGGCTGGGCTGAGTTGAGGGAGCAGTGGAGGTGGACAGAGGTTTTGGAGGCTGAGCTGACCAGCTGATGGATTGGATGCAGGGAGCAAAGGGGACAATCTTCAGAGGTGCCACCAAGGCCTTTGGCCCAAGTGGCTGGGAGGTGGGGGTGCCTCTTCCTCGACAAGGGAGGTGAATTTGCTTCATGCACTCCACAAAGATTCGTCAGGTATCCACACACGACAGGCATGTGCTGTCACCAGACAGCGTGACCCTGCCTTCGCCAAGCACCCAGGAGCCAAGACCTCCAAGGAAGGCCTTTTCCAAGGTCATGTGGCCAGCCAGAAGGAGGACAGGGCTGGAATGCTGAGCCCGTCCTGGAACCCCACCCCAAAGACAGGATTCCAGGCCCTGAGTCTGCAGAGGCTCAACAAGGGCTTCACTTGCAGACTAGAGGAGGGCAAGGGGGCCAGGGCCTAGAACTGGGCCAGGGAGGCCTCTAGCCGCTCAGCCTAGGAGATGACTGAGGGATGGGACCTCTGTTTGTGTCTCTTGGGAGGGCTGTGCTGGGCTGAGGTGTGTAGGAAGCCTTGGGTAGTGGCTGCAAGGCCAGGCTCTACCCGTAGTGGACACAGTGAAGTGTTGGAGGTGTGTGTTGCAGGGGATATTGGCAGTGTCATCCAACAGGACTTTCCGCTCAAGCACTAAACTATCTGGGAGTCCAGCCACTGGTACATGCAGCTGTGGAACACTTGATACATGGTTAATGCAACTAAGGAGCAGAATTTTACATTTCAACTGAAATAGCCACTTGTCGCTAGTGGTGGCCAGTTGGGCAGCACAGAGAAATTCCTGAGAAGGCTCAGGGAGCCTTGGAAGGCTGACAGTCCGCAGGAACTCCGCCTCCCATCGAGGAATCTTTCGGCCTCTCTTGGCTCCTCTGCCCTATAGTATCAGCAGCATCTTCTTCATCCTCATCATTGTCACAGCTGGTTTTACTAATAATTACCTTGTCAGACAGCAGTCACATCTGGCCTCTACGACCATTGCAGAAAGGAAGCATTTGTGCCTTCCTCTTACAGATGAATAACCTGGGCGTCAGAGCAGTCCAGTGACTTGCATGGAGGCAGCGTTTGCATGTGGGCAGCCTGGATTAGAACCTTAATCTGACTCCAAAATCTCTTTCCTGGCTGCCTCACCAAACCAGGTCAGACTGTGGGCCTCAATGAAGCCAATAGAGCAGGGGATGACGCAGAGGTGGCCCTGGGGGAGCGCGCAGTGATGACGTGGGGCTCTTGACCAGGAAGAGTGAGAAGGGATGCTTGGTCAAGGTTGCTGAGCTGCCCCCACCCTGTAACCTCATCCCTGTACTGCGGCTTGAGTGAGGAACCCTGAATCAGCAGCCTGAGTTTGTCACTCAGCCAGGACCAGGACCCAATTTTGGGGTCTAGCAGGAAGCCGCATGGCTTCCAGAAAATCACCTGTGCGTCATGGAGCTGGTGGGGTCAGGGCCGCTGGGCAAAGGTCCTACTAGACAGTGGTGCAGATGGGGAAATAGTCCTAAGTTGGAAGTTACACTCCAGCTGCCGACCCAGGCGGAGCTCCCCGCTCCCAGGCCAGGGTGTTCTTGCCCTGAAGTTCCCCATCAGGCGACATTCCACCTCTCCCAAGGGATCCTTCCAATATCCACTTCTGCAAATAGCTCAGCTCTGCTTCCTGTCTCTGTAACTCTTTTACAGACACCATCACATCCATGCTGCGCCAAAGGGAGGGGGAGGAAAGCTCAGAGAATCGAAGATGCCTGTCTGTTCCCTTGGCTGATTGTGCACCAGCTCCCTGCCTCCAGGCAAGGTCTGGAAACTCACTCCTGCACCTGGCCTTCTCTAATCTCTCGGTAGCTGGTAGGACAGCACCACCTCAGGCTTCCCGTGCCCTGCCGCCCCGCAGCCATCTCCCTTGTGTGAATCTGAATAGTATGTCCTGTGCTTCAGTAGTAAAGTCATTTGCATGCTCAACGTATTAATTGTGTCCTCCTCATCAAATATACTAAAGGTGCCCACCGCTTTAGGTTTGTTCCGTCCCTTTCCTTCCACTGCAGTTTCTGGGTTTTCATGTCGCTCTTCACTGAGAGCCATAGCTGGGGCCAAGCTCTCTCTTCCCCCAGACACGGGTGTTGAGGCCCAGACAGGGGATGGGGCTGACCCTGAGTTAGGAGCAGCGCTGGGACAAGAAATCAAAGCTTCCTCTCAAAGCCAGCACATTTCACCAGGGTGCTGTCCCTTAGTGTCCACCGGAAAGGCTTTGAGCAGAAGACTCAGACTCCTGGGGTGGGCAGGGAAAGCCGGGCCCCAGAGGGTTTCCAAAGCCCGGTCTTTCCCACTCCTTGCTCCGCGGAGCTCCGCAGCTGCCTCAGCAAGTGACCTCACTGCCTCTCTGTGCTGCTGCCCCACCTGGAGGCAGGGGATGTCCTTGGAATAGGGTTCTGCATCTGCCCTTCCCTGTCCTCCTCGATCCTCCCTCCCAGCAGAGGTCCCTCCTCTTTGTCACCCCAGGCTGGCACCACAGATGTACCTCTGCTCCTCTCGGTGACAGATGTGCCCTCCCTGCAGGTGGCGGCTGGGGCAGGGAACAGTGAGGGTGTCTGATCCCCAAGGAAGGGCTCAGCTGGAGAGTGCAGAGGACCCCTGCCACTGGCACACAGCCCTGTTCTGCCACACAGGAGAAACAGGCCCCGAGTAGAGGGCCTTCCTCAAGGCCACACGGATGGTACAGGACTGAGCCGGGATCTATTGCTGCTGCTTGTTAACGACAGCAGGGAGAGGAGGATACAGTAGACCTGCTGTGGAGCCTGACCATATGAGTTTCTAACAAACTCATGTCTGCGTCTGTATGTGCATATGCGTGCACCCATGTGTGCTGCAGGTGTGGGCAGGACCTTGATGTACGACCACATGGGGCTGGACCACCCAGGAGGGGGCCTCAGAGGGCTGTAGGCTGGATTTGTGGTCCACGTACTGAGGGCCGGAGCTCGTCATCCGTCAGGGCCACAAATCCAGCAAACAAGAAGGCAAAGGAAGTGGTGACCCAGAGCCATTAGATTTTCTTGGAACTGCTCACCCCATCCCGGAGCAGAGGCCATGCTCTGTGCTCGCTGGCCCAGGCAGAATGGGGGACCCCACTGCAGACCACAAGGGCTCCTGCCCGCTGTCCTCCAGCTGGACAGGCCTGGTGTCTAGACTCTCAGACTGGGAAATCAGTCTCAGAATTCTTTGAGCAATAATAACAAACACAATGAGAGAATCAACAAACATTAGGAGCTTCACGTCTCCAAGATGGAAAGGACCTTATAAATAAATGGCCTCTTTCAACACACCAGCCATCGCACAGATCCATTTCTGGCATTCCTGCTAGGTGGCCATCCTGCCGCCATTAGAACTGAGTAGGCTCTGCCCTGCCCTGTGCACCTGCTACATGCCAGGTAGTGTGCTAGGCATTGTCCTCTCATCTGGAGCCATCCCCTGGACACCCGAGGGTTGGAGGTCATTAGGGAAGACCTTCTATCTTGTGATAGGAACTAGTACTGTTTCTGCGGCTGGTTAGACCCGGCTTTGAATCCTACCTCCTTGACATGTGGACCTCTCTAATCCTCAGTTTTCTCATCTGTACCACAGGGATATATCAGTTGTGCAACCTATGGGTTGTTGAGAGACATACATATGACATGTTTGCTATTATTAGAAAAATAATTATCCCATTTTATAGATTTAGAAAATGCGGCTCAGAGAAGAAACTGTCCTAGGCCACAAGCCCTGAGATCTGCTTGCCCAGATACGCACATGCCAGGGCCACCTGGATGGCTAGTCACATGTCTCCTCCAGGGGCCCATCTCAGCCCCACTGACTTTAAATTTGGGGGCCAGGATCTGTGCTTTGAGAATGCTCCCCAGGAGCTCTGAGGCTGCTGGTCACGTACTTGCAGCCATTGGCCTGTGGCTTCCCAGGCTTTGACTGCACCTGTTTGTTTTTTTGTTTTTTGGGTTTTGTTTGTTTGTTTGTTTGTTTTTTGTCTTTTTGAGACAGGGTCTCACTATGAAGTTCAGACTGGCTTTGAGCTCACTGTGTAGCTCAGGTTAGTCTCAAACTCACAAGGATCCTCCTGCCTCAGCCTCCCAAGTGCTGGGATTACAGGCGTGCACTACCATGCCCGGCTTGTTTTTTTTTTTGTTTTTTTTTGGGTTTTTTGTCTTTTTGAGACAGGGAACTGTATGTGTTTTAGCATGCTGCCTGCTGTGACAGGATGGGACATTCTGTGCATCTCAAGGTCACAGTAGAGAGGGAGTGACTCCCTGGGTGAGTGATCTGACGTTCTTTCCTCATGTGCTCAGCTTCTAAGGACCCAGGGGTCCCCATCTTCCCCTCTGCCCTCTCACACCTGGCGCCTGGCCCCAAAGGGTTTCTCATGAGGTGTCTGGGAGTGACCAGCCCCTCATCAGACGCACAACCCAGGAGCCCGGACTTCCCCTTAGCTTCCGCATCCCAGGGGCCCTTTCCCTGCTGTTCCACTCTAATGCCCTGCCCTGCCTCCACTCCTAGGTTCTGGCGGTGGCACAGGTGCTGAGAGGAGGGAGTCGGGAGAGTGGTTTGGGGCTGTCATGAGTTACGGCAGAGCTGTGACTGGAGCCCAGGGCTCCTGATTATCATTACAAATAAATTCACATCTGCACTTGTTTGCAGGCTCCCTCTGGCCTCCTCCTCCAGTTCCTGCTATTGTCGATCAAGGAAGGCGGCCCCTGTTATTGGCTTCCTGCATATTCTTTCAAAAGAAGTAGGAGCACGAAGATGTTTGAGCGCGCGCATGCGCATGCACACGCGTGTGTGTGTCTGTCTGTCTTCATGTTTACACAAAACCCGTGACCACACACCATCCTATGTCCTGCTTTTTCACATACCTTAGAAATTGCTCCCCCGTGTACATTCAGAATTGTGTGATTTCCTTTTAATGCCTGCCGAATGGCTCTCCACGTGCAAGTTCCACATCTTGTCTGACAGGTTTCCTGCTTGTACACGTACAGTTTTTTTGTCTTGTGCGATTAGAAATGGCTACAGCTGTAGGCCATTCTCTGTGGGATCCATTTCTGGAAGTGGGACTCATGGTCCACGGCTACGTGCCTGTGAAATGAGGCTGTGCCCCACCACCTTGGCTCCTAGGAGAATGTACCGGTTACCGTTCACTCCCTGCACAGCATGTGGGATTCCTTGGTGTCTGAGCCCCAGGAGAATCAAACATTTTGTTCTTTGGCAGAATTGTCTTCTTAGCAATGAAATTGTGGCTTTGGGAGGCTTAGTCAGATAGAGGGGGGCCAGTGGGCTGCTGAGCCCCTGTCCAGCTGGGCCAGTCTCTGTTGGGAGCCTTGCTAGCCGGCACTCTGTCGTCCTCATCCCATTCTGCCCTCCATTTGGGGAAGATTTGGTGTCTGAGTCTTGATCATACCCGTCACCAGGTGGGACGACCTTCAGCAAGAGCCACTTTCCAGGCCTTGACTCCCTACCTGTGACCTGGCTGTCATGCGTCCCACCTGCTTGTCAGAAAGCAACAGGGAGAGCTGGGAAAGACCAAGGTTGTAACCACCCAGACTGAGGCCCCATGGGCAAGGACCCTCCTGGGCCTGCCTCCTCTGGGGAGTGGCTGTGTATCCCCTGGGTGTTTTACAGGTCCTGGCCCGTGGAAGTCCTGTTTTATAGGCCCCTGCAGTGCTCTGACCCCTCCTAGGATGGGAGTTTGCCATGGCAGGCTCAGTGGTCCCCATGTACACTGGACGGTGCTGAGCACTCTCTACCCTGGGATATGGCCTTGGTCAAGTCTGTTTATCCAGGCCTCCAGGGACCCTGACTCCACAGGCTGAACTGAAGGGCCTCACCAAGCCACTGCCATGTCAATAACCTGAAATATGGAAGGAAACAGTCTCTTCGCCTGAAATATGGAAGGAAACAAAACTTCTAGGACCCATCCTGGCTCTAGCCCAGTGAACCCAGCAATCTGTGGACTAAGAGGCCTGCTAGAGTGTGGTGGCAGAGGCGTTAGGCAGAACTGTTCTTGAGCCAACACTGAATTTTCTAGGCCAAGGAGGGGGCCCATCTGGAGCCAAGGCCTCAGCAGCCACTCCCTTGGCCTTTTCCTGGGGCCAGGCCTGGCCAAGGGCTGAGGTTGTTGTCCACACTGTCAGACAGGGGACTGAGGCCAGTGGCCATGGAAGCATCCAGTGTGGTTCTGCTGCTCTGGCAGAAAACCAGGGAAAAGCCGCCCAGGAACATCTGCTGTCTCCTGTTCTCCACAGTGCCGTTTGGCCACGAGGAGCCCAGTGGCTGTCCTGCCAAGCTGCGTGGGCCTGGTGGAGGGGGCAGAACAGGGCGGGGGTGGTCAGTGAGGGCTTGGAGGGACAGGCAAGGCCAGCCTGTGTGCAGCTGAGGGAGGTAAAGGCTGGGCGTTGCGGGTCATGCGGTGCATGGGGTGTGGGTCTTGGGTATTCTGAGGTCCACCATGTCCTGGTGCACACGTGTGCGGGCACGTGCCTCCTATTCATAGCGACGTGTTCAGCTTCTTGTAAAGGAAACTGATGCTAGCCTCCCCCACCCCCACCAGCCCAGGCTGAGCACAACTCAATAGCCTCCCCAGACACGTCTCCAGTCCAGCCCCAAAGCCTGATGTTAACCCCAGACGGCCCTCAAGTCCAGTTTCTGGCCCAGACTGAGCCCCGTCTGGAAGCCCAGCCACCGCCCTGTCTCCTGGTTTCTTGTTGATCTCCCTCCTCTCTTTCTGCCTGTCGACGCTGCAGCCAGAGGAGGTGCAAATCCACTCAGAACCTCGTGTCCCCTCTACTCACACCCTGCAGTGGCTCCATCCCAGGCGGTAAAACACTCTCTGAATATCTGCTGCTCACTTGATTCCTACACCTCAGCCCCACCAATTTCCTCCCGGCTACGTGGCAGACAGGCGTCCAGCACAGGACCTTGGCCCTTGGTGTCCCCTGTGCTGGACCCTGTTGCCCCTCTCCTGTCTTAGAGCTTTGTTCAGATTGCCCTTCTCAGTAAATCCTTCACGGGCCACTCTATTACCATCTTAGGGAGTATTGTTTTTGTTTCATTTCCTTTTGAAACAGTTTTGTGCTATGTCGCTCAGGCTGGGCTGTGCTCAAGCAGCCCTCTTGTCTCAGCCTCCTAGGTAGCTTCTTACTGGTGTATCCACTCAGCACTACTCTGCTTAAAACCGTAACTTTTCTCTTTTGGAAATTCCCAGTCCTCTCTCTCTGAAACACTTTCTTTATTCTGAAATACTTATTAGTTAACACCTGAAGCATTTTCCAACCTTGCTTTTTGTCTGTCTCCTTGCCTTAGAAGCTGAGCTCACTGCTTTCCCCAGTATATGGCTTCCAGCATGAGCGCAGTGAGTCTAGGGTGCAGCCTGAGTCACCGCACCACGCTGGACACAGAGTGTAGAGCACCCGGCAGACCACCCCAGGCCCTGGAGCAGCCCCGGCTCCAGGGTGGGGGCCAGGCCAGAGCATGTCAAGCAGTCCCTGTGCTTCCCAGCTGACTCGAATGGCTCGGCAGGGGCCAGGGTCCTCCCGCACAGCACAGCCCTTGCTGTCTTCTCTTCTACCACCAGCACTGAGGGCCTTCCCTGCTCCTCTGCCCTGCTGACCTCTCCTTATTCTCCACGTGCCCTTGCTTGTCAGGAGTCCCCTATTCCCTCACCTGAGGACTTCTGGATCAGAGCCACCTGGGGACTTTATTGAATTATGCAGATTCTACCCCAAACGTCTGGTTAAGCTGTCAGGGTATCCCCGAGCTGTTTTTCACCAGCTGCCCGGGAGTGTGCTGTGCAGCCACAGCTGGCAACTGCTGGTTTCACACTGGCACAGCTGGTGATCAGAACTCAGGGTCAGGAGGACTGAGTGAAGCCCCAGCACCTTCAGCAGCCTCCTCTCAGGGACCCCTCCTGGTCCTTTTGTGGACACCCCGCCACCACCTCACCTTCCCTCCTGGCCCCTCTGCTTCTCAGGTAAGACTCGGACCAAGGACAAATACCGCGTGGTCTACACAGACCACCAGCGCCTGGAGCTGGAGAAGGAGTTCCACTACAGCCGCTACATCACCATCCGGCGGAAATCGGAGCTGGCTGCCAACCTGGGGCTCACTGAGCGACAGGTATGTGCCCTCCACCTCACCCCAGGAGCAGAGTGAGGCATTCTGGCTTCCAGGCTGCCATGCCAATTACAGAGCTCAGTAGAGGGTGATCAGAGAAGTTGAGTCTCCAGGCCGTGGTCCTAGCAGAACAGACCCTGAGCTGCCACCAGGCCCCTCAATGAAATCTCCTATTCCTGCATGCAGCCAGCCATAGGCTATAGCAAGTACTGTTTAGGCCCAGAGGGAAGAGGGGCACAGAGAAGGGGGGAGGGAAGAGGGAGGGTTAATAGAAGGAAGGCCAGCGTGGGGGAGCAGGCTCTAGTGGGGGAGGATGTGTTCAAGGCCCATGAGGTCTGAGTGGCCACCAATGCCACTTGGAGAAAGGTGAGCAGAGGTCCGCCCTCCCCCTGGCTCTCACCACCCCTCTGCATCTCTGCTTGGTGACCCCGCAGGTAAAGATCTGGTTCCAAAACCGTCGAGCCAAGGAGCGCAAAGTGAACAAGAAGAAGCAACAGCTGCAGCAGCAACCACCCCCGCAGCTACCACCGGCCCTGGACACCCTGGATGGCACACCCACCTCAGCTGGGCCACCTCTGGGGGGCCTGAGCCCCAGCGCTGCTGGCCTCCTGGGTTCTTCCTCCGCAATGCCTGTAAAAGAGGAGTTTCTGCACTAGTCCCTTCTAGTCATGTGGCTCAGAGACCTGGGCATGAGGTGCAGCGGACAGAGCTTCTGATGGGGTTCATGACATAAGGCCTGGTCTTAGCCCCAGCCCTGTCTCTGTCACCATAGACAAGTCACCCACCCACTCTCTGCATCCTCTTGCCCCTCTGAATGGAGAGCCTTTTGGCTAAGGACCTCTTCAGGCTCCTATGTTCTAGGCCCCAAGGGGATAAGGGAACCTAAGGTGGGAGTCTCAACCTCAGGGGACATTACAAGCCCCAGAGGGCTGAGTAAAGGCCCAGGACAAGGCCCAGGGCCCAGATGCTCAGTGGGTGAGGCAGGAGGTACTGTAGGGAACAGCTAGAACCTGGAGAGAGGGGACACTGCTGAGGTGAAGCTGGGGTGCTTGCAGCTGTGACCACTCCACCTGCCCCTTCCTGCAGCCCCGCTCCATCTGTCCATTGTAGCTTACCCACCCTCCCCAGGTTGAGTGCTGGTGTAAAGCCACCAGCCTGTGTCTGAGGAGAGGCTCTGGTGGGTGTTCTCTGACTTGCAGAACCCTGCAGCATTGTGGGCAGTGCTAGCGTTGGCAGGAAGTCCTGCAAACGCAGGGACAGGGGATGGGGCAGAGTGCACCCCGAGAGTCCTACCACCCATCAGGCTGTCCATCAGGGCCTAGGCCTCCAGGAGCGCCAGAGACTGTCTCTGCACCAAGCAGAACTTGCAACTGGACAGGTGTTTAATACAGAGTGAATCTCTTGGATGCAGCTTCAAGAATAAATTTTTTCCTCTTTTTAAAAGTGTATAAAAATCATTATACATAGCATTAAAGAAAAATGTTCAAGAAGTACAAATCACCCTCTCCCTTCTCTAACAATTATGTATTCCCTTCCTGTTCTGCAGGCCTACAACAAGGTCACCTTTAAAATACATTTGAAAGATCAGAACAAGACATGGTTAGAGTAAGTCTGTGAGGCTCTTTGTGAGCGGAACCATCAGACAGTTCACCAGCCTATGGAATTGTTCAGATGGCTTCAGCTCAGGTTTTTCTTTCCAGTGACGATATTCACTGTGCACTTCCTGTGCAGGCACACAGGCCTTGCCACTTGGAAGTTCCTCGTCAATGAGGATGTCATGTGCACAGATGGTTCTAACGTCCAAGCAGATGGCACTGATATCCCATCAGAGCTGTACTCTGGACATCATGGGAACCAACAAATCCAGCGAGCGCAGAGAAGGCTCCTGGCTTATCCTGGAAGGCCCAAAAGGCTTTCTGGAGGAGGCGGTATCTGACCTGAGACTTCCAGGACACGTGGATGCTGATCAAGCCAAGAAAGGAAGATTGACAGGAAGGAATATGAGCAATATGAACTGGGAGCTTGATCTTTTTTAACACCCAGGTGAAGCCACCATTCTTACCTCCCTTTCAGAGTGGATAAGAGTCTGCTACCTGGGGCCTCTGCAGGCCGCAGGGCTTCAGTGCCAACTGCCTGTCCCTCTGTTTACTGTTCTGGGAGGAGGCCCAGCTGTAAAAAGTGTGCACAGCCTGTCTGCTGTTGCCCTTTGCTCCTGGGGCCCACGTTAACAATTCACAAGGTGGATCTAGTCCTGGTGCCGTCTGTACAGCCCAGCAGGCTCCTCTCCTCCTCCCAGTGGCCTGGGAGAGCCCCTGGCCTTGTCAGTAACAGGGGACATGCTAGGCATGGGAGCCAGGTGGCACCAGAGGAAAGGACCAGGGCAAGAGCAGAGAGAAGGGCTGGGAGGTAGGAAAGTGTCAGGCAGTGAGTAAATGGTGTTGTGACTTTGAAAAGATTTGCAGTGAGCCTGGGGTAACTTGCCTCCCTCAGGGCTTCCATTTCCCCCTGTATAAAAGTAGGGACTCATCTGCCAAGAAGAAACAGCTCTGGTCAAGTAACTCTGGGCTATTCCGCAGATTTCACTCTGTGGGACAGTAACAGTGGCAGGGCGTATCAAAGGCTCTGACAAGCCCCACTGCACAGGAACCCCTTGAGCTTTCTTTAATTCAGTGTTCCCCACCATTCTCCCTGCCCAGGAGGCCCCACTAGGTACATCAGTGTTCCATAAACCCCACATGCTCTGGGGTGCCGGGCTGGGCCAGGCCTCACCTTCTCTGTGACTTATGGGGAACAGCACATTTGTGGTTCGCTGGTCTCAGTTCCAGTGTGGCGCTTCCGAGCTGGGAGATTCAAGCAAGATACTTATTTTCTCTGGGCCTCAGGCTCCTCCCTTGTCAAATGGAAATAAAAGAACTGACTGTAGCATTGTGGGCAGTGCCAGGCCGAGCATGGAGGCAAGCACCCATGTTCCATCCATGGGCCTGCTGCATCCTCACGTGAGATGCTGGCAGCCCTGGCTGATGTTCTCACTACCGCCAGCACCTCAGTGCCGAGGACAGGCGGTCACCATGAAGATCTGAGGTGTACTTCTGCCTAGTAGGAGGCCAGTAGCCAAGCCTGGCAGCCTGTGTGAGCGGTAGCAGTTGCCCACAAGGGAGGTCAGGAGGCTGAATGCACCCAAGGGCTGAGTTGATGGTCACCTGTCAGTTGGTGTTTGAGCTCCATTAAAAAGGAAACTAACTTAAGAAAACTTCCAAGCAGTGCAATGGGCTGCATGGGACCTTGCTTGTTTCTTGTCACCTCAAGGGTCCCACTAGAGTTTGGGCTATTGTAAGGGCTTGGGAAAGAGACAGCCTCAGGCCTCATCAGATTCTGCAGCCACCCAGGTCTAAGGAACCTCTCAGCTCTCCTGTAAGGAAAGGCTGGTGCTGCTTTGCTATGGGCTCCTTCTGCTGGCAGCAGGCCCCATTGGTGCTGAAGACCAGAGATGGACCTACCTGACCTGGCCTGCTATGGTCCACAGCCTGGTCATGGCCTCAAGCAAGTCAGGACACACATATCAACACTAGGTTTTGTATGCAACTTTGGGGACCCAGAGCCCCCTTGATGCTACACTGAGAACCTTAGTCTTGTGCAGGAGCCAGACTCATTAAGTGACGAGATCGGTGTGCGTTGCTGAGAACAAGCCACTGCTTGACTCTGGGGAGGGATTCAGCACTGAGAGGAGTTCGTGGAGAATAGGTCTCTAGCAGCAGCATGGAGGGTGTGTGTGTATGTGAGAGAGAGAGACAGACAGACAGACAGACAGAGACAAGAGAGAGAGATGGAGAGATGGCAGGAAGAGGGGGCGGGAAGACAATGGGTCTGTGAGGAAACCAGCTGGCTCAGAGTGGCTGAGGTGTGGAACAGGGCAGCCTGGCGGGCCCAGCCAGGGCAGCCTGGAGGGCAATCCTGTTCCAGTGGGCCGCTCCAGAGCCACGTTCTCTCCACCACAGCAGATGGAAAGCAGTCTGGAGCCTCACTCTTCGCAGTCACCACTCCCCGGTGTAGCACAACACATGCTCCACAGTGATAAAATCTGAACGTTTAGGCAAATTAAAAATGTTTATTTATATGCATTTAAAAATATCTCCCTATATAATAAAAGGAAGTACATTTTCATCTAACACTTTCCTTAAATCAGCACACATCTCCATCTCACTTCTAGTTTGACATGAGACCAGGAGGAATAGAGAAAGGAAGAGAGAGAAAGAGGGAAGGGATTCTCAATATCAGCGGCAGTGGCAGCCAAATATGTAAGGTTGCCAAACTCCTGGTCTCTCAGATGATCATAAGTCTGGGGGCTCAGTGTGCAGAATGATTGATGTGGGTGACACCTAGAAAATCTTAGGCTTTTTAATTTAATTTAATTTTATTTTATTTTATTTATTTTCTAAGCTAAGGCTAAGAAAGGGGAAGAGGGGTGGCAGAGAGGTGTATTCCGGGGGCAGAGCTGGGGCGGGGCCACACTTCCAGAATGTGTGGCTCTGCCTCTACGTCACTGAGCGTGTTTACCAGTCCTGCTAGGTTTCAGTTCCTCCATCTGAAATGTGTGGACCTAGTTAATCTGCACCTTGCAGCCCCAGTAACTCTCCAAAGCTCAGTGGTGACCCCATGTAGTGCTCACTCAGGGAAGGCTAGCCTCGCGGCCCAGTCCCCTCTCCTCCCCCGGGAGCAGCCAGGAAGGGGACAGAAAGAGGCCAAGCCTTGCCCTTCTATGCCATGGACATGGAGATGCTCAGAGGGTGTGATGGAACCCCAGTGCCAAGGGGAGGGAGGAGGTGCTCGGCCACGCTGCTGCCTCTGCTGTGAGAGGGGAGGGCAGCCCTGAGGAAGACAAGTGGTCCTTCTGGGCCTCCTGGGATTCAGCAGCCTGTGCTACCTGTTCCAGGTATAGCCATGGCCCTTCCAGCTATATCTCCAAGGCCGAGTTTCAATGCTCTTGTGGCCTGACACATGACCTCACACTTCTGCAACTGTTTCCTCAGGCATAAGCCTGTCTTCTCAGGCTGTTGGAAAGAGTTAAATTTGGACATTGGATGTAAAAAATTGTATCTTAGCACACAGTAGGGCTGCATAAATGTACCTCATCTTCACCTCCATGGTCAACCTAGACCCCACACAGGTAAGAGGCAGCAGGTAGAAGAGCCTCCATCTTTCTGTGTCCAGGGAGCCTGCACCCCTGGATAGGCTTATAGGAAGGGACAGCAGGGTAAGCTCCTCACCAAAGGAGCCTGGCCACCTCCTTTCACGTCCCAGAGGTAAGAACACAGACCCTTAGGCTTGCCTCTCTGCAGAGGCCTCCTCTGGTGCAGGGGGTCACTGTGAGAGTGAGCAGTGTGTATGCCAGTCCACAGGCACATATGGACTCAGTCCTAGGAAACCGATGCCTACAACTGCTGCAGCTAACACTTCCCATCCCAGCCACAGGCTTGTGGGATCACCAGAACGTTCCAAGAGGTCAGCCATACAGAGACTGCCTGGTGGCCCATTTCACAGATGCAAAATCATGACTTTCCTGAGGTTACACTGCCAGCAGACAGAACCTGGCGCTTACAATCTCAGCCACAAACCAGTGCAACAACACAATGGCACTTGCTGATCCTTTCCCCTCACCCAAATGCCCACCGGATTTTCACCCCAAGGAAAGAAAGAGTGCTGAGGATTACTAGCCTGGAAGTTCCCTGGAGCATGATTCTATCCCTGGTATCATGTGCTAGCTCTGTGACCTTGAATAAGTAACTCAACCTCTCTGTGCTACAGCTTCCTCCTCTATAAAATGGGAAAAATAACACCTGCTTCTCCCATTTGGGAAAATAAGACACCTCACACAGAACCTGGCACACTTGAAGTGCTCGGTTAACAGTGATAGGTACACAGTTGGATATATATCTATCTTATCAGCGGTGCAGCAAGCAGCCCACAGGTCAGTAAACGTTAGCAAAGGACCTTCTGTGTGCCAGGGCCCACGCTAGCTGTTCCCTACGCTCCACTTTCCTGAATTCCTCATATCTCCTAAAGGATTCTTACCCCCTTTCTCCAGATAAAGAAGCACTCTCAGAGAGAACCTAACTAAGGTCACAGGGCAAAGAAGTCACAAGACGCAGCTGGACGCCAGGGTCAGTGCCGGCAGCCTCCCTCCCTCCTCGCCCAGCTAAGGAGAAGACCCAGAGAGGGCAGGTCACCTGCCCAAGGTCACGCAGGAGACAGTAGCTGAGGCCGAGGGTTTCTGTCGCGACTCCCCTTCCCAGCCGGGCCCCTCCAGTCTGCAGGTCTGCGTGCGAGAGTGCGCGCATCCCCTGGCGCATCCCCTGGGTCTGTCGGTCTGTCTGGGTGTCTCCCCAGCCTCTGGCACCGAGGAAGGGCGTTCGCAGTGCCCAGCCCGCGCTCCACGCCCGCAGCCGCCAGACGGCAGCGCCTGCGCCCCGCAGCCCCAGCCTGTGCGCGGGAGCCGCCGGGGCCAAGGCGCAGCGGCGGGCGGGCTGGCGAACGGTCCTCGTCGCCGCGCTCCTGTCTGAGCTCCAGAGAAGCCCAGCCGGCAGGTGCCGGCACCAACCCTCGAGATGAAGAAGCTCCAGGAAGCTCAGCTCCGCAAGGTAGTGCCCCGGCCGGCGCACCTGAAAGAGGCGGGAGGGTCGGGAGGATCAGGAAGGGAAGGGAGGGGTGGGGGCGGCGCGGACACCCGGGAAGCTCAGGCTCCAGAGGCCGGCAGAGCTGGGGGGGAGGATTAGGAGAGGGGCCGGGTCATGGTCTCCCCTCCCCAGCCCCTAGGATGTGGAGACTGGCGCCCCGGGGCACTGGGCCTGGCC
Source organism: Dinomys branickii (assembly GCA_004027595.1). Classification (NCBI taxonomy): domain Eukaryota; kingdom Metazoa; phylum Chordata; class Mammalia; order Rodentia; family Dinomyidae; genus Dinomys; species Dinomys branickii. The sequence continues at coordinate 43,631 of PVLD010000329.1, read as the reverse complement.
CTGCGAACAGGTGTCTGCAGCCCTAGGAGACGAGGGGTAAGGGTAGCTGGGGCCGGATACCCACCTTTCCCGGTCCCCTGCCCACTCCCGCAGGAGCTGATTGCCGGCTAAGGAGTGTTAGAAGCAGAGGGCCAGCCCTGGGCCGGACTAATTTCGGGGTAGGATATGGTCCTGGCGCCCCTCAGGCCACTCAGTTCTGAGGCCGCCTCTCTGCCAGCCTCCACAGACCCGCTCCGTGCCTGCCTGCTCTGGCCCTGCAAGCCCATCACCTGCTCCCTCCTGCTTCCCTTGGCAGCTCTGCGGACCCTGCTGAGACCCCCGCGTTGTCCCTTTCTCTGCAGGGCTGGAGAGAAGCAAAGGCAGGCAAAGAGCGGGGTGAACAGGACCTCCAAGGAGCCTGGGGGGAGGCGAGGTGGGCATGAAAGGTGAAGGGGGAGCCCTGGGGCAATTCCCCGGCTCTCGGCTTACAGTACCAGTCCTGGCCAAGGAGTCAGAACTCCGGGTACTGTTCCTGCAGCTGCCACCGGCCATCCTCTAACCGTGCCCAGTCTGGGGCCCACTGGGTGTGAGTAGAGTGCAGGATGCTGTGACCCGGAAGGGGCGCACGGGCTGCTGTCATCACTGCCATGCGCCCTCCTCCCACACAAGCACACGCTCATTCAAGCTCTGCGCTCGGACAGCCAGGCGTGGATGGCATCGCTTAGGAAGAGGACCTTTTCTACTGGCTGACTTGATGCTGTGGGGCCATTTGTGGGCCCCTTGGGTCCTCTGAGTGCTGTCCCTATTTTTTTCTACTCTTTCTTCTCTTTGTTCTCCCTACTTGACAAGAGCCTTTGCCCCTCTTTGCCAGAGGGCTGCAAATTGCATAAATAGCCATGTGTCTGAAGAGCTGGGAACTTAAGCAGCCGTATGTCATTCAGTTCTCCAAGCATTCTGCAAATTGAATCTTATTGTCCCCATTTCATCAATGAGGCAAGTAAGGTAGAGGGGGGAGGCTCACTGCTTACCCAAAGGTGAGATGAGCAACCTAGATCTGCTGGGGCCAGTTCCTCTTTGGTCTGGAAGAGAAGAGGGAGAACATGCCAGGATCAGTAAGGAAGCAGCACAGCTCAGAGCTGAGCACTGGACTTGGAGTCAGGGATCTCGGTCCTTTTACCCTGCCCTTAATTTGTTATTTGACCTTGGGCTCATCCCTTCCACTCCCCAGAACTTGGCTTCTTCATCTACACAATAACAGAGTTGGAGTCCAGATTCTATTGTCTCTCGGGCAGTTCTGCCTCTCCAGGCCCTGCAGGGGGCACCTGCGCTGCTGGTTCAGAAAAGAGAAAATTCAGGTCTTGCACACTTGGGTGTGTGCTCCTGCATGATCCTGGAATGGGGATTGGGATGCTCAGGAGCCAGAGCTCCCACCCAGGTGGAAGTGTGAAGTGGTTGTGTACTCGCAACCCTGCCCCATTTATCTGGTTGCTGTCCTCTGTGTCTTGACCAATCCCATCCTCGCTGTGTCAGCATCCTAGGATTCACCCCACGGTGGCATTAGGGGCTCCTGGTGGGCTCCTGATTGGTTCAGCTTTGGAGACCCCATCCCTGGCCCTGAAACAGAAGCAAGCTTCCCTCTGATTGGGGGAGGAGGAGGAGGAGCTGGCAACATCCTGCTCTTGGAACTCTTGTCACCATGGAAACAGAGCTGGGACCGCTCTGTGAGCATGGAAAGGGCAGCTTCTCTAGAGAGATCAGAGGAGTCTCATTACCAGGACCTCCTGCCAGATGGCCTGAATGGGACAGGAAAGTCCCAGGTGACAGGCATGCCTTGCTACCCAATGCCAAGGGCCAGTGTTAACTGGCCGCTGCTGCATCCTTCCTGGAGATCACCTGGGAGCAGAGATTTCAGAAGACTGATACTCACTCAGCTGGAGAGGCATCCCTAGGGGAAGGGAGGGTTTCAGGTAAGTCTGGGAGGGGCTGCTCACCTTGGCCTGTCCAAAATCACTGCTAAGGAACTGTTCAGGCAGCACTGTGTGTTCCAACTCTTGCAGCCTAGTGACTTTAAAGGCAGCTTTTTCACTTCTGTCATTGTTACCATCACCTGTGATCTTGCCAGGCTTTCCTGTCACCCTTACCCTACCCTCTGTGACCCTCTCCCCGACCTCCTACTGAAGATGGAATCCACAGCCTTGCACAGGCCAGGCAGGCACCCACCACTGAGTTACCCTAGCCCTCCCTTAACCATTTTGATCCCAGCAGTGCTTATATAACCAATGCCTAGTAAAGCCTCTTCGGTCACCACCTGACTTATTTGCACAGTGTTATGAGGAGGAAGTCATCTGGTCAGTAACTCAGACTGAGTCCCCAGGTCAGGCTTGGATCTGACCCTTAGGGGTTTGAACTGTCCCCAGCAAAGGCTGTGGTGAGCTTACCTCATGGACCACCAGAGCCAGAAGCCTCACTGACCTTCATCTTCCCAAGCACAGCACATCCCAGCATGCTGACTCCTTGAGATCCTCTTCTTAAGCAGATCTGGGAAAATTGCATTCTAGTCCTTATTTGGGATTGTGTGTATTGGTCCATTAAAAGATACAGCAAGTCCAGTAGTAAAGACACATATTTAATTTTGTGTTAACCCAGCTTTTCTCAAACATCTTTGACTCAAGAACCCTTTCTTCATGCAATACCTATGAACATGTGATATATCTTGAGAAATGCTGATCCATGCAGTCCCCTTTGTCCAGGTGGGGACACTGAGGGTCAGAAGACTTACAGTGTCAGGCAGCGCATTAGTATAGACCTTGGACTAGAATTACAGCCTCCTGACCCCCCATTCCATTCTAGTGTTGCCCCAGATTTCCTGCAAGCATTTCTCAACAGGAAGCAGAGGTCATTTCTCCTCTCTGAAGACCCTAAACAGTTATTTACTAATGAGCTTTCTTTGTATTTCCATTTTTCTCTGCCATAGGGTGTGAATTGCAGAGCAAGCAGGCAAGTTATGGCTCCCCTTTCTCCTGAACCCTTCCTGGGTCAAATGCTGGGAGCTGCTCTGAATTTCAGATGTTCATCCTTGTTCTTTTGGGCTTCCTTCCAGGTACTAGGCCTAGGCAATTGTGGTCAGACCATCTTGCATTTCCTAGGCCAGGATCCCAAGCGGCTAGAGCAGGGCCTCCATCTCCCAAGCCCAGCCAGAAGGAAGAATGCCCATTGGACCTCTCTGTCCCCTTTGAATCATGGAAGGATATGTTAGAGACAGCTGGCCTCCATTCCCCTCTGCACTTTTCTCTCCGCCAGTGACAGCAAGATTCTAACTCTCTGAGACAGATTAGGGCTTAATAGCATGTGCATACTCAGGAGCCAAAATCCACAGACTGCACTTGGCTCCTCGAGCTGCACAGCATAGTTCTAATTCCTCCCTCAAGGAGCCCTTGTTTTACCAAATCATCCACTTCCTGTGTTAAGGGCTCCTGGCTCTTCCCTTTGTCCCCTTGCAGCCACTTTCCCTGAACATCCTTCTATTGGCCATCTGCTCTTTGGACATGCTTCACACTGTCTCTGTGTCTTTCTTAAACTCAGATGCCTAGGGTGGAAATGAAACTCAACCTGCACAGTGCGGGAAGACATGGAAAGTCTGAGTTCAAGACCCAGTTCTTTCACTCACCAACCAGGTCAAAATCTTGGCTGCTCGTGACCCCTCACTGAGCCTCAGTTTTCCTTGTGCTTAGAAGCTAGTTTAGATGAGTACTTCACTTGCGTGGTGGTCTGAGGATGGACTCAGGTGATGGGAGTGAAATATTTACTGCAGGCTCTCAGTATGTTGTCATTATTAGTAAGATCGTTATCAGCAGCAGTAGCAGCAGCAGCAGCAGCAGCAGAGGACCATCCCCTAACCTGGCTGCTGCTAGCCACACTGAGATCAGGTAGCTTTCTCAGTGCCTAGGCCACCTGCTGGTGCCTAAGGATCTTCCACACATGACCGTGCGAATCCAGATGATAGCACCTGATTATCTAAACCAAGACAGCATCTTTCCATTCAGCCCTGTCCACTTCTGTATTCCTGCCTTGGTGGGGTCACAGCTCCAGCCTGACCTCACCCGTCTTCCTCCTCACTTTGGTCTTCCTTACTGACAGCCCATCACCCCAGACCTGCTGATGACCCCCAGTGACCAGGGCGATGTGGATCTGGATATGGACTTCGCTGCAGACCGGGGCAACTGGACAGGCAAGCTGGACTTCCTGCTGTCCTGCATTGGCTACTGTGTGGGCCTGGGGAACGTCTGGCGCTTCCCTTATCGGGCCTACACCAATGGAGGAGGTACGGCCTCAGTCCAGGGGAGGGGGGTCCGGGGTGACAGACCAAAGCTCCGGGGCAGTGAGCTTTTCTGCCACCTCAGCCACTGTCTCCGGTGTGACCTTGCTCCCTCCTATCCAGCCAGCCCCTCCTCCTTCCTTCTCCCAGGATGGACACCCACATGCTTTTCCCTCTGAGGCACACGCTCCCTGGACCCCATACTGTGCGATAAAGGCTTCATCTGTCTATCAGGGATCAGTGAGCTTTTAATATTCTCCCCACCACTTCCATTTCCTCTTTTGAATTGACAGTATTTCCTCCTCTTCTAGTTTTTTCCATTCAAAACGCAAACACACACACACACACACACACACACACACTTCCTTTTGTCCCTGCTTCTCTGATGAGTGACATTGTGAATTCATCAACAGTAGCTAGGGTCAAGCACTCAACATCTGCCAGGCCCTGGACTTGGTGTGGGTCTCCTTTAACCCTCACAGCCCACCTGGGTGAACACCATGGCATGATAAGACAGGGCGAATTATAGTGGGCCAAGTTTCTTGTCCAAGGTCACACAGCCCCCATGGTTCCAACATTCCAACCCAGAGCCAAGCACCATGGCAGAGTCCTATAATCCCAGCTACTAAACAGGCTGAAGCAGGAGGATTGCAAGTTCAAGGCCAGGCTGGGCAAGTTAGTGATATCCTGTGTTAAAAGAAAATAAAAGTAAAGGGCTAGGGATGTAACTCAGTGGGAGAGTGCTTACCTCACTTATGTGAGGTCCTATGTTCAATCTCCAACATCACAAACAAATCCAACTGGGACAGTCTTCTCCAGGCCCAAGGTGGATCCCATCTCCAGCCATCTCCACCAGACTTGTAAAGGGTGGTATATTGGTGCAGTGAGAGAAATCCAGTGAAACAGCACCGATGTGCTCATATGACCAGGAATGTGGGGCTGTTGCAGCCACTGAGACTCCAGGGACGCTCAATGTCCACAGCTCTGCCTAACTTCTCTCCCTCTCCTCGCTTCCCTACCCCACTTTATCTGCTGACCTTGTTATTTCCTGAGGCAGGTTCTGCTCTGCCCTGCAGTTGGGGCCAGGGAAGATGACCACAGACACCTCTGGAATGGTGCAGGTCCTCAGCAGGTTTCGCAATCCAGAGCTTTCCATCTGATTAAGTGTAGACAGCGTTGCAGGAAGGTTTCTAGATGGCCTGCCTTGGGATATGGCCATAGAGGGGCCCAAGGGAGGGCAAGTGTGATGGCAGCCCTTGCAGGGCTGTAAGGTGGAGGATAGCTCTCTGAAGAAGGTGGGTGCCAGCAACACAGAACAAAGGAGGAAAGGATGTCGGGCCCAGGAAACCACAGGTGGCAGTCTTGAGTCTCTGAGGCACATAGCCAAGAAAGGAGACCAGATTGGAGCCAGGTTCTGAAGGACAGCAACTCCTGTCCTGAGGAGTGTGCACTTGCTTTAATGAGGAATCCCCTCATTTCATTGTTCATTCATTCCTTCATTCATTCACTCACTTGCTCCGCAGGTGGTTCCCAGGGCCTGCTCCAGGTCAGCCCCATTTGGGGCATGTTGCTAGGAAGATGAGAAAAGCCCTGCTGGCCCCCTTGGCCCTCACAGGCCTGATGAAAGAGAGACAATAGCCCCACAGGCTCAGGGGCCCAGCGGTGTCTGCTATGGAGGGGGTTGGGGTGGAGCCGGGCTCTGGGGGAGCTGACCTTCCGAGCCCCTCCCAGCCTTCCCTGTTCCTTGCAGGCGCCTTCCTTGTGCCCTATTTCCTCATGCTGGCCATCTGCGGCATTCCCCTCTTCTTCCTGGAGCTCTCCCTGGGCCAGTTCTCCAGCCTGGGACCCCTGGCCGTCTGGAAAATCAGCCCCCTCTTCAAAGGTGAGGCCTCAGTGGTCCCTGGGCTGGACTGTCTGAGGGACCGCTGCGTCAGACTCAGCCTCCCAGCAGAGAGGGGAGTGAAGGCAGGAGGTGATAGCTTCCTGAACCACTCAGCTGGGCCCACAGAGGCTCGGGGCCCTCTAGCAGCGCCTTTCCCCACACCAGGTGCCGGTGCAGCCATGCTACTCATCGTAGGCCTGGTGGCCATCTACTACAACATGATCATCGCCTACGTCCTCTTCTACCTCTTCGCCTCCCTCACCAGCTCCTTGCCCTGGGAACACTGCGGCCACTGGTGGAACACGGAACGCTGCCTTGAGCACAAAGGTGCCAAGCATGCCAACGGCACACTGCCACTCAACCTCTCCAGCACCGTGAGCCCCAGCGAGGAGTACTGGAGGTCAGGTGCCCACGCCGCTGAGACCGGGCAGAGAGGGTGTGCTCTGGCACAGCATTCAAGGGTAGCGTTAGGCGGACTCTTCAAAGAGTTGGCTCTTTGACCTGGAACAATGTATTTGGGTTCTGTTGCTTTCTTTTTAGAACGAGGGAAAAGACTGTAGCTGTTTCAGAAGTTGGTCATGAGGAGGAAAGGAAAGAATGCATAGGCAATCCTGCAGTCTAGTCCGGACCGTGGTAAATGCTCACTGATAAGCCTGACACAGAGGTGATGGTAACAGTGGTAGTGACATTTTGGAGTTTCCATTTCCTCTTCTGTAACAGCGGAGGTGATGATAGTACCTGCTTTATGGGATGTTATCTACTCAGTCGTTTGCTTATTCATTCTCTTACTAAATACGTATGAGCATCTACTATACCATAGGTAAATATGTAGCGTGAGGGCCAGAGCCATGCATAGGAAGGACCGTCTCAGATGAATACAGGAGAAATGAGACGAATGGCGTTGCACTGCTGTGAGGCTTAAAGGGATTCAGGTAAAACTGAATGCGAAGCCTGCACATGGCAGCTGTCAGGAGGGTATCGCTGCTCATCACTTGTCCCAGTGCCCCATTCCACAGCTGGGAAGACAAAACCCCGGGCTTGCTCAGCCCTGGCTAGCAGAGGCGGTATTGCTGCATAGAACTTCTGATTCCTATCCTGTTCTGGGGCACTCTACAGAAGCCTGATCCCTGTGTGAGGACCACTGTCTGACCAGAGAGCAGTATGGACCCCTCACCCCTTCCACTGCAGAAGGTGCTCTTGAGAATTCCCTCAGACGGGCCCCTGTCTGGAACCGTCTCTCCAGTCTGCGTGGGCTGCATAGTCCATCGTCTGTGCCTGTCACAGCCGTCCGCAGTGCCCACGCCTGCTGAAGAGCAGGTCTGACCGTGGGAGAGGATGGACTCAGGTCTGCAGCTCAAAGCCAGAACCTGATGTGGTCACTGGCAGCTGCCAGGAGTCTCCATGGCAATGCCATGAGCCACTGCACCAGTAGAGATGCTGGCAGGAGGTGGTACAGCGAGCAGGGCCTGATGGAAGGGAGTGAAGTAGAGGGGCTTTCAGGAGGCCAGGAAACCCCCAGGGAAAGGTGGGGTGCCACAGACTAGCAGTAGGAAGAGCTGTTACCCACCCTGAACCACAGAGGTGAGAGCCGGAACCCAGGAGGTTGGAGCTCAGAAGAAGGCCTGCCCAACCAGAACTGTGGCTTGGGGCAATGGCCGCAGCCAGACTCCCAGGGTGGTGGTGAGGGGGCGTGCTTATGTGAACACATACCAGACCCCTCTCCCCGTCCCCTTCCTGTGTCCCGCTGCTGCCTCCCCATAGGCAGTGGAAGCGGAAGAGGAAGGGAGCCAAGGTGAGGGGTCAGTTAGAGTCCTTGGAACAGCTGGTGAGGGAAAAATGAGAGGGGCAGGGAGGCTGTTGCATGAAGAGTTGAAAGGCCTCACTGCACACAGCTGTGCTCCAGGCCCGTGGACAGTGACCACAGGACCTTTGTCTCTTACAGCCGCTATGTCCTGCACATCCAAGGCAGCGAAGGCATTGGCAGCCCTGGGGAAATCCGCTGGAACCTCTGCCTCTGCCTGCTGCTGGCGTGGGTCATCGTGTTCCTCTGTATCCTCAAGGGTGTCAAGTCCTCGGGCAAGGTAAACTTGGAGGCCCCAAGGCCTGAGAGGGTGGGGAGGGCTTCCTGGAGGAGGCAGGCAAGCACTGGGGCTGAGAGTTGCTCAGACTTCACCCAGAGGAGGGAGGAAGAGGGCATGAGATGGGGCAAAGCAGGAGGAGAGTTGAGAAGAGGGCAGGGACAGTGGGCTGGGCCACTTTCCTGGATGGGCGGGGTCTCAGGTTGTTCAAGTTGGTTTCATACCCAGTGCTGATTCTCTGAAGAGGCTCAGTGATGTTTGTTGAATGCAGGATGGGCCTGAGACGCCAGCGAGCCAAACCCAGCTGTGATGCTCAGTTAGGAAGTCCAGAGGTCTGCTGCAGGTGCAGCTGGGCCCAGGGTCACAGGATGGCATGAGGAACCCCTTCTCTGGCCTCTCTGGAAAGCCAGGCCTCCCTCTGTGTCGGCTCCCTTCTTCAGGAGTCTGCCTCCAAAGCCCCAGACTTACACTGTACCCAACTGGGGAAAGGCTTCTCATTTCTGCTTGCACAGTCACAGAACTGAGTCTTACTGGGTGAGAGGGGTGGTGCACCCACCCCTGAACCAATCTCAGTGGCCAGCAGGGTTGAATGCTCTGCTGGACCAGAGGTCAGTCCCTTGTAGGGAAAGATGAGGTGCCGTATCTGAAGAAGGCAAACTAGTTGCTGTGAAGGAGAAGCCGTTGATGTCCGCTGTAGGTGGAAGGGGCAGGAAAGGCAGCCCCTATTACAGATGAATTCGAAGGGTCCCCTCGGGAATTATACTTTAGCGCTTGTCCCTGTGCTAAGTGCTAAGAAGTACTTCCCATGAGGAACAGGGCTATTCCAAGAAGAATGAGCGTAGGGTAAAAGCTTTTAGGAAGGGGAGGGGCAGTCATGGTCACAGCTAAGGGTATTGAGGCATTCCAGGGCTTGCTGAAGAAGTGTGCGGGGATGTGGCAGAGGCAGAGGGAAGTCTGGGAGCATCGAACCCTCGGTGACTATGCAGAATAAGCTTGCAAGGCCAGGTGAAGGCAGACAGTAGTTGACTAGTATTTTATGAAAAAAATTTCCTTGTGAGGTTGGGGATTGAACTCAGGGCTTTGTGCATGCTGACCATGTGCCCTACCTCTGACTGCATCACCAGCCCAGAAGGATTCTTACCACTACAGCAGTGGCTTGCACCAGATGCCTTGGCAAGGGGGCGACAGCACACTGCTAATGGGCTGGATGGGTGGAGGCAGGAGGGAGTGAAGCATGTACAACAAGGATGAGGGCGAGTTCCTGGCCTGGGCCACCCAAGGGGAGACGAGTGTCTAAATGAGGGTGTCAGGAGGAGGAAAGATGTAGAAGGGAGGTCCCCGGCCTCTGGCTCCCTGCTTCTCCTGTCTCAGGTGGTGTATTTCACGGCCACGTTCCCCTACATCATCCTGCTCATGCTGCTGGTCCGCGGAGTGACCCTCCCCGGGGCCTGGAAGGGCATCCAGTTCTATCTTACACCCCAGTTCCACCACCTGTTGTCTTCCAAGGTGAGGGTCCTGGAAAGGCTGAGCCAGGCTGAGGATTGGGAAGAGGGTTTGGCGGGGAAGAGAGGGGGTGGGGGAGGAAACGCCCACTCGGAGAGTCCCAGCAGCAAGCAGTGTATGCGGCCCTCATGTGTGTCTTTTTCACTTATTATTCTTAAAAATCCCTTGAAATAGACATTACTGTCCACATTTTACATGTGAAAAATCTTTAGTTCTTAAGAATGAATGATAAGCTTAAGGCATGTGACTAGAGAGTGCCAGAGTTGGGATTCCAGTCCAGATCTGTTGGACTCCAACCCCAGGAAGGTACTGGTACTGGTGCTGCTAACAGCATGGCACGGACAGCTAGCATCCACTGTGTACTGGCCCATGGCTGTGCCTGAGCCTACTCTAGCACTGTGCTAAAGAACAGTGGTTTAATTTCTACTGGCCCCTGTTTATGAGGCAGACACTATCCCTGTTCCCCCATCACCAACAAGGTGCCTGCAGCCCAGAGCAGTGATGTGCAGCTACAAAGCAATGGAGCTGGGATTCCTGCCCAGGTCTCTCTGACTCTAGGCAGAAAAAAAAAAGTTTGTAGGTGCTCACTATCAACGAATCTGCTGGAAGCTTTGCATTAGGAACTACTTACTTATGGACTGGACCAAGCTTAGAGATCAGCTGGGAGACTAGGTAGGAAACAGGCCAGGGAGGGGAGGGGCTGGTCCACATCCTGCAGTGCAAGTGCTAGAGCTGAGCTTGTGGGCCTGGCTTCCGCACACTGGGCCTGGACTGCGTGCCCTGCCCCAGCCCCATGCCCTGGCTTCTCCAGCCTGCCCTCCACACCCACAGTGTGCCAGCTCTGCCTCTCTGCCCTCTCTCTTCCTCCTTCCCTGGCACAGGTATGGATCGAAGCTGCGCTTCAGATCTTCTACTCCCTGGGTGTGGGCTTCGGGGGTCTTCTCACCTTTGCCTCCTACAACACATTTCACCAGAACATCTATAGGTCAGTGCCTGCAGTTTCTCAGCCCCCTGGGGCTGAAGCAAGAAGGAAAGTGGCAGCCAGGGAGGGCCTTCTGGGTTGAGGGCACGGCCTTCTTACCCTACCCTGTGGCCGGACCTCTCCTGGCAGAGACACCTTCATCGTCACTCTGGGCAACGCCGTCACCAGCATCCTGGCTGGCTTTGCCATCTTCTCTGTGCTGGGCTACATGTCGCAGGAGCTGGGCGTGCCTGTGGACCAAGTAGCCAAAGCAGGTAGGCAGGGAGCTAGGGTCTGGTGTGAGGGTGTGTGCAGACCAGAGAGATCGTAAAAGTGTATGGGGTGTGTTGTGTGCCTTGCAAGAGTTTGCACATGCCTGCACATGCAAATGAACATGTCCTAGTTGGTTCCTGGGTGTCTGTGTATAAAGGAATAGGTATGCAGAGGTGTACTATGTTATTAGTTTGTGTCTGTAGGTGAGTCTGTGGAGGTTATCTTATCTCTTGTGCCTTGTTGGTCCAAAAGAGCCATATCCTGTGGTGAGCTGTGCACAAGTGAGAATGAATCAAGGGTGAGAATGGTCTTGTGAATCAGTGTGACTTGTGCCAGTGGATGTCAATATGTATGTTTTAGTGGGATTCTTTGTACAAACGATTGTGTACACACATGCATTCTAACGAAGTTTTGCATTTGGAGCTTATGTTTATTCATGCACTCATTACTAAGTCATTTATTCTATTAGATTTACTGAGCAGCTGGGCTGACCCATATCCTCCAGGTTAAGACAGCATTACAAGCATATGTTTGGTGCATGTTCCTGAGTGTGCCTGCACAGATGTGTGTGTACGGAGTGTGTATGTGGGGTCACCGCATGCGCCAAGCTGCTGACCTCGTGTGCTCTTGGCCCAGGCCCCGGCCTGGCCTTTGTAGTCTACCCACAGGCCATGACCATGCTGCCTCTGTCGCCCTTCTGGTCTTTCCTCTTCTTCTTCATGCTTCTGACGCTCGGCTTGGACAGCCAGGTGAGGCTTCTCTGTGGTGCGGGGCCTGGCAGTGTGTGGGGGAGAAGGCTTACCCCACCTCCTGCCTCCCACCTTCCAGTTTGCCTTTCTGGAGACCATTGTGACAGCAGTGACAGACGAGTTCCCATACTACCTGCGGCCCAAGAAGGCGGTGTTCTCAGGCCTCATCTGTGTGTCCATGTACCTGATGGGGCTGATCCTCACCACCGATGTGAGTGTCCTGCTGGAGGAGGGTAGGCAGGGCAGGGTGGGCACATCACCTGCAGCTGTGTCTCCGGCCCAGCTGAACAGGTCACTGAGACACCTGCCTTCCTCATTTTGAAGAACCTATCACTCCCCAGGCCCTGCCTCCAAAGGGAGGCAACGCAGCCTTGGCAGAATCTTGCAGAATCTGGAGATGTGGGTTCAAACGTTGCTCCTGCACCTGCTGAGTGCCCTAAGCCAAGTGACTGCGCCTGAGCCTGTTCTCATTGTTAGGTGGGGCTTCTGTCACACAGGGCTTGTGGGAGACTCAAGGAGGTGAAGCAGGAGCACTGGTGGGCAGGGGCCAGGGTCGTGTGTCATCATCTTGCTCTCCTGGCAGCCTGGCTCCTTGCTGCTCACTCCCTGCTAGGAAATGGAAGCTGTGGTGGAGAGTGGAACCGGGGAGGGGCCCAGAGCTGCGACTTGTGTTTCAGGGGGGCATGTACTGGCTGGTCCTTCTGGATGACTACAGCGCCAGCTTCGGGCTGATGGTGGTGGTGATCACCACGTGCCTCGCCGTCACCCGGGTTTACGGTGAGAAGGGGCCTGAGAGTCGGAGCTGATGCTCCCTGACATGGGAAGATGGTCTCTGTGTGGGGGCCCTTTTGTCTGGTGGGAGGGGGCCGCTGGGGCAAGGGGCTTCTGTGAGCCGACCCTGGGGCCGTTCCTCCTCCTTCCCTACACAGGCATCCAGAGGTTCTGCCGAGACATCCACATGATGCTGGGCTTCAAGCCGGGCCTCTACTTCAGAGCCTGCTGGCTGTTCCTGTCCCCAGCCACACTCCTGGTAAGCAGGGTGGGAGGGAGGGTTGCTGACTGACTGCTCCGTATTCAGTCTGATAGGGCCGCCATGACACAGAGCCGAGCCTCTATCCAGGCTGCAGGTTGGATGGGAGGGTCCCAGCCCACACCTCTCTCCCTTTACAAGGCCCACAGCTTTTGTAGCTGTGCTAGGCCAGCCTTGCCTTTGGTTGGCAAGAGGGTGGGGTTTTCCCAGGCCTCAGGGCCTCAACGCTGGGCTTTCTTGGTCTTGAGTCGGGACTGTTCAGGGGCAGGCCATCTTAAGAAAGGGTGCTTCAGAGCTGAGCCGTCCCAGCTTTGGGTCAGCTTGGAGCTGCACTAGCTCAGGCTTACAGAGTCTCCGGGGTTGTGGTAGCTCAGGTTCTGGTACCATTTAGGACTCTGGGTGGCTCTGGGCTGTGCTATATCAGGTCTTGGGAAATGACTCAGAGCCAGGCGTCCCAAGCCCTAGAGGCCACTATGATGCTGAAGTCCCCACCCTGCAGGCCTTGCTGGTGTATAGCATTGTCAAGTACCAGCCCTCAGAGTATGGCAGCTACCGCTTCCCTGCCTGGGCCGAGCTGCTAGGCATCCTCATGGGCCTGCTGTCCTGCCTCATGATCCCCGCTGGCATGCTGGTGGCTGTGCTTCGAGAGGAGGGCTCGCTGTGGGAGGTGAGTCTGCCCTTCCTGTCCATCTTTGCCCTCCGAGCTCTGACCTTGTCCTGGACTCCCATACTTTACCAGGACATTGGGCACCTCTTTAGCCTGAAGAGACCTGCTTGTGTGAGGCAGATTCAGAGGCCTGAGGTCCTACCTTTGGTACCTCCCAGCACATAGAATCTTGGTAGGGGTACAAAAGACCACGGATGAAAGGCATGGCCTAAAATCCCACCATGGATTGGGCCAGGATCAGGACTTGAACTCAGGTGACCACTTAGAGTTTCCTGTTGGAACACAGAGTTCCTCGGGCAGCACCGAGGAACCCCGAGAGGTGGACTGGCACCTTCCCCCTGCTGTGTCCCATAGGTGGCCTTGGATAGAATAATGGTGCGAGCCTTGCCTCAGATGGGGCTTTGTGAAAAGACCCAGAAAACAGAGTACAAGCTATTGGGCACAGGGGTCACTAGGCCTCAGAAGAGGGAAACGGCAACCTTTTGTGGGCCCTGGGATGTGATGTGTGACCAAAGCAAGGCCTTGTCCACCTCTGTGCCTCGGGACACTCTCTGCACACTGAGCCCTTCACTTCTGCAGCTGCTGGTGTGGAGTCCTCTGGTGGCCAGAGGCAGTCATTGTGAGTGGAGCTGGAGAGCCTGATGGGTTACGGAGGGAAAGTAGGGACCCTCCCCAGCACACGTTCTATCCGAGGGGTGCTGGAGCCAGCCAGTCCTGGCTTTTGAGAGCTGCTTGTTACATATTCAGGAGTGCTGTGAGCCCACTGCCAGGCACTGGCAGCTTGGAATTGACAGTGGTGGGAAACAGGTTACATGCTGGCCCTTCCCATGCTTGCTGATAGCTCGGTGCTGCCCCACCCCAGCCCCATGGCTGTACCTTCCCTGCAGCCCACCCATCACCTCTGAGTCTCCAAGCAGAGAGAGGCTCACTCCCTGCTACCTTCAGCAGCAGAAGTGCATTGTGACTGTACCCTTGACCACAGGAGCAGCCTAGCGTCCAGCTGCTGCTCTGTCTCTGACTGCTGTGCGACTTTTGGCAAACCCTTCCATTCTGTGAACCCCAGGAGTGCCCCCCTGTGCTCCTAAAGGACCATCTGCCTGCTTTAGGGAGTCAGGAAGGGCAGACAGAGCGGAGAGCTGCTCATTGGGGCTCAGGTTCCAGGAAGCTGATGATCCGTCAGGCTTAGTGACCAGCTAGTGGAAACTCTGGGCTCCCAGCAGCCACTGCCAGAGCTACCTGCTGCCCACAGCCCAGAGCCAGGCGGAGGGGTACAGGGTGGTGAGCAGTGCAGAGGACTCACTGGCTCAGGAGTGCCACCTTCAGAGGCCAGGGTGTCCAGCACTCACTCCTTAGGATCAGAACCCTGGGTCTGCCATTTGTCAGCAGCATGAATGACCCTGAGCAAGCGTCTGTGCCTCTCTTTTTTTCCCCACCTTTAAAATAAGGACAGTGATACCTACTTATAGGACTTTTGTGAAAAGAAAAGGAGCTCACTGACATAGCATGGTGGGGATAGAAATGCCAAGTAATTCAAAGTTTAGGATGGAGTTGGCCTGCCTGGGTTCAAAGCCCAGGACCACCACTTCCCACCCTTGTGACCTCAGCTATCTTAACTAACCAGTCTGAGCTTTAATTCTTAGACAAATCCATGGGGCAGAGGGTGAAGGTGTTACTAGCCCTCTCATGGGGATACCACCAAGACCCCTTCTAGTAAGCAACATGGCACAGAGTCGATCGCAGTAAGTGCTCAGTTCCAGAGTAGGGTGATTTTGTTTGGTGATGTTGGGGATGTTGTTGGCTGTCACAGGGAGGGGAGGGGTACAGAGCAGGGCTACTTTCTTCTGCTGGACGGAGGCCAGGAGTGCTGCTAAATGTGCTTCCACACATAGAACGGAAATTTTCCTGAACAAAAGGCTGAGAAACCTGGGTCTGGGCACCCAATTCAGCTGGAAACACATCTAAACCCTCGCAGTTGGGGAACTTGCATTTCAGTGTGGAAGACAGGCACCAGGAAGTACCTGAAGGCAGTGGTAAGGGCTACACTTTAGAAACAACACAAAAATGCACACAGAAGGAACACGAAGGGGTGGAGGAGCCCAGAAAATGCTGGCACAGCAGGCACAGTGGCAATTAGGCAACAGGTGCAAAAGCCCTGAAGCAGGAGGGGTTGGCAGGTCTGAAAGCAGCAAGAGAACGGTGTCCCTGGAGGAGGGGGAGTGGGAGGAGAGAGGCAGGTGCTGAGACCATGAGGTACACAGGGCAGGACACAGAAGGCCGTGGTGGTGCTTCAGATTCATGCTGAGGGAAGAGAAGCTGTTGGCAGGCTTCTGAGGAACGGCTTACACTCTGTGAATCCCTGCACTTCCCACACTGTGAGCACCAGGTGAGCCAGGCCTGAGGCCAGGGGCGCTCCGCACGTGCTGTCCCTGGAACCCACGCCCCGTGGACTCTCCTGCTCTCAGGCGCCTCCTTCTCTCAGAGCCTGCAGCTCTTCTCCCTGGCTGGGCAGGCATAGGGCCCTGGGAATGAGGTCAGAGGAGGAAGGAGCTCTAGATCGTCCAGGCTGAGTCACTACGCAGTCAGCTTCCTCCTCCCATGGAAATGGGCTCAAGAGGGAAAGGTCGAAGTCAGGGCTGGCAGAGCCCAAGGGGTCACTGCAGCCCTGCCTTAGTTCTCCTGGCTCCTCCTAAAATCCCTCAGCTCCTCTGCATTCACCATTTGGGGGAAGGAAGCCAGAGTGGGCTTCTGGCTCCACCCGCAGATGCTTGGAGGAGAGCCCTGCCTCGTCCTCACAACAGTGCTGTTTAGCAGGCGCTGCTCTGCTCCTGGCACCCTGGCAAGGGCATCATCTCAGTGTCGCTATGGCAGCACTCACAACACCAGGTTACAGACCATACCCAAAGGCCACCCAGCTTGTAAGTAGGGAGGTACACTACACACACACACACACTGCCCTGGGGTTGTTGCAGGGACTCAGCCAGGTGACGTGGTCAGGTCTCTTCTCAGTGCCAGCCATAGGCTGCACTTAGTAACTGCTGGCTGTCTCCACCACTGTCACTGCCCTGCCACAGAGGCTCCAGCAGGCCAGCCGGCCAGCCATGGACTGGGGCCCATCACTGGAGGAGAACCGGACAGGCATGTACGTGGCCACACTAGCCGGGAGCCAGTCACCCAAGCCGCTGATGGTGCACATGCGCAAGTACGGGGGTATCACCAGCTTTGAGAACACGGCCATCGAGGTGGACCGCGAGATTGCAGAGGAAGAGGAGTCCATGATGTGAGGCCAGAGGCCAGATGGACAGCAGGCCCTCTCCCTGGGGCTTCACAGCCCTGCCGGGGAGCCTGCCAGGTGCAGCCACACTGCTGGGATTCTGAGAGGCTGAAAGAGTCATGGTGATCCTGGCTCTAGTGCAGTTCTGCCTTGTGACCTGTGCCTGCCCTGAAGCCTCTGTCTGCCCCACCCCAGCACAGCGCTCACTCTGTAGAAGGACATATTAAGGCCAGCAAGGGAGGGACTGGCCCAGGGTCACATGGCAGAGAGGACTTGGTCCCGGGCCTCTGGACAGTCTGTATCCTTTCCCCGTATGGTCACCCTTGTCCAGGGCCCAGCCCTTCTCTGTGCTGGGAAGCTGTCCTCACACTTGTGCACAGCCTGAGCTGCGGGGCAGCGAGAGGCTTGCCAAGCTCCCAAGGCCCTGGATGTTGGGGGCTTAGTGGGAAGGGAGATCCCTGTGGGTTCCTGAGTGCAGGCCCACCTTCCCAAAAGTGGGAGCAGAGGGCCTCGGGGGAAGGGAAGTTTCCCAGAGAAGGAAGGGGCACTCTTCAGCCAGAGCTGCCCCCAGAAGCCAGGGGAGGCCAAGCTTCCCCTGTGGAGCCCCTGTGTGCCTGGCGATGTCGATGGCAGCAGGCTCTCAGGGCGTTCTTGTCCCAGTGAGGGCCAGCAGGGAGGGCAGACAGGTGGTGGGTGGGAGCAGAGCTGAACGATACCTGACATCACTTTGGGTCTCTGCAGGGAGCATTGGGGACAGGATGGACATGGAGGCCTGTGGAGGCAGGCTTGGGGCTGAGAGAGGGCACCAGGATGTGGCAGGGAGGCCCGAGAGTTGTAGCTGTGCAGGTGGGACAGAGGGCTATGGCCAGGGCCCAGGCTCGCTTTTCCCCTCCCCTTCATCCCAGAGGCCCTCACCACCTCCCCCAGTTCCAGGTGCTGCTGAGGTGTCAGCCGTGGCTGTGAGTGACAAGAGAAACTGAGACGGAGAGACACCCGCACATGGTCATCTGTCTGGATGCCACGCGCCATGCTCCAGGGCCCAGCACGAGGGCTGAAGGCCAGATCGGCGGTGGTGCCTGGGGCCCCTCCAAGGCGAGGGTGGGTGTGAGCCTGAGTGGTTTCTTGCTCACAGCGTTCTCCGTGGACGGGGCACCTGGGTGCAGCTGCAGCAGCCTCTGTGCCCCGTCTCTTGGCATCTCCCAGCCCGTCTGTGTTCTGTGAGGTGGTTGTTAATAAACACCACATGAGCTCATCCTCCTGTCTCCTGACTTCTGAGAGCCTGAGGCTGGCAACACAGGCCTGCCCGCCTTCCATTCCCGCTGGCCAGGCGAGGAGACTGAGGCCTGGCCACTGCCTTTCCTGGCTGTCCTGGATCCTACAAACTGCTCTGCACTTTGCTGCGGGGTGGAGGGGCTGAGGATAGAAAATGGACTCTGGCCCCGCAGAGACTACTTAGTTCCTCCGTTTGTCCCCTCAGAGGAACTGAGGTCCACTGTGGGGAAGACACTTGCCAGGTGGCAGATCTGGGCTGGCAGGCCTCTCCTTTGTTTCCTCCTCTGCCTTTCTGGCAGGTGAGGGGTGGAGCTGAAAGACTAGGCATTGGAAGAGCCAGGGTTTCCCTCCTGGCAGGGCATGGCCATATGAAAGAGCCCTGGCTGTCAAATGTGAGGGCCGGGTGTCTGCAAGGCTTTGATTGCAGTGCAAAGGAGGGGCTGCATGTGTGGGAATTAATAATTTCCCCTAACAAAGTGCCAGGCCATCCTACCCCTCTGTTGGGGGTCCCCATGGGAAAAAGGATATATTTGCTAATTTGCAGAGGATACAGAAATGGCCTTCACGAGTCAGGGTGCTTCTTCCCACCCCCAGGGGCAGCTTGGCCTTGCTGGCAGGGCCCCTGGCACTGGGTCTCCCAGCACTTGGTCTCTCCACCTGCCAGGAGCCACTGTCTTGGCATTTCTCACTCTGCTGCCAGGCGCCCGGGAGTGGGAATAGTGCAGAGCCCAGGGATCTCTGCTCTCCAGACTCCAAGTGTGAGCTGTGGGGGGCCTAGGCTGCGCACCCCACAACACCAGGCGCCCCCTCACCAGCCTTGTCCCTGTGCCTGCCAGGCCTCCACTCCTCCCACCTCCCTCCCCGTGCTCATCGGCCCAGCCACGGGGCTGTGACGTGTGCACTGCCCTCCCTGGCCCTGTCCTTGTCTGTCCTGTTTTTCTATTTCCACTTCCACCACTCTCAGGCAGCCCTTCCTCCCTCACCACCCCTCTCCTCCCTCTGCCACCTGTGCCATCTCCCAGCCACCGCCTGATCCTAGACTGATTCCGGGTCTCCCTGGCTCACAGCACAATGCACTCCAGCCAGGCCTGACTACCCAGGAGCTGGCTGGAGAACCAGGTACCGAAGCTGGTGGGTCCACGACCACACAGCAGGCAACTTGGCCTGTTCCCTCAGGGCCCCAGCCTGGGGCCCAGCCTCGAATATCCAAGCACATGGCCTGAGTGAGGAAAGTTCTTGGCTGAGCAGGGGAATAACTGGCCACTGAGGTTGGCGGATATGGGCGGCTCAGGCAGGAGAGCTGTGGGGAACCGCAGAGAGAAGCATGCCCGTCCTAAGAGGAAGGCTGTCTCTCTGAAGCCCTGGTCTCCTGGCTTTTTAGGAGTACCTGGAAGTCTGGATTGTTGTGAGAAATTTCCCAAGTTGGAACTTCGGTAACTGCTTCAAAAGATGTAAAAGAGCATGCCTCCGCCGAGGCCTCCTGTCCTCTGCAGGCCACCTGCTCTGCAGACTTAGGGGAGCAGCTCAGGGGGCTGCATCCATCGTGTGTATGACAGTGAGGGTAACAATGTGCTGGAGATGGAGTGTGGAGGGGATCCTCACAGAGGGCCCGGGGCAGCCTCTCCCCAAGGTCAAGCAAGGGTCAACAGACACCAGGGCTCACTGGCTATTTTCCGTTTGGTGTTTGTAGGCCACACCTCCTGCGTCCCCTCACCCTCTCCAGCCTAGTTCATCTCCACATGGTGCCCTGAGCAGGCCCAGTATCCCACCACCCACCCTTCACCTAGGCCGTGCCTTCCTCCTGACCCTACCTCTCCCATCACCCATGTGATCCTACAGCCTATAGCTGTCCACTAAGTGCTCCTCAGTGCCCCCTCCTCTGTGAGGCGAATCTCCAGCCAGATGAGGACTCCCAGAATCTTCACTAGGTCTGAGTCAGCCCTGGTGAATCTTGATAGCCCAGCCTTGCCCAGGACAACACATCTCTCTGGGAAAATGCGCCTTGTTTCTCTGTGGTTAAGGCTCTTAATCACACTCCTTGGACCCAAGAGCACTGTGGGGTGGCAGCCAGGCCTCATGCAGACCCCATGCACACACCCCGGCCTTTCTCAATTCTGCCCCTCCTGAGCTGGGCCATTGTGTGGAAGCTACTGCACCTCTTCATGCCTCTTTGCTTGTAAAATATGGACAATGACCACTCCTCACTGGTAGCCCCATGTGGGTCTGGGCTAAGCTGTGAGACCCAGCACAGACCTGGGTCTTGGTGGCACATGGTACACATCGGTTGGCTGAAAGAACCCATTTATGTCTGTGGTCTCTGCCCCGCCAATTCCTCCAGGACCAAGACTGGACTTCCTTCCAGTCCACTGCTTTGCAGATGGAGTCTGTGCGTGGTTCTCTGAAGGCTCTTGGGACAACCAGCAAAGGGTTAAGAACATCATGGAGTTGAGTCTGAATCCCTCGTGACCCTTGGTTGCGCAGCCTCAGGGTCTGCGGTGGCCGCTGTCTTCCACACTCATTTTTTGCTGGTGGCTCATGGAAAGTTTGGCTCTGTGAGCTCCAGGCCACTCCCTCTGGGGCCTGAGGCCTCAGTGACACTGGTCCTGCCCGTGAAGGGCATCCAGAGCCGCCTGCCTGCCTGCGAAGCCTTGGCCAGAGCCCTCTTTGCTCCATCTCTGCCTGACTTCCTGCCACCCCCGCCCGCCTGAGACAGAGCAGAAGCCCGCCTACTCTGGCCAGCAAGGCCTCTTCCCGGCACACCGTCCAGGAACACTTTCTGTCTCGGGAAAAAAAGCCTTTTCCTGCTAATGTCCACAGCATCTGAGAGCTGTAACCCCTCAAAAAAGGTCTTGAGAAGGGCCAAAATGAATGTGGACATCTACTGACCAGAGTCAAATCCCAGCTCCATGACCCAGCTGAATCTGCTTCTTCACCTCTCCAAATCCTGCCATCCTCAGATATAAAATAGAAGAATGGATTTCCCCTTGCAGGGGATTAAGTGAGATAATATGGGATACCCCACATTTACACTAAAGAAATGATCAAAGTGCATATCGGAAAAGAGCATGGAGAACCCTCTAAGTAGAATGGGTCTTATCCAACTGGCCCTTGTCCAGGTGAAAACGGGGGCCTAGCTCCCACCTCCAACCACAGCAGGAAAGAGGAGCCCAGGGACTGGCCTGGCTAGAGCCAGGCATGGCCAGGACAAGACTGGTGATATTCCCTTAGAGGCTGGGCCTCAGTATCCCTAACTGTACAATGAAGGGGTTGAACAGGGACCATGGGCTCCACCAAAGGGGTGAGAGCAGAATGGGACAGAATTCTCTCTCCCCCAGCCAGTCAGGCCATTCCTAGGGACCAGGCTGTGGGCTCCAGGGAAGAAAGCAGTGCCCCTCCCTTACTGGACTTGTAATTGGCTCCCCTTGGCTGGAAGGGAGTTCACGTCTCCTGCAGAACGGGCTTCACTGGTTTGCCCAGTGAGCTGAGATTCCCCTTGCCGAACCAGTAGGAATGAAAAGTGGGAGTGGCACAGCAAGAACATCACAGGCACAAGCCTCGATTTGCCCTTGACCCTCGCTTTGTCCTTGACCCAGGGTCTCAGAGCGTATCAGGGCTTGGGTGGCTGGAGTGAGAGGCAGGGGAGAGGCCGAAGGTCAATATTGATCTAGCTGAGTCAGGGAGGAGGATGAGGAAGTGGAAATCCTGGGGTGGGGCTTCCCGAAAGAAAACTGCATCTCTGGGCTCCCAGGGTGCGTGTGGGAACTGGACAGGCAGGCTCCACACAGGGCTCCTAGCTAGTGCTTACTAAAGCCGCAGCTGCCTGGCTCCCACTCAGCCTCATGGATCCTATTCTCTGAGGTCAGGACCTGCAGCACTTCATTTTCAGTAGATTCCCTGGGTGAATATGCAGCAGCCAGTCCTGCTCCTGAAGTCAAAGACCATAGGTTCAATGTCATTGTTATAATGAGGACACCGAGACCCAGAGAGGGGCTGTGACTCAGCCAAGGTCACACTGGGAGAGTGTGGTGATGAACACCCCTTTCTCTTAGGAGGGAGGCGATGATCCACCTCTAGCCTCACCTACCTGGGTGTGCGAAGGGATGGCTGGGCCAGGTCACCCTCAGGGAAGTGGCTTTTGAAAACATGGCTGGCCTGGTGGAAAGTGTGGGTGGGGCTAGGCCCAGGAGGATGGACAGGAGAGGGGGCCGTTCCCTGCACTGGGCCCACTCCGGCTTGCCCTGTGCAAACACTCCCAGCACCTGCTAGAGGATGCTTCTGGGAGGACTGGTACAGCCCAGGTCTGGGCAGGTGTCTGCTGCTGGGGCCCCCATGTCCCTGAAGGCATAACCACCCCATGGCAGGCTCGGGGCACCCTCAGTCCCTTGAATTGTCCAGCTCTGAAGCCTGTTCCACACTCTGCCCTCCCACCCTGGGCTGTCAGCCTCTGCTCCCCGCCCTCCGCTGTCACGGAGCCGAAGCACAAAGCTGTCCCCAAGTCCCCAGCCAGCTCTGTCTTCCTCCTTCCCCCTAGCTCCCAAACCTTGCACCTCCAGGTTCAGCCCGCAGCCCACCTGCCCCGAATTCTCCTTCCCTGTCAGAGAGCATGTGGGGGATTTCTGAGGGACAGGCAGTGGCAGGT
This sequence comes from Dinomys branickii, assembly GCA_004027595.1. Taxonomy (NCBI): domain Eukaryota; kingdom Metazoa; phylum Chordata; class Mammalia; order Rodentia; family Dinomyidae; genus Dinomys; species Dinomys branickii. Next base: position 21,012 of record PVLD010000329.1, on the reverse strand, counting down.
CCCGCTCATCCCTGAGCCTTCCTGACATTCCGGCCAGGACCCGGGAGACCCAAGGAAGCAGGTGCATGCTGTGCTCAGACTCCAAATCTCATGTCCTGTCCTCACTCCCCGAGTCTGCTCGGCAGCTCCCTTCAGCCCTGGACAGCACAGCCCTCGCTCGTGGGGAGAAGAGAACGGCAGTGCCCTTTGCAAAGGGAGGTTCTGGGCACCTGCAGCACAAACAGTAAGAGGTACCTGATCCCTGGGGGCACCCAGCCTTGGTCACTGTCCTGCAGTGGCAGGTGGGATGTTCACGCCTCCTTCGCTCCAGCAGCATAGGTTTGCAGGGAGACTGCACGTGAGACTGATGGGGCCTTCTGTGTGCCTCATGATTGCAGACAAAATACCTTTCGCACTCCAGGAGCACGGACTTGTGCAGTCTCTTGCTTCGTGACTTCACACCATAGGCCCATGGCAGAGTAGGGCAAGGGCATGATGAGAGCCCAGGAAAGGACCTGAGCCAGGCGTGCAAGCTGCTGGTGCAGACAGCAGAGGAGGCAGTAGTCAGGAAGGGACGGAGGGGAGCAGGGAGGGAAGTTTCTCGGAACATCAGTCATGATTTCCCAGCATCCAGAGGCAGGAAAACACAGCCTAGGGTGAGGGAGGTCCCTGGAGGGAGTAAGAGCCCTGCACTTCCAAATTAGGAGGCCAAGTGAGTCTGGGCTCAAGGTCTTTGAGGAAGCCTCTTTGCCTGTGAGTCTTGCTAATCTTCATCTCCAAAATAGGGCTGTTTTATTAGGACAAGAGCAGGCTTTGAACTATAGCGCATCCTGCCCAAGATAATACCAGTGTTTTCAGTGGAGTTGCTGCTTTTTGACAATTAAAGACTACTTATTTCTTCAGGTCAGTTGGGCCCTCCAGAGCTTGGCAGATGCAGCCACGGACCACCTGTAGGCCACTCCTATGCTGCCACCTGCTGGTAACTTTCTATAATGTCAGCCCATGCCCTTAAGCCCTTCAGCACTGCCCAGGTGGAAAAGCTGGGTTTAAATTAAGAGTTCCCCAAGCAGGTTTTGTGGGTTCCTGGGCAGGGTGAAAACAAAAGTGCCCAGGTCCTTCCTGTTCTTCTCAGCCTTGCCCTGTGCTCTTACTGCGAAGGTCCTTACTGTCTGCGTCAATACCCTCCCATAGACACTCCCCTCCCCAGCAGCAAGGGTAGACTGGGAAAGCAGCTGGTGAGACCCTGGAAATCTGGATACTCAGAGCTTGGTCTAGGGGGAACTGTGGCCTCTGGGGGCACAGCCCTTTGGTTCTGTGGGATCCAGGCCTGGAGTCGGGGTGGGTTAAGGTGATCAACATCACATCTGCCTGGGACTGTCCTGGTCTTAGCTCGGAAATCATGCATCAGCAGTTGGGGGCTTAGCCACTCTTGTGAGTAACTCTCTGAGTATCCCCACCCTGGCTACTCAGAGCTTGGTCATTGACCCTGGGTCATCAACACACCCTCAACCCCTCTGCAGCCTATGGGCTTCCAGCAGCCATCCAGCTCTCCAGCCCCAAGGCCCTCCAGGACACTTGGCTCACAATGTACTTCTGAGTATAGAGAACTTTCCTGCCCTTACCCATTCTCCAGACCTCCCTGGGTGCTCTGAGGGCAGGGCCTTTTCTGTGAGGTTGGGCACAAGGAAAAGAATGGAGAGGACTTCTTCCAGAACAACCTCCTCTTCAAACAAGGGAAACTGAGGCTCAGAGGCTCAGAGGATACAAGCCTTACCTGGAAGCCCCCGAGGGAGGCTTTAGCTCTTGGCTGTCTGTGGCAACCCGTATCCACACCCTTGCCCTTATTAAAGGTGTCCCAAGTGCCTGAGAAAACGCTGACTCCATCCCTGGCTCTAGGGATGGAACATGTGGTCCAGGCCTAATCCCACAGTGACTGGCTCCGCCCTGAGCATGTGACCTAAGTACATCCAATCAGAATGAAGACTATGACTTTGATTTTGCAATAGGATAGATCTAGAACAGGAAGCAAACACCTCCTAAGGTGCTTGACCGAGACAGGGAGACACGAAGTGCACAGGATTTTGTAGCTATTTATTGCACTGAAAACACCAGGAATAAAACAGACACCCCTTCTTCCCTCCCACCCCCCAATAGCTGAAATTTTGAGCAGTGGTCATTCAAGTTCACAGCCACATATTTTAAAAAAAGAAAAGAAAAGAAACAAGTGAAACAAAACCCCAAACAAATATAATAACAAAGAAACCAGCATGGGGAGTCTGGCAAACGCATCCCCCAAAGGGTCTCCCTTTCAAGGGAGACGGGAGGCCCTGGGTCAGGATTTGCGCTGCAGTAGCACAAACTAGTAGAGCACTTTCCTGTAAAAGGAGTTGCATGCTGGAACCTGGGTTTTGACTCGGGTCTGGATTTTTTGCATCTAAAGGGTGTTCACGAGGAGCACAGAGCTTGTCTGGTGAGGTTGGGCTCTGGGAAGCTTTTTCCTGCCAGCATCCCCTGCCTGTTGCCTAAAAGTCACCATGGTGCCCTGGGGACGACATCAGGTGTCTGCCTACACACAGGAGCGGCCCGTGGGGGACTGTCTTAGCCTGCGGTAGGGACCTGCCTCGAATTCTGTAGCACGTAGAGAGGCACACAGTGGACAAGAGGTGCGTCAGCCAGTGAAAGGACATGGGGGTCCTACGGCTCGATTTCCCCAGATGAAGAAACCAAGTTCCAGAGGGGAGAGGACTCGCCCAAGGTCACACAGAAATTCTAGTCGGCGCTGAGAGCTAAAGCCTGCGAGCCCTGCAACTAGTTCTCTTTCCCCTGCAGTCCACAGCTGAAAAGCAGCGGACAGGCACCAGAGAGGGGAAAGAAAGGCCAGCAGGGGGAGGATGGGGATGGGCAAAGCCTAGAAGCACACAGGAGGCCAGCCAGTGGCAAGCCCTGTAAATTCTCACAGGGCTTCACGGTCACCATCCATGTGCTCCTCCGTCAGCCTGGGTAGATGCTTAACCCACCTTTAACAGATGGAGAAACAGGCCGAGGAAGGGATCAGAGCAAGCTCGGCAATGATAGCATCCCCGGGCGAAGCCACACCCTCACGTCTGGCTGGGGATGGCCACAGGGAACTGGCAGGTCACAGAGGGACAGGTGGTTTTTCTGCTGGGACAATGGGATCACTGGGCCTGACTGAGGAGCCCTCTTGGCCCCGGGTTAGGCCAAGAGCCCACCCTTGGGCCTGGGAAGCAGGATCTCTGTTGAGGACAGAGGCCAGTGATGGGCCAGCTTGGAAACCAGAGGCCTGGGCGGCCACTTTCCTGGGCCTGCAGCCTGGCCTCTATCACCTGTCCCTGGGCAGCAGGACTTGAGAAATGAGCCCAATAGACAGCTCGGGATGGGGGGGACTCAGAAAGTTCTGGATTAAATATTCCCACCAGTTCTGCTCCAAACAATATCCAGGAGGGTCAGGGGAACCAGAGATTCCTCTGAAACCCCAAGGATGCAGCTCTCCCTCCCCTAAAATCCTCCAGAGGGGACAGTATCTCATGCTGGCAAAACACGGCCACACAGAGGCCAAAAGCACAGAGAGGCAGCGACATAATTCCAAGTCGGACATTGAGAATATAACCTCTATTAGTATTAATTTTTTCCCAAAACATATAGATTGATTTGTTGAATGTTTTTCTTCTTTTCTTTTTTTTTCAACATACTTACTGCATATAAAGTCATGCAAAGAAAACTGCAGACAGGAGATCCTTGCGGATGGGCCGAGGCATTTCACGTTAGGGCCAACCCAGGGGCAAAGAATAAGGAGGGGAGGGAGCAAGGGACGCTGCACACCTGAGGTGCAGCGTGGGGTGTGAAGAGGAGAAATTCCCATCAGAGGCCAAAGAGAGCAAGGTGACGCGGCACTTGCTCGTGGCCTCCCCCCGAGGGTGCTGGGGGTGGCACATGGACACGGCTGGACGGAATCCTGGACAGGACCCCTGCTTGCGAGAGAAACAAAGCAGAGCCCAGGCGCCTCCATCCTGACCACCTCTCCCTCCTTTCCTTGCCACTGTAAGTCATGCCACCACCCAAGGCTTCCTTAGTCTGGGATGAAGCCCCACATGGGCTTACCTGGGGACCATAGCAAGCAGTGGCAGAGAGGCCGTGCTTCTTGGGGTCAGGTCCCCAGAAAACCACCAGGGACAAGGTCCACCTCAGAAATGACCAAAAAAATGTAGAACAAAATAAAAGCTACCCCTCATCCCTTCTTCCAACCCCTCTTCCCAACCCAACCATCCTCACAATAATTTGAGAGGTCTAGTTATTACATAAATACCCATTAACGTGAAATCCATTTACGAAATACACAGAAGTTTGGCTATAAAAAGGCATGCGGTCCAAGTAGAAGAGATACCTAAATGGTGCTTTCTTCTGCCCCTGAAACACAATCGGATTTCTTCTCTCAGGCCGGATGGAGCTGGAATTCTCCAGGGGTGATGATGGTTGGGAAGGAGGGTGAGCGGGTCAGTGTGGGAGGGCTGCGTTGGGGACAGCTGGCCGGGTTGAGCTCCCTACACTGTGGCGGGTGGCTGGCAGCAGGCAGGGAGGGTCAGCAGACACCACAAGGCCAGCATGGGCGTGGGGAGAACCAGGGCAGCAGTCCGAGGCGGGGGCTCGTGGCATCTGCTCCTCTGCCCCTCTCCCACAGGGAGATTAGCTTGGGGGAGTTTGGGGGTTTATCTGCCCTTCCCCAGGGACCCCAAATGAGATCCAGGAGAAGGCCAGCCATCTGCACCATACACCCCTCCTTCTCTTGACCCTGGTGAACTTACAGCGATGCAGTCAAGCCTATAGCTAAGGTCACACCGGGCCCATGACAGCTGGATGGAAGTGGGGGGTCTCCGGGGCCAGCACCCCGGGTACCCAAGCCTGCGGCCCTGCCCTGGCAGGGAGAGAACGGGTGAGGTGGATGGGGAGATCTGGCCATTTGCTAAGTCGTGATGCCTTTGTGAACAAGCAGGTTCCTCGATGCAGGTGCACAAGTGACAGTGGCAGTGTCAGGGTGGCGTGGTGGGGAGAATTCCAGCAAAGCCCAGTGGGAGAACCAGCAGCACATTCCACGGACAAAGAGTGGATCCCTGCGACATAGCAGCGCAGCGACCCAGGCCTGGTCCTTCAACTGTAAGACACGGGGCGGGCGGGGGGGGGGGGCTGTGAGGAAGCACATGCCCACCTTCACCTAGGGGGGGCGCTTGCCCTATGCAGCCCTCTGCCGCCTCTGTGCCCCTCCAGCGGACAGCCCTCCCGTTCCTTCAGGTTACCCTAGAGGGGACCAGAAGCAAGGATTCTTACTGAGGCAGGACAGAGGGTGCCCCGGATCTGTGGAAGTGGACGATCTGCCATTTGCCGTCCCTGCGGTGCCAGACGCGGGTCTCCTCTGACTGGGCGGTGCGAGGGATGCCTCCGGCGTCCAGGTACTGCGTGATGCGGATGTAGGCGATGCAGGCTGACTCGTCACCCATCAGGTGGATGTGGGGATTCAGGATGGTGGTGTGCACAGGCTTGCTGTTCCGGGACCACACTGGAGGTGGGATGGAAGGGCCAGAGGAGATGCAGGGGGGCTTCTGCCTCCCTTCCTCCACTCTCTCAATGCCCAGAAGCCCTCTCTGTCAATGCAGCCCTCTGTCTGCCTCATTCGAAGAAGGGAATCTCTGGGACAGGCCTCATCCTCCTGGGAGTCAAGGCAGAACTTGTGGGTAAGGGAGGCATTACAGCCCAGCTTAGACACAGTGGGTTTCAGACACGCTGACTCCTTCAGACACTGCAGGGGCTTAGAATCGGTCTCTTCACACAGAAGAATGGAGCAAAGATAATCACAGGACCAGAAAAGCTTGATCTCTCTAAACCCAGATCCCCACAGGAACCAGGCAGCGCATAAACAAGGGAGCTGAGCTGGAGACAAAATGCTCAATGACAACTGCTCCTCTTGCTCTGGGTCAGGAAGGCTGTGGTGACAGGAGGACCTTGTCCTCTCTAAAAAGGGCTCCCTATCCAAGACTTTCCCTGCAGTTACTACATTGGATAAACTGCCACACCTGGTTTCTCAAGAGAATCTAGAAATCTGGATTTCTATATGAAAACTTATTTTAAAATTATCAGACTTGCAGGCCACGTGAAACGTGTGCAATCCAGGTATGGCCCATGTCCCCCCTACTGACCAACTCCAGATGTAGACAGTCACAGAAACTTGGGGAATATTAGAATTGTACAGTCTTAGAACCTTGAACTTTTTAGGATTACACTGGTAGTCGTGGAGCGAGGTCATGGAGCTTTCCACAATTAGGAGAAAATGACAGTTATCAGGGCAGGATTGATAAAAGTACTGTAACCCACTCCCGCTGCAGGAAACAAGAGCCATCACCACTGTTATTACTGTACTGGCTTGAGAAGCTCATTTTTTTCCCATTAAGATAAAATACGAAAGCACACATAGACAATGGCCCAGGGGTAGGTTGGACAGCACATTTTTGTAATACTAGGGATTGAACCTATGGCCTTGCATGTACCAGACAAGCATTCTACCCTTGAGCTACAGCCCCAGCCCTCTTTAAGATTATTTTTAACATTGAGATGTAGTCTTGCTAAGTTGCCCAGCCTGGCCTCAAACTTGAGATCCTGCTGCCTTAGTCTCCTGAGAAGCTGGGATTACAGGTGTGCGCCACCATGTCCAGCTGAGTTCTCCCTTGTGCCTGCCCTTAGACTGACCTAAACGTGGGCCCTAGTGTACAGCTGATTTAAGATACATATCCCTAATTTGAGAACATGTAATAGAAATGTCTCATCTCTGATCCTGCCCTCTGACTCTGATGTCTAGCCTAATTTGTGAGTCACTTATTTCCTGAAAATATGAAGTGTCTTTTTTGCTTTGTTTTATTTTGTGGACTGCAGGAAACATCCAATAGCATCCATTCCCTAATATTCTCATCACATTGTATCTAATCTTTAAATAATGATCAAAAAATCGTAAGTCTCAGACATATAGAACAATAGACTGGACATACAGAATGTAACCTTTGGTGTCATAGGTTAAGGACGGACCTCAGAGGTCAAGGTCACCAAAAGTCCCTCCCATTCATGCAGGGAAGCCTCTGTCAACTTCTCTGACATCATATAGGACTGGAGGCCCACAGGGCCATCCATTTATTTCCATGCATCCACTGAACATTTCTGGAAACTGAGATCCAGAAACATGAGAGGTCACTTCCTGAAAGAAAGGCAGTCAAAACTAAAAGAAATCAGGCTTCCAGTGGAGCTGGGTTGAGAAAATCTAGAACAATTCCAAAAGTACAAGCAGCTTAGCATTGCTGGGAAGATGAGCTTTGCTGTTTTCTTGTAAGGGCTGGGGTCCTCTGGGGTACCACCCTTGACGTGGTGTCTCTTGACCAGGTTACAGAGATGCATCCTGGTGGATAGGTGGGGACAGGGACAGGGACAGGGACAGGTCCTGCACAGGGACAGCTGGGCAGCTGAGGAGGGGCTTAGCCAGGAGTGAGCCTTTACTCTGGGTCTGGCTCCTGTGGATTCTGCCTTGGAGGCCGTGAGCTAGATTCCGAGAGCCCAGGGAGCGGGCTAGGACAAGGCCCACTGCAGGAGGCAGTGAGGGGGGCCAGGGGCTGGTGAACGGGCTCCTCTCTGTGTGGGCCCTTTGCTCATCCCTGTGCCAGCAGAGTTGAGTCTCTGCTTTCCTTTCATGGCCTGGAGCATTTACATACGAACCAGCACCCTCAGAGCACAGACGTACAATGACAGCAGCAGTGATCTGCAGGGAGCTCTGAGGTGACAGGGACTCATGGGGGGGGGTCCCTGCTCTTTGTATGAGAACTCAATCTCCATTGCTAGCCTTAGAGAACCAGAGTTCAATTCAGTAAAAAAGATGGAGCATCCTCTTTCACAGCTTTTATCTAGGGGAAGCAGGGGTGTCCTGGAGTCTCTGTATTCTATAAAAACTCAGCCAGAGGGTGTAGGCCAGGGGAGGCCATCGGCTCAGGCAGGCTGCTAGTGTGTGGTTGGGGCAGGCAGTACACAAAAGTCGAGGGCTGCAGAATGACAGAGGAGTGATGCAGGGCCAGGTTCTGCTGCCGACATACAGGATTCCTTGGGACAAATCACTACCCCTCTCTGGGCCTCAGTTTCTCCTTCTGAATGACAAAGATGATTCAATCGGTAAAGTACCACTCTTATTACTGTCACCATAGATGAGTGCCACTTGCACTTATTTCATGAAAACATTTAAAATTACATATTTCTTTTAAAAAGACTTTCTAGCATAACCATTAATGGACAATGAGTATCACAGAATAGAATTTTAATAAGGCCAGTGAAAACAAAATAGTTACGTACTCCTTGCCCCACGCTCTTGACTGCAAGACATCTTGGGACATGCTTGCTCTTTTTATTTACTTTATGGTACTGGGGATTGAACCCAGGGTTTTTGCAGGAAGCTATGTCTCCAGCCTGTTTTGTTTTGTTCTGTCTTAGACAGGACATTTTGGTGTTAAGTCACCAAAATGCCCAGGCTGTGTTGAACATGTGACCCTCCTGCCTCTGCCTTGCAGAGTGCATGTGTACCAACCACCATACCCTTATATGCTCGCTCTTCTGTGAAAAGAGAAATTAGAGACTATCAGAGAGACGTGTTGAAGATAGGCTAGCACCCACCTGAGTCTTTCCCTTTGCTGAGGCCAGAGTATTGAACGAGAATTAAAATCGACCAGCTTTCTCACCATGCAAACTAGGGCTCTAAGTGGCATCTTTACACACCTGAGATCACTTTGTGTAGCCGCCTCCCAGGGGTAGGTGCCTGAACTGCATGATTCTAACTCATGTGCCCTTTGCTTGGTCTCTGTCTGATCCCTGGCCTAACTGAGACACAGACACAGGCAGAAAGCGCCCTGGTCAAAAGGAAAGGAAAGGAAAGGAAAGGAAAGGAAAGGAAAGGAAAGGAAAGGAAAGGAAAGGAAAGGAAAGGAAAGGAAAGGAAAGGAAAGGAAAGGAAAGGAAAGGAAAGGAAAGGAAAGGAAAGGAAAGGAAAGGAAAAAGGAAAGGAAAGGAAAGGAAAGGAAAGGAAAGGAAAGGAAAGGAAAGGAAAGGAAAGGAAAGGAAAGGAAAGGAAAGGAAAGGAAAGGAAAGGAAAAAGGGAAGGAACACCAACGGCGCCTGGTTGCAAAGCTCTGGAGGTCTCTCCTGCAAAAGAGAGGCCCAGGAAGGACAGACACGCAGGACAGAGACCTAGACAAACAGGCAGGGCACAGCAGTGTAAGCTTGCTGTCCTCTCCTTTCCCAAACTCCCACTCCGAGGGACATAAGCATCACACCCAGAAGCCAGCTTGTGACCTGTGGGCCAGGGAGGCCGTCCAGGCACCCAAACCACTTGGGGTGTGTGCCAGCAGGAAGCCTTCTTTTTCTGCAAAGTGAGGCTGTTCCCCAGGGTCAAGGGCAGGCATGGTGTGTCCCATGCACTTCTGGTCTCTGAGACACCCTGCCCCTACCCCACCCTCAGTCACAGGTGGGAAAGCTGGCCAAGGAAAGACCAGGGTGAGGAGAGACAACCAAGAGGGCACCAAAACCCATCCAAATAGCATCTTTCTCTTCACTGGCTCCTGAGCCGCCCCTGGGGCCCTGCCCGTCACCCTACTGTGCCATCCAGCAGGACATGGAAATGAGAGGAGACAACAGGCACCCCAGAGAAAAGGGATTGCTCACGGTTTTCAAAATAGAATCGATGGAAGTCCAGGCCCTCCACCAGGTTCCCCAGGGCCTCGGGCTCGAAGGCTGTCATCCCAGGGTCGCACATCTTCCTAGGGGGAAGGAAGCCAGAGGAGAGGGGCACTGGGGAAGCTTCTCTTGGTGCCTTTGGAGGTGAGCCGTGAAGGAGGAATGTTTTCCCCCACCTCACAGCATCAAGGAGGCAGCTGGATGGGATGGGGCTTGTCAACTTTCAAGTTGAGAGGCAGGGGGCATTTCTAACTGACTGGTGCCATCCAGACCCAGGAAGCCTAGGTTCAGGTCTTGCCACTTGCTGCTTATGAGACCCCCAAGCAAGTGGGTTAGCATCTTGAAGCAAGAACACCAGGAATGGGCATGTACAGAAAGTGCAGCATGGTGAAACTGAGCCTCCCCTCTTCTCATCACCCTGCTGCCCAGCCCTGGGCAGTGAATGCCAAGCACTGTTCCTAATTTGTCCTCCTGGGATGGGGGGAAGTTGCCATTCCTTCCTGTGAAAGTGACCTCTGCTCATTCAAGCCAGGTATGCAGATGGAAGGGGTTTGCTTTGTTAGTTGGAACTGTGGCTGACAGCACCCCTGGTTGTGAGCCTCAGTTTCCTCTTCAGGAAGATAAGGAAAGCAGCATTGGCGGAGGCGGTACCTGGGAGCATGGAAGGAGCACAAGGCTTGGCCAAGAAGGGCTCAGCAATGGGAGCCTGGGTGTTTTCAGGGGGTTTCTCCCTGCCGGGTCTCAGCCTTCTGGAGATGCTGGCAGCCATGCCAGTGAAGGGAATAAATCATGTACCCATCCCCAGAGTTATAGACTCTCTGGCAGCACAACACTAACCACCATGACCATAGCAATGAAGCCAGCACAGGACACGCCCCCTGGCAGGAGAAACTCTCAGCTCAGGGTGGAACTGGGGAACCCACAAGAACGTGGCAGGCTCAGCATCATCTGCGCTGGGCAAACCCCTCGTGGGTGACCAGCCCTACACAGCTCATTTGTCCACTCAGGATCTCAGTTTCTGCAGCTGGAGTAACCCAGGGGTGGGGTCTGCTTGACCAACAGGGGTGTTCAGGACCCTTCTAGCTCCAGAACTGTCCGAGGACGAATGCTGAAGGCTGACCATGTGGGAGGCTGGGCACCCCCATAGAAGCAGCCCCACGTGGGGAAGTGTCTGAGTGTTCCTGTCTTCTAGTTTAGACAGCTCAGAGACTACTGCTCCAGACGCATTGTGTGTGTGTGTGGAAACTGAGGCTCAGTGAGGTGAGGGGCTCACTTAGGGATAAGGAAGCCCGTGCGCAAGGGTACCATAGCCCCAGAGATCATGACAAGGGTCAGAACCTAGAGCAAGATGCAAATGCCAAAAGAGGTGACATCACGGAGGTGGAGAGGGCCCCCGGGACCCTCAGGAATGGCACTGAGGGTCTTAGGGTCCACAGGAGCCCCCATTTCCCTTACTCTATAGTTGTGCCTTTCCAGAGCCACAGGCATGATACATCCCAGTTTTTCTAGGGCTCCTTGCAAGACTAGCATGGCAGCCTGTTTCCATGCTTTTAGGCAACACCCAGGCACACACACCTGTGCGTGGTCCTTGTGCACACAGCACAAATGCACATGTAGACAAGCGCATGCACACACGTGTTTAGTGCTCGCCGGCCTCAGGTTCACAGTGCAATTTCCAAGGCCCTTGATCTCCAGAAAGAAGCATTGCCACCCACTGGTGCTGAAAGCCTTGCACGGTGAGAATGTGCCTGGGTTGCCACTCCTTTGGGAAGGACTCTGCATCTCCCGGTACAGAGGAAACCAGGATAAGGCTGCCCAAGGAGCAAACCCCAGCCGGGTTGCCTTCGCCTTTAACCCAGTGGCCAAGGGTCACCTACTTTGCTTGGCAGTTTTTGTCCGCCTAAAAGTCTATGTGGAAGTCAACAGGCAGACTTTACCAGCACTGGCCAAAACGCTAAGGCCCAAGCCCAGAAGGTGGGCTCTCCCTAGGGCCAGTCCAGGGGCTAATGCTGAGCCAGACCAGGAAAGTAGGAAGAGCCACCAGGGGGCGCTCCAGCCAAACCGTGCACACTGCAGGCCCTCCAAAGGGGTGCAGGTGTGTACAGGAAGTCTCAGACCACCTGTTTCATTTTATGCCATTTGTGTGTTCCTGCCTTTTTCCCTCAGACTGTGATGAGTGATGGTTCTGCTTCGAGGTATTTGTGCCCACCCCTGCTCGCTGATTGTGCCCACACACTTGCTCTTTGCCCACTCCTGCCCAGCTGTGGTCGGAGGTCTGAGGAGGTGCAGGATGAAGACAGGCCTGTTAGAGGACTGAGAAGGGGCTGTCTCCCGGTCCTCCCTCAGACGCTGGGATGGAGACCCCTCTTCCCTTGGGGAGCAGAAGGATTTCTCTGGGGCTTCTCCTGGGAATGCCATGCCAGGAGGCGGAGCAGGAGCAGAGGAGCGAAGGGGTCAGGAGCGCTGTGAGCAGAAAGCTCCCTGGAAGCATCACTTCTGAACGCAGCCAAAACAGGAGTTCGGTCTCACTCACATCATGCAACGGGAGGGGTGGGGTCGGCGAGGAGGAGTGAGAAGGACCCCCAAAGTCGGCCCTCAGCACCCCTGAACTGTGACCGGGGCAAGACATGCAGAATGAGCACAGCTGACTCACGTGTAGGACTCAAAATCTCCATTGCTTATGGCTTCAATCAGCTGCTCTGTCACTTTTATAATTTCCTGTTTCCGCACTGTAAGGCAGGAGGGGAATAATAATAATAAATAATGGTAGTAACAAAGCACCGACGTGTCTCCTAACTCCTTATGCGCCAGACAGACCCCGCGCTTGGGCCTGAGGCTTGTGTACATTATCTTGTTTATCCTTGTATTTCTCCTGGGAGATAAATGCCATAAGCCCCATTTCAGGGAAGAGACTGAAGCCCAGAAGGGCAAAATCCCCTGAACTACGAAGGGCAGAGGCAGCTTTCTGCTGGCAGTCACCTCCAAGAAGCACAGTGGACATTCTGACTCCAGGCTTGGTTTGAACCCTGGTCTTAAATCCAAAGTATGTGTCCCTTCCACCTAGCACTGCCATGCAAATCTGTTTTGTTTTGTTTTTTTGTTTTTTTTGTGTGTGTGCGGTACTGGGGATCGAACTCAGGACCCTGCGCTTGCTAGGCAAGCGCTTATTCCACTGAGCTATATCCCCAGCCCTGCCATGCAAATCTGAACAGTGTCCCTGTAGCGTCATCACTAATAGCATGAACGAGTGCTCCGCAATGGCCAAACCTGGGGCTGTGAAGGGAAGTCTCAGAGCTCACTCATCCCTCATTCCTGTGTGAGCTTTCTGCTCAGTATCAGGCGCCTATAGAATTCAGGCCCTGAGCTGTCTAGAACTTTCTAGGATCGATGGGTTCCAGTTGCTCTTCCCTGTCTGCTACTCAAACAATAAGCAGCTTGTCTTTTTGGGAGGGAGAGGCTTTCATTTTAACATTAGATGTGTGAGGTTCCGAGCCTTGGGTTTCCCACCTGTAAAGAGGGGATGTTACCACCTGTCCTTCATTCTGAGCCAAACACATGATATAAAGAGCCCTGGCAGATCTGTGTCTAAATTCCAGCCCAGGTCCTGCTAAGCTGGGTAGCCGGGGGCCACACCACTGCTGGTCTGTCAAATGAAGATGCTGGTGTCCTTCTCCCGGGGCTATGGGAGGGTGGGATGAGGTGATAAGCACAAAGCATTTGTCCCAAAGCCTGGCGCACAGGAGGTGCCCATTTTATGTGCTGCTCATTTCCTGCAGCCCCCCTTAGGGGAAGCCTCATTTGCTCCTCAAGAATAGGCAAGGCCAGCATGGCCCCAAGTCTCACACGCGGTGGCAGAGCCTCAGCGGTGGTGGAGGTTGAAGCAGTGTGTCCTGGCTCCCAGCAGAAGCCCCCCTCAGTCGTCAGTCCTTCAGTCCTCAGGACCCCCCACACACACACCCTCCAGGCACTGGCTCAGCCTCTGACCCAGGGAAGCTGAAGCTGCAGGACTGTGAGCTCAGGCCGGGCCTCAGAACTTGCCCACTGGAGCTGGGAGAGGGAGATAAGCCTGGCTGAAGCCCTCACTGGCCCCTCCTCCCCAGCTGCCCCCACCACCCCCAGGAGCTCACATCCAGTCTAGGGGCTGCAGAATCATAGAACATCCAGGCTGGAAGAATTCTTGGAAACCAGGGGTTCAACCTTCTTACCAAACTATTTTAGAAACTGAGACCCAGCGAAGACTTGGGACCTGCCCAAGGATTGGGGAACATGTCATGCAGCAGGGGCAGGGTTTGGCTCAGAGCCCAGGGCATTTTCCACAGGGCCCTGGTGCCCAGCCCACCTGCTGTTGTAATGCTGGGGCCATGCGGCTGCTTGGCCCGTGGGCACATCTGGTCCTCTACTCAATGCATGCTCAGCAAGGCTGGGCCACAGTCTCCCTAGAGCCTGGAACAGGCCTGGCCCCTCAGGTCTCTGATGCCGAGTGCAAGGTGAGTGAGCACCCAGTCCTGTGCTATGTACTCAACCTCAGAGTCTCATGGTACAGCTGCATGCGCACATTACAAGCAAGTGGAAGGCTGAATGTCAGGCTCCAGTGGATTTTAACCTAACCTCAAGCAGAGCCTGCAGCTCCAAAGCCCACTCTGCTCCCCATACCCGAGTATGCAAGGCCCTGCTGGTGATCTGTGCTTGGCCAGAGAAACTACTCTTTAATTCTGGTCCCTAGTGAACAGCTAATTCTTTTCTCCTGGCTCCAATTAAAATCATTGAGGCTGGGAATAAGGCCCTCTTTAGACTCAGAGCATCCCCACATCACTACGGGCTTGTCCTACTCTCTGGGACCCTCCCTGGCAGGGGCAGAGGCAGTACCCCATAGAGATGGAGGTGACGGGGTGGCAGGGGGCTCTGACCCAGAGTCTGGGGCTACCATCTTTGCCCCATCCTTAGGTTTGCCCAAGTGACATGGCTGCCCCAGGCCCTCCAAAACCTGACCTCCTGTCACCTGAGATGGGAAAGACTGGCCTTGCCAGGAGCTACTTCAGGCTGCTCATTCCCACACTGATTCAGAGGTGGCAACCCCAAGCAAACCTATGAGCTCCTGACTGGACCTGGGACCTGTGCCACCACCCTGACCATCTCTGCATAGACTTTGAGACCCTTCCAGCTTTAAGACCCTTCTTGTCACACCACAAGCCTCTGCTTATGGTCCTATTTCCCCTGGCAGCTTCTTGCTACATTGCAGGTCCAACCAGGAGACTGAGGGCTTGGATTATGGCTCTGCCACCGTTGTATGCCTTTAGACAGCAGACTGCCCTATGCCTCAGTTTCCCCATATGATGATGAGGATACTAATAGTACCCACCTTACTGGGTGGCTCTGAGGATCAAGTGAGGTTAGACTGTATTGGTAGAAATAGCTCGCACATACACAGTCCCCAGTGAGAACCAGCTGCCGTTCCAACCCCTAATGTCAGCTCATTCAAATAAATGGGGAGGCCTCTGGGTACACATTCAGAGCGGTCCTGGCACTCCATAAGAGAGCTACCCTCTTTACCATCTGGAAGTCTCAGAATTGGAAGTTGGTCCCAAGCACAGCCTGAGTCTCTAGCCAGGGCAGACCTGCTTCCCAGCAGCCTGATATGTGTGGCTCGGCCTCCAATGGAGCCTTAGGGATGGCAGCCTGCCAGGCAGCCCACTGCACTGGTGCACAGCTCTCACCATGGGTAGCGCCTTCCTTGTAGCTGAAATCATCGCCCCCGAAAGCCCTCAGTCAGGGTCCTGGTCTTTCTGCCTTCTGAGACCCTAACGCGAGCATCTACCTTCCAGTTTCTATGCATCACCCCCAACAGTTCAGGGCTCAGAGCCTCCAGGCTGTGGTTTCCAAGTCCCACCTGCAGCTGGCCACCCACTCTTCAAGCTGTCTGGACACTTCTGTGAGTGTGAAGTGTGTCTCAATTGTGTGGCCTGGACAATGTAGAACACCAGGTGTGGAGTGCCACTCTATCCTCTCTCCAGTCCTGGATGCTGTATGTCCACGAAGGCAGCCTGGGGCAGTGCCTGCCTTGGCTGGCCCTCTAGCCTCTCAGCGCCGAGTTTGTCACAGATGGAGCCCGGAAGGCAGAGTGCCCCTAGCTTTGTTCTCTGGGGCAGAAGACCTGGGCACCTGATGCTTCTCAGACCTGAAGTCCCTCTGGCTGTGGGCCATTTCCACACCTTCAGCACCCCCGTTGCTGTCCAGGGCTTCAGGCAGCAACAGCCCTGGCATTTCTCCTCTGTGGGGAATTCACCCCGACAGTGCAGGTGTGCGTCCCTGCAGAGCAACGCTGAGGCCCCAGAGAGGGCCAGGTACTCTCTTAAGACCACCGCCCAGCATGGGATAAGACCACAACTCCTGAAACTTCCCAGAACGTCTCTGCCCAGACTCTGAGGCTGCTGTTCGGGTTAGAGAGAAAATTAATTTTGCAGAGGGATGTTCAGGAGGAGGCAGGGAAGTGGGGAGAAGGCTCCTAGGGCAAGAAGCCTGGGCTCTGAAATATTCATGTCCCTTCCATTCCTCTGGGGCATCTGTCCCCAGAGGCTGACATATCTAATTAACGTTAATGTTAGGTCAGAGTCCGGAGTCCACTCCACCAGCTGCTGTGCTCACTTAGTAAGAAAACTGAACAAGTTAACACCAGAAGATGTCCTTGTCCCCAGGAACTTTCTGCAGGTCTGGGGAGGCTGCAGAGGGACAAGGGCTCTTCTCTCCTCCCCACAGCAGAGAGGCTCTTTTCCTGCAGACACGGCTGCTGGAGCATTTCACCATGGGGGCACTGAGGCAGGGAACAGTTTCTAATTCTGTGTGTGTCCTTCTTCTCTGGGCCCCAGTGCATCCTCTGTAAGAGGGGCAGAAGTGAACAAAAATTCACAAGTTGTCCCATCCTGGTCTACCTGAAGGACAAGGATAGTGGATACGGGGCCTTAAGGGTGTAGCCAGGAGCCACGGCCCAGGCGGAAAGCATCTGTGACGGCTCTCGCTCCACACTAATGGTGCGCGTACACTGTGCATTCCATTCCACATGGAACTCTCTGTCTAACATATAAATATTTGTCTTAACTAATATTTCAGTAACATAGATGTTCCAAGAATATGTGGTGTGGCTTTCTGACATTCAACTATGAACTCCAGTTGGAAAAAAAAATGAAGATATCCTTAAGAAACTACCATGTGTTAAACACTGTGCATGCACTTTATACGCAGTCTCTCATCTCATCTGCACAGTAATCGCCATGGCAGTACTATCACCGTAACCTCTTTACCAGGATGAGGCTCAGAGAGGTTGAGTAAGTTGTCCAAGTTCACCCAGCAAATGGACTGCAGTGGAGCAGGGCAGACCCAGGTCACCTCCACGGTGCCTGTCTGCTCTGAGGCCAAGATCATGAGGCCACATCCAGCTGCTTTGGAATCTCAGAGTCTGTCTCTTGCCACTGGGGCAGAGAACCTCGGATCGGAGAGTAGCATAGAAAAGCCGTGTCTTGGCCCACACAGGGTTATGGAATTGGAATGCACAGGAGCGAGGCTGGGAATACGATTAAGGGACCAGATTTGTGGGACCCAGAATGCTGACCCTGACTGGAGAACCTTCCACGGTTTTGAAAGGTTGCCCCTGGTGCCAGGCAGTGGTGATAGAGTGGCCTCCGGCTGGGGATGCCTAGAAGGGTGCACAGAGGCAGGCCCATCTTCCAGGTTCTACAAGGCTCTTCCGGGGTCAGGCGGCAATCGTGGTAAGTGGTGTGTAAAACTGCCTGATGGCCTGAGTCACAGTAATGACTGTATTTCAAGGCAAAATAGCCAAACTCCTGAAAAAAATCTCAATTGTTCCCTCCAGGTGAATGGCCTTTTTCTATGTTCCAAAGACTCCCTGGATGTCTCTGGCACATGCCAAAATGAGCCATCTAGTCTTTCTGTCCTGGCAGACAAGGACAGTTGGATGCCCAGGCACAGGGGAGCAGAGGGACATTGCTAATGCAGCAGCTCAGTGCACAGAAATAAGCTCTCTGTCCCCTCCTCGAAGCACCCTCCACACAGAAAGGCCCCCAGGGAGGCAGTGGCCAGCCGGGCTCTAGAGCCAGACTCTGGCTGGGTTCAACCCCAACCCCAGGCTTGAGAGCCAGTTTCTCCAGGTCCTCTGGGCTGTGTGGCTAGACGACAGGACTGATCACACTGTGCACCTCACAGGGTTGCCTTGATGCCCCGGATTGTAGGTCCATATGCAGTGCTGAGAACAAGCCTAGGTCTTAGCAGGTGTTCACAGGTCACGGCCACAAGTGCTGTTCTATTTCCTCAGTGCAGACACCTTTGCTCCTCACTCTCTTGCAGCTTTTGAAGCCTTTGAGCCACTTCTTGTGTTTGCCCCTGCCTTTCTGGTGGGCGCTGGGCAGTCATGCCACCAACTAGACTTTCCGGATTTTTGCGTTCTCTTCTTTTATTGTTATCATTTCATGTTTTAAAAATCAAGCCACTTTAAAAAACAAACTCCAAAACTCTTATTCCAAAGTGAAAATGTATACCCTACACAATATGTTAGAATTTTTGTCTAGTACACATTAAAGTAAATCTATGATTCTAAGTAAGAAAAGCCCTTGTGTACCCCCTGTGGCCTGGTGCCACACATGGGGAAGCTGTGTCCCACAATATACCCAGCTTGTTCAGAGCCAAGCAAGGCTCTGCCCAGAAGCAGGAAGCTGGCTGGCACGGAGCCCTTCTGGCCAGGGGCTCCCGGTGCAGGGTGTGCCTATGGGCATCAGCAAGTCTGGGGCCCAGACACCACATGCAAGGCCCTTCCCTACCTTTGGTGTCTTCATCCTCAATGGTGGTGTTGGTGCTCTCCGAAGATTCCTGCCAAAGAAAAGAAGGATGGCGGTGAGGCCTGCCTGGCGAGCAGGACAGAGCATGGCCGCCTGGCTCCTGGTGCTGTGGCCGACTTCTGTGCGCATCGTGGTTCTGCCATCCAGACACTCCCTGCAACCCTGCAGACCATCCAGCCTGAGAAGGAGGGGACCCACTGAGCAGGTGACCAGGGCCGGAAGGAGGGGATACCTGCAAGGAGATCCCTGGCCTTTCTGGAAGGACTGAGAGGGAGATCCTAGGTCCTTTCTGCTCAAGGGGCAGAGAGGAGCAGAGAGACACCATGGCAACCAAAGAATGGGGAAGGAATACACACACTGGCAGGAGAGGAAGACAGAGAGAGGGACGCCCAGTGTGAGAGAGGGTGGGCTTTGCAGAGGGGAGAAAAACCATACAACCGCGTGAGACAGCCATGGAACCAGAAGAAGAGGGACATGGGCCACCGTGCCTCTTGTGGAGCCCCTGACAGAGGCAGGGCTGCTGGATCCTCTGCCTGAGTTGCCTGCACAAGCTCACAGCAGCCTCCTGGCAGCTATGGCTTTATCCAAACCTTGCCCCACCCTGGCCACGACTGGCAGAAACCAAGCCCTGAGATGAGTTCTAGAGCAGAGGGGTGGGAGAAGCAAGAAGCCAAGGGCGGACACGGGGTTGGGTTCAAATCCACCTTTGTTCCCCAGGAGCTTTCAGTTCTGCTGTCGGCCTGCTGATCTGAGACGTGGAGGGAGGTGTCAACAGAAACACGCAAACAACACACACACACAACACACATATTGTCACACAAGGCACACGTACCACGCACGCCCTGAGCATCCTCTCCCCGCCCTGGGTTCCAGTGCAGCCTGCAGGAGGGAGGCAGGAGCAAGGGGGCAAGGGGCCAAGGCCCAGCATTTACCGGCGTGCAGGAGACGGCAGACACTCACCATTAACTGAACGCTGGAACTGGACTTTCTTTTCTGGAAAAACAAGGAGAAGAGATGGGACAGGAAAAGACACAGCATGAAAACAGCAGGGACCAGAGAAACAACAGGGCAGGTTTGGAAGGAGGATGAGCCTCAGGGTCATCCTCTGTGGTCCTCAGCTGGCCTGGCCTCGGAACAAGGAGTCAGGGTCACCAGCCACACCTGGCCTGGTGGGGCCAAGTCTCTCAGCCTGAAGTTCTAGGTCCTTGTGCACAGCAGCTGCCTGGGTCTAATGAGCTAGTGGCCAAGCTCAAGGCCAGCCATCCCTTGGACCAGGGTGCCCACTACACCTCATTCTGAGTGACATCAGACTGGCTTCTGGATGCCAGTGGCCTAAGGCCTCCAGAATCCAACGCTTCTGAAGGACAAAAGGTGCTCAGACCTGAAGGTGAAGCCCAAGCATCCCCTATGCTCCCCAAGCAGCTCTGCTAAGAGGTCCCCACTCCCAGGTAAGTGTTATTGTTGCTTGAGACACTATTGTTGGGTTTTTATTATTTTGCAGGGCTGGAGATTGAACTCAGGGCCTCGTACATGGTAGGCAAACACTCTACCACTGAGCTACATCTCTAAACTTGGGAAACTTGTCAAAAATGCACAGAACCAGGTCCTCTCTGAGGGATTTGATAACAAGGTCTGGGTGGGATCTCGCCGCCTCCACTCTCAGCAATTTCCCCAGGTGACACTGGGGATACCAGGGCCAGGCACAGAGGCCTGGAGATGCTGCTTGCACTCACAACTTCCCAGCAGCTCTCTGATCCAGCTCCACTGTGCTGCAAGAGACGCTGCGGTGCAGCCTGAAGTGAAGCTGAGCCTAGAGCCTGAGTCTCACGGCCTTGCCAGCGGCAGATTCCAGCATTCGGAAGATGTGTAACATCTCCAGGGTTGGCTATGGAGCCAGGAGGGGCTACAAATGCAGATCACCTTCTCCTTCACTCACTCTTGGAGCCAGCAGTCTTAAAGACTTGAATTCAGGAGAAGGTTGACGGCTCAGAGAAGGGCAGAGGGCTACTAGGCCCACTCGGCATTTCCCCAGCAGGGCTGAGGATCTAGGCTCTGAGTGCAGGGCTCTTTCTTCTGCTAGGCATCCAGCCTGACACCCCTTGGAAGGTTCGTCTACCCATGATGATGCCCTTCTGAGAGGCCAGGGCAGAGACTTGAGATACCTCTAGAGTAGGCCTGTGCCACGGGGATCACTGGACGTGCTCTGAGGATCTCGGGTTTAATTCCGGGCCTTCTAACTCCACGATCAGAATGTGCTAACCTAACCCTAAGCCTCCAGCCAGGGCCTCCACACATGTGGTAGGGGCAGCTCCCTGGGCCTCTCCTTGCTTATGCACCCACAGGACAGCCGCTTCCCAGCGAGGCTGGGTAGTGTGACTTCACAGCCAGCAAACTGTAAAAGCTTCCCTCCCCTCCCCTCCCCTCCCCT